>CM052806.1:6844974-6860658 GCA_028533885.1 Nasua narica
TTTCTTTTGAACCTTCTTCTCTGCTTGCAGGTGGAACACCTTCTCTGTTTGTCTTTGCATGGTCTTTCCTCTGTTTGCATGCATGTCTGTCCAAATTTCCTCTTATAAGGGAGTCCTTATCAGATTAGAGCCTACCGTAAAGACCTTATTGTAACTTCATTACTTCTTTAAAGACCTTATCTTCAAATATGGTTATATTCTGAGGTATTGGACATTAGGGTTTCAACATATGACTGGGGGGCAGAGCACACATTCATCCCACAGCACAGACTGAGAGACAATATAGAACAGATAGAGGGTATAAATTTCAATAAGAGGACTGGCCAGAGAGGTAAAAGGAAAACAGGTAGAGAGTTGAGTCTGTGAAAATGATGAGAGAGTTTGAGGGAAGGACATTCAACCACAGTTCTCCCAGATTCCATTTCTAATCACCGATACCAAATTGTTTTATTTTTCTATATGCTTTCTTTTTCTAAAACAGAGGCTTTTAATAGAAATGCTGAAGTAAATGTTTAATAGGGTTTGCCTTCCCATATTGCCTTACCAGTTGCAAAATGGTTATGAGAGTCCATTATATAGTTTTTGATGCCAGAAACTACCATTTTGTGTTATGTTTTGAAATCTGCAAGAGTATGGCCTTGAAATGTATTTTTTTTCAAACAGATGAGACCTCATGATTAATCAGATTTAGAAATCATGGGTTGGTATTTAAAGCTTTCTACCAAAACTCTTTATCATTTCTAAAGTCTAACTGCATGGGTAATTTTGAATGCTCAAAATATTTGTAAGGAGCTTTAAGGATCATAATGATAAATTCTGCCTTGTCCTTCACTGTTCCTCCAATATCTAGTTCATGAGCAAATCCTATTAGTTCTGCTTCATACTTCGTGTCTTTTCACTTCTTTGTATCTTCGCAGCTACCAGCTAGTCCAAGCGGCCGTCATCTTCAGTGTGGACTACCACAGGAGCTTTATCACTGGATTTCATGCTTCCATTCCTGCCCCTTATAGAGAAATCTTTAAAAAAAGAAAAGAAAAGACAAGCCAGACTATAGCATCCCCTAATTGAAGTCTTTAGCAGCATCTTATTACACTTGGAATAAAATCCGCTCTCCAGGATACCCTAAAAAGGTGTGAATGATGAAGACCCTGCCGACCTACCGGCCCTCATTTAGTGCACTAGCCTGCTTTCTGCTTCTTGAAAGTACCAAGTTGGTGGCTGCCTCAGGGCCTTAGCCACCTTTATTTGCCCCTCCTCTGATTTTCACATTACTCCTTCAATCTTAGCTCAAATGTTGCCTTGGCAGAGAGGCCTTACCTCACCCGCAGAAACTGATCATAGCCGTTCTATTTTTGTCTATCTTTGACAAAGATATCAAAAGATATCTTTGTCCATCTTTAACTTTTTTTAACAAAAAGTTAAAGGCTTTTTGCCTTAAATTCTTCTCTTTGAATATTTCCACTATGCTTTGTCTTTGTTTGAATATGCCAAGTCTTCTATTTTTAAGCCTTTCATTGCTTTTTAAATTGTTGTTCTTAAAAATAAGGTATATTTTACAGGGTTCTTAAAATTCTTTCAGAAAAGCTTTTAAAGGATGTTTTGGTTTTCTATTGGTGCATAACAAAGCATCTCAAAGCTACTGGCTTCAAACTGGAACCATTAATTGTCTGTCATGATTCATGGATGGTCCTTCTGCTCCATGGGTATTCTGCCGGTACTGCCCTCATCTGGTGGTTTGCTAGAATGTGTGTGGTTGCTCACTCACACGGCTAGTGTGTCGGTAGGAACAGCTGGGCTCAAATGGGGTGTTGAGACAGTGGGACATCTGTCAGTCTCCATCTAGTCTCAGACGTCTCCTTCACTGAGGGGTCATTTCACATGGTCTTTTTATGAGGTCTCTCCAGCAGGGTAACCATACTTCCTATATGGCAGCTTAGGGCCCTTAAGAATGTTGAACTGGAAGCTGCCTCTTGAAAGCTGAGGTGTGGAACTGCCACAGCGTGAGTTCTGCGTCATTGTGTTGGTTGAAGAGACTCATAGGGCCAGCCCAGATTCAAGTGACAGGTCTGTGAAAATGAGGTGTGGTTTACTGAGGGCCATCTTTGGAGCCTACCTATCACAGTGAGAGTCTAAACCCTTCACATTTATTATGTTAGTTGATACAATGTTGTTCCTATGGCAAAGGCTTCTTTGTGTTCAGTTCCCTTAGTGAATATGATTCATGCTTTAATTCTACTAATTTCTCTTGTCAACATCAAGACAAAAAACAGTATTTTTACCTCAGTTATGATGAATGAGTCCCTCTGCTTGGTTATACACACATCTTATGTTTAGTTTTCCGGACTTTTGGGCCATAATATACATTTAAATATTTTACATATTCTTTTTAAAAAATACTAGATGTTTCCATTCATTTGATAACTGTATAAATAATAATAATTTAAATGTAACTAATTTAATTGGCCTCCATGCATGCTGTCAGTCCAAATATACCATTATTTCTAGAGAATTTAGGTTTATTTTTTGAAAAGGTGTAATGTCTCTTCAAATAGTGTTTCAGGAATGCTGTGCAGGTTATATATAACATAATATTTAATCTCCAAACTTACAGTGCTTTCCTCCTGTGTTCACACTGTTTGGCTGTTTATGGATTTCTTGAAGCACAGTCTTTGCTTCCCAGGAAGTCATTGTTGTTATTCCATTGTCTTTGGGAATTCATTGTTCTTTATAGGTATACTTTTTTGGGGAACTGATTTCTGTTCATTTTTCTTTCTTGTAATATAAAATCTTTTGCCAGTAAGTCTGGTGAATGGAACTGGAACGTGATCTGCATTTTTGTCTTTTTTCAACTCTGTCAAGTATTGACTGTAATTTCCTCATTATGAATTCAGCTTTTCCACGATGTTAATTCTGCTGTTTTTCTCCTGGACTAATGTCGGTTCTGCTCTTGCATTTTCAAGTTTCCTTGAAATCTGTCCTTATCTAAATTTCTTCCATTTCTTTCTCAGAAGAATGTCTCCGTATGCCCATTGCTCTTGGTTTCCAGAGGCAGTAAGTTATTCCTGTGAACAGTGAAATGTCCAAATTGTTTTTCTCCACCTTATTTTACTTCTTGGAGTCAACTGATGCCACTGCCAGTCTTGCCTCTGATTACTGCGGGGTTGTATTTATTAAGATTTCAAATAGGAGTCTCCAAATGGTTATAGGAAAAGAGCTTGTGGATGAAGCAGGGAGAGTGGCTGGCTGTTCAGGACTCACCTAGTATGGGGCTGGCCAGCCTGTTTCCCGATTGCTGCCGACCCAGCAACTCCGGAGTAGAAGTGGAGACAGTTGATGAGCTGAAACCTCTTCCCACATATTTCCTGGTTCTTGCCCTTCAGAGGCCGTGGGTGTGTTTCTCGGTTTACATTTACACTGTGGTTAGTAGAAATTTCTCCCAGACTCTAGCAAATTGTTGCTGTTGAAAACAGCCTCTACCTTCTGTCATTTCTTTTGTGTTTCTTTATAGACATTTTAAATGGGATTTGTGAATTCATGTCCGGAAGTGGTAGTCTGGTGCTCTCTTAAACTACATTTTTTTAAAAAAATCTTACATTATATTAATATTTTTTAAATGTTAATTATTTTTATTGGCACTGAAACCCTCTCTCCAGGTAGTCATGGTCACCCTCTGATCACTAACAGATACTCTTGATAGAAAGAGTATTAGACAGCCTTTTATTAATATTCTTAACTCCTCTTAAACAAAGGGGTGGGGGGGAGTCACTCATGCCAGGGTGCTTGCCTGTTGATTGACCCGTTACAAATAAAAGGTTATGGGAACAGTATGGAGGTTTCTCAAGAAGTTAAAAATAGAGATACCCTATGACCCAGCAATTGCACTACTAGGTGTTTACCCCAAAGATACAAAGTTAGTGATCTGAAGGGGCATGTGCACCCCAATGTTTATAGCAGCAATGTCCACAATAGCTGAACTGTGGAAAGAACCCAGATGTCCATTGACAGAGGAATGGATAAAGAAGATGTGGCATATATACACAATGGAGTATTATACATCCGTCAGAAATGATGAAATCTTACCATTTATATCGACATGGATAGAACTGGAGCTGAGTGAAATAAGTCAGTCAGAAAGACAATTGTCATATGGTTTCACTCATAGGTAGAATATAAGAAACAGCACAGAGGGTCATAAGGGAAGGGAGGGAAAACTGAATGGGAAGAAATCAGAGGGAGACAAACATGAAAGACTTAACTATGGGATACAAACTGAGAGTTGCTGAAGAGACGGGGTGAGGGATGGGTTAATAGGGTGATGGGCATTGAGGAGGGCACATGATATGAAGAGCACTGGGTGTTATGTGCAACTGATGAATCTCTGAACTCTACGTCTGAAACTAATGGTGTACTATATGTTGGACCATTAAATTTAAATAAAAAAATAAAATGTTATAGGAAGATTTTCTGTTAGAAGTATTCAGTTATTCTAAGACTTGAAAGCCAAAACTACATAAAAAATCTGGCAGTAATGTCAGATGCTTAATTTTTTTAATGCGTTAGTAACTTCTTAGTCTTTTGTGGAGGTGGGTGCTTAAACAACAAATTTTTTTTCGCACAGTTCTGGAGGCCGGAAGTGTAAGATCAAGATGTTGGCAGGTTTGGTTTCTTCTGAGGCTTCTTTCCTTGGCTTGTAAATGGCCCTCCTACTGCCTCTTCACATGTTTTTTTTCTGTTCTCTTCCTCTTTTTACAAGGACACCAGTCACATTGGATTAGAGCTCCACCCTAGTGGCCTCATGTCAACACCATGACCTCTTTTTGTTGAGGTATAACTGACAAAATTGTAAGATACTTAAAGTGTACATTGTAATGATTTTATATGCATATATACTGTGAAAGAAGTCCTCCATCAAGTTAATAAATACATCACCTCACTTTTTTTTTTTTTTGGTGAGAATACTTCTTTTAATTTTTTCTTAATCTCATGTATTTACTCCCTTGCTTTTGTCTTTTTGTTCTTTAGTATTAGCTTTTTTGTCTCCTTTATCTCAAGTATAATAATTTGTTTTTTATTTTTATTTATTTTTATTTTTTTAATAATTTGTTTTTTTAAATTCTTCTTTTATTTCTTAATTTTATTATTCATACTTTTTTCTTAAAATCTTATTTTTTTCCTCTATTTTTGTCTTTTTGATTTTGTTATCCTTTCATTCTAATTTAAATTCCTATTGACTTATTTTTTATTTATTTTTTTTTATCTCTCTTTTCTTAGGCATTGATTCTGTCCCTTCTCTTCCCCTACCCCTCATGGTTTGATTTTATAAAGGCTGGAAGGATATGTATTCCTCAGGGGGCAGTAGCAATGGACAGTGTTATTCAACAAACAGGGACTATCTGTCTCTCCTCCTCCGCCTGTAGTCTAAATAGATTTTATATGTCTTTGTTTTGTCTTGAGCCCTAAAATTATAACCTGGAGATATATTGATTAAACTGTTTCCCAGGATAGTGATGATTTGCTTGCTTCCTGCAGAGGGCACATGGGAACTTGTGAGTGGCTTTTGGACAGCACATACCACCAAATGGGAAGCTAATTGTTCCGAAACGTATGATCTGTAACAGGTTTTGTTACTTAGTGGGAAAAAAAAATGTGGCCTCTGGGATCAGACAGGCACGTAATAGCTCTGTTGTGGAACAGATGAGCCATTTCAGAACCTTTCCTGAGGCTTTTTTCCTAGCTCCAAAAAGGCAAAAATAGCTACCCTTCATCGATACTATATTAGTAGTGCGTATAAAATGTTCTGCATTGTGCCTGGCCTATAGTAGTTACTCAGATGTGGGACAAGCCAGGCCGGCCATATGTCATCCAGAGGAAAATAAGTGAGCGAGTAGACTATTCCTGGAGTGGATCTCCCCTAGGAAAGCCCAGATTTAGAGAGAACCATGTTAATAGTCTTGCTGGCAAGGTCACATGGCTCTGGGTTCATGTGTAGGTTTCTGGCCTTTCTCCACTTCCGCTGCCTTATGTAATGCCTGCATATTAAGGTAATCATGGTTTTAAAATTTGGAGATGGTGGTGTAAAGAATCACTTTACTACAGAGATTCAGCTTGTAAGGCATAACCTGATTTTTGGAAATACACAATGTGAGAAAAATGCATGTTAAAAATCAAGAATTTTTATCTGTAGATTGGTCCATCTTCCTCCGTTGGGTTTTGGGATGATTGTCTCAATGTGAGGGCCTCCCGAGCTCAACTTTTATTAAACTTGGGATTTTATCTCACAGAGTGGCAGATCTCTGCTTGAGGTTCCCACCACCTGACCTGGCCTCCTAAGGTAGTTTGCCTCTTGTCCAATCTTGCCAGAATCCTTGGGAAGAGAGGTCCATTCCATTGATTGCCATAGGCTCTAAATCTCTCAAGATGTGATGGGGGTGGGTGGTGTGTGTGATGTGGAGGGAAGAGCTATTTCTAGTCTCTAACTTCCCAGGATCACCTGACCAGCCTTTGAACCTCAGGCCGTTGCTGACCTTCTGTACTCTGTTCCTGTAGACCACTGTTTCCTAAGCTTGGCTGCATTAGGATCACCTGAGGAGGTTAAAGAACACCTGTGCCTGGATCCCACTCCCGTGGATTGTTTTAATTGCTCTGGGGAGTGGCCTGGACATCTGTTTTTGTTTTGGGGGATTTTTTTTAAAGATTCTATTTATTTATTTATTTATTTGTCCGTCTGTCTGTCTGTCTGTCAGAGAGAGAGAGAGCACAAACAGGCTGCTCAGAGTGGCAGGCAGAGGCAGAGGGAGAAGCAGACTCCCCGCCAAGCAAGGAGCCCGATGCGGGACTCGATCCCAGGATCCCAGGATCCCAGGATCCCTGAGCCAAAGACAGCAGCCCAATCGACCGAGCCATCCAGGCGTCCCTGGGGGGATTTTTTTTGAAGCTGTTCAGATGATTCTGATGTGCAGCCCAGCTCAAGATGGTACCAGCAGACTGCTTTCACGCTTCTCTGGTCAGATCCTGCCTGTGGCTGAAACCCTCTGGCTGCCTCTGTGTATCCCCCTCATGGCACTTCCTGCAGACCTGCATCTGGTTGGGGGCTCCAAGGGAGGCAGACAGGAGGGCCCTCCAGCCCTGTGCTGGCTTGAGCAGCTCTGCCAGCATCTGTTTCACAGATTGCCCTTTGCTTCTAGAAAGTTTGCAAAGCATTGGCCTTTGGGGGCCCGAGTCACCCTTTGTGTGTCAGAGCAGAGCTACTGGGACTGCTTTCTGAAGAGAGCTTGCCTATACTTTGTTCTACCTTCTTGTGGCTAACCAACTTAGTTTTCAAAATGTGTCACAACCCTTGCCTCTTATTTAACTGTAAAGCAAAAACAATCTTCCCTTAACTGACTACGTATTCGTAACTGAATTTGAGTTTCTTGCAGATTTTCACATCAAATTTAAAAATTTTCAGTTCTCAAAAGCTTAGTTCTAAAGTGAACAATCCTGGAGGTAGCCTAACATCTATCTCTAGTTTTCCGCCATGCCTTTTTGCATTTTTCGTGTGTGAGGTTGGGGGCTGCTAAACACTTTCTTCAAAACAGCTGATGAGGCAGGTAAACTGAAGCTGACTGAAAAGGAGCAGGGGCTGAGTCCCCGTTCTCCCCCCTGCCCACCCCACTCCCAAATCCCTCACCTCACTTTCACACACAGAGAGCAGGTCAGTCATGACTGCCTCATTTCTCAGGTAGCCCATCAAGAGCTTCCCACTTAGGCCTCACTCTTTTGGCCACTTGGTTATGTTTTTCGTGGACTGTGATTGTGGCTTTTATTATAGGATGTTATTAAAAAAAAAAGTAGTTCTTTGTAAGTTGTGAACTTTAAAAAAAAAATTCTAGGGATGCTGTTTGCAGTACTAGCCACGTGAGAGACTCTCCATTGCTGGGCGTGTATGGGAGAGATGTTTCTCAGGCTTTGTGTTTTAGGAAGTGTATTCCTCCTCAGCTGCTGATTCCCATTACCCCATGAACACCCTGGTCCTTGTAATTGCTCAGACTTCCCTTTCTGCCGAGCAGATAGGAAGGTCTGTTGTCAAATCTTTGCCACCTTGAAGAAATGTCTAGTGCATGAGAGAATGTAATTTCGTGCACGGACGTTACCTCAGCTGTATTTCTTTTCTTAAAATTACTTTCTGTTTGGCTTCATTTCCTCATTCAGTTTTTTTCTTTTCTTCTAAAACATGCTTCCTTGTTAGCCCTATCATCCTTTCGAGAATAAGCTCATGTGCCAATTGGTAAATAAATATTTTAAGAAACTGTCTTTTGGATATACTCTTCCTACCTCAATGTTGGCTCTTGGCTTCGCTGTCATAGGTCTTCTGACTGGTCCTGCAGGTTGCTCGCCCTCCTGCCTGCAGCCCCTCATCTTCGGAGTAGAGCCCAGCAGCTCAGGGTGGATGGCCTCTCTTAGCAGGAACTGCCTCCATTTCCCTACCAATGTCCTGTGGCTCAAGCTCCTCCCACCCCCCTGTACTTCTAGCTCTGATGTGGGATGGGGGAGGTTTGCCCATAGGCCTTTGCTCGGCTTGTCCACCGATCTGAAGCTGGTCTCGCTGCTTTCCCTGCTGAGTCGATTTCCTTTGTGAAACCTTTGCTGATCCCCTCCAGGCAGAGTCAACCCCTCCTGGGTGTCACTTCCTCTCCTGGTGCACAGGTCTGGTTGACTAAGCAGGCAGTGGCTCGCCTGTAGGTGCCTTTGTGCAAATTAGGAACAGGTACCCGGCCCTTCCTCAAGTCACTTTCTAGAACTTCCAACTATTGGAAAATCGTCTTTAAACAGGAGTCCAGGATGTGTAACCTGGAAGTGGCAGCCTGTGGGGATTGTTGTACTTGATGGCCCTTCTGCGAATCATCCAGATTCCCCTCAGCACTGCTTGTCCGACCAGAAGAGGCCGTGTGCTGAACAAAAGAAGGAGTGAAAGTACAAATACCTGCCATTTTCTTACCACGAAAGATAGCAGGAAAGGCATATATGATCAGACCTTGCACTGAACATTGTGAATATATTCAGACATATTTATTTTTTTACATTTCAGTATTTCTGAAATCAGCAGGTATCTTAAAGTCAGTGTATCGTGGTGGTTCAGAGCACAGATCCTGGGCCAGACTGCCTGGGTATGAACCCCAGTTCTACCACATAGACACGTGTTTGAGACTTCGGGCACTCTACTTCACCTCTCTGTGCCTCAGTTACTGATCTGTAAAATGGGGATGATAACAGTAGTTCCTACTTCATGGGGTGATTGGGAGAATTAAATGAATTATTGTATGTAAAGTGCTTAGAATATAGGTGCCAAGCACCCAAAAGTGAGAGATATGTTACTTATTTTCATTATATTAAAGTCTATGCATACACTTAGTACACTGTTGTTTCTTTTCAGCCCTGAGAAACTGTCTTTAATTCATGGTGTACAGCTTCTATTGATAGCGTCTCATTTTGATGGGTGGCTGCCTGGCCCCGGGCTTATGCGAACTGTGGTGAAACACCTGCTGCGGGTCCTGCCCCTCCCACGCCAGTTTTCTGATTGCTGCAAGAGCTCCATAGCCACACACAGGAAACCAGCAGGCTTTGTTGCCTCTCCTTAATGTGACAGAAGAGAAAGGGGGGAAACTGGGGCCCTTTAGAGACAAGGCTTGTTTTGAAATTTAAACCTAACTTCTTATTCATGTTGCAGGGCTTGGATTGGTAATAAATTTTGGCTATCTCAGACTGGAAGTCAGAGAGAATTGGGTTTGAAAAGTGATTTTAATGTAAAATCTTTATCTAATTGCAGAGCAACTTTCCTTTGATGAACTTCAAGAAAGCTGTGCCGTGAAGTGGCAAAGGTAACGAATGTTCTGGGGCCATGTTCCCCATCAGAACCACCAGAGTATTCTCAAGTTAGACAGTAGATGCAAATTGCTCCCTCAGCAGCTGTGAGTTTTTCCGGTCTCTAGTGTCCACTTGGGACTGTAACTTCACTTGAGAGATGGGTGGCTCTTCTCCGATTGTTTCAGGCCAGTTCCCCCCACCCCCCGCCCCCCAGGCCTCCTGCCAGCTTTAGAAACTACAGCCTTGTGGGGAGTTCTCCGTGATTCACGCTCACGGCCCCACCCTCCTGAACCATCCTTCGCGTTAGGCAAGATGTGAGTCATGCATTTTTTGGAGATGCTCTGAGCATTTTCATTATGAGACTAAGTGGTTTTTCCCAGATCACATTGCTGTAATTGACCTACACTCAAGTCTGATGAATATTCTTATGATGAATATTCTTGCATGCTACCAGCACTGGCCAGAACTGTCCCAGCAGTCCTGCTCCAGGTGTGGGGTTTCAGTGGCCTTCCCTTAGTTGAATAAAACTGGATATAAGTAAATTAGTACAAGGATGATCTACAGCTTCATTCTCCCTACTTCAATATGTTGATGAAAACCCTCTGTACATAAGCCTCAGTTTAATGTTATTTTAGTGTAGAACTGATCAACTTTAGCCCGATCTGAGGGTGTTTAGCTCCCAGTTCCCAGAAAGAATTTCCACATGAGGAACTTTCTCCAACGGGCCTTCTTATGGATTCATGTGCCTACAGGTTTCAGAAATGATAAGCAGACTGTCGTTGCTACACTCTGTATCCTAGAAGGTAAAGGAGGGGATGGTGAGAATATAGATACTCACAGGTCCAGCTGGTGATGCTCAGTTCTCTTGCACGACAGTGTCTTGGACCCCTTTATGTTGCATCAAAGGGTTTGTCCTAAAGAAGCACATAAAATCCAAGGTTAAATCTTCAAATGGGGATATACACACTGTTCATCTTTCCCTTTATATAAACTGGGATTTCCATCTGTGTCCAAAATCTAATTTCTTTTTGGAGAAATATCAGCAAAGACAGAGGAATTTACCTAAAGCTCACGGGGGGTAAGGATGCCCCCGATGCAGCGTTCGTAGTCACGGCAAACTGGAAGCCTACAGAAAGAATCTGACTCACACGCATTTTGGGGGGCTTTTTGTTTTGTTTCTGGGTTTTGTTTTTTTTTTTAGTTGGTTGTCAACGTTTAGAATTAAAACAGTTACCCATAAAAGACCTCTTCAAATACTGGGAGAGCCATTCAGGTTTGGCCCCCATAACCATTGTCCGCTGGAGCCAGGTGGAAGCTATCCCTTGGCCACGTGCTCCTTGCTTGTCAGCGTCTGCTCTCATTTATGTGACTTGTGTGGTCCTGTGGGCATTTGAATGGTGACGCGGACCTCAGCCAGAGTCCTCCTCTGTTTTGTGGCCAGGTATCTCACAGCTTCACAGAAAGGCCCAGGCCAGGTGTGAGCAGTGGTTGAATGGCTGAGGGGAAGGAGGCTGATGGGGCCCCGGAGGCCCTGGTGCTGCTCCAGGCCCCGCCCGGGCTTCAGGGGACGGGAGTCGAGGCCAGGGTGGGCGTGGTGTGCCGAACTGGCCGAGCTGGCTCCTCTCCCTCTGTTCATTCATCTTGAAAGTCATGACCACAGTGTCCTCATCCAGGGGGCGGGACTTTTTTCAAAATAGGAAAGAAAGCAGCCAGTGACCACGCCGGCCCACTCGTAGGCTCATCAGACCAACTGTTGGTACAAAAGGATAAGCTTCCTGTTTACCAGCCGGCATGAGACAAAGTGGTTGTGCTTCCTGGCCACGCAGGACTTGGCACACAGGCTGGGTTCTGTCCGAAAAGACAGCAGGGCTGAATGCTTGCTCTGTGCTCAGCCATCGCCCCCACGGCCTGGGTCCTGGATGTGGGCCACTCTCTGGAGGGCACTTGGGCTTTGGCTCCAGAACCAGCCCCGGCTTTCTGAAAGGAAGCAAACAGGGAAGGTGGCCTCCCCTCCTTGCCGGCTTCCTCTTTAGCTTTGTGGGCCCCCATCCAGGCGAAGGCCCTTGGCATGAACCTGAATTTAACAGTAAATTCATGTCTTTTGTTTTCAGGTCTCCAGGAAGCAAAATGCCTTTATCTTTGGCCAGAGTGATCTTTTATGCCAGCGTGACGGCCGGCGGGTCCGTTACCCTTACCTATTACCTTACACAAAGTAAGTATCCAGCAAACCAAGCTGCCCCAGGCTTCCTCCTAGCTCGCTCTCCCCTGCTCCTCCATCAAAGGAAATACTTCAGATGCTTTCAGCAGATTAGAGAGAGGAGGAGAGAGCTATTTTTAGAAGCCAGTACACCATTCCCATTGGCTATAGCTTCCTGCTTACCCTGTGATCCCAGTTTTCCTGGAGCTACAAGTGCATATAAAAGGACCAGGATTTGTTTGCATCAGAAGCCTTGTGAAAAGCAAGATGGGTTTTCACTCCAGTGCACACATAAGAGATCCCTTAAGATTTCTGAGATTATATAAAGAAGAGAGGGAAGGGGAATACCAGGTGGTTAACAGGTAGGGAAAACTGGCCGTTTCTCAAGTGTTTTCAGCCTCTCTGCCCTGCCATTCTCTGCTGTTGATTTACTGGAGGAGGAGGTCTTGAGCAAGGGACTTTGGTGAGAGCAAAAAATAAAAGCAGAGTCCAGGATGCAAAGTCCTGACAGAAGCCGCTTCCAGCCTGGCTGCACCCAAATTTGAATTTGTAAAGACAGGCCACAATTACTGTGGGCGGCCAAGAGATTTAAGGTCATTTCAATGCTACTGGTAGCAAAGCAGCAGCATTTTTTTTCTAGACTGACTTTCTTTGAAGATCCTTTATGCCTGCCCAGCTTGGCTTCTCACCCTGACTCTGTGCCATTTTCACTCCCTGCCGGGATGTGAGTATCACCAGCAGACAGGCAAAGAGAGCTCAGTGTCCTCTGTGTACATTCTTCCCCACCTTCCTTCAGAGTTGACCCTCAGTCTCTGAGTCTTGAGGTGGCTTGAGATGAGCACTGCCAGGGATAAGTCAGACTGGAATTCCTCAGTCTCCTCTGCCCTCTGCCTAAGAGATGGGGCCAGGACACAACAGGAATGGACGCACTTTATGAGCCAGAAGACTGCCGGCCTTTCCCCCTTCGGAGGCTGGGGTCGTCCAGTAAAGACAGCTGACTCTTTGCACTAGCTGTGTGGCCTTGTTGAGGGGGGGGGGTGTCCCTCACCTCTGTTATCTGTGTGGGGAGGGATAATATCAGTGCCTATGCATGAAGTCGTTGTACAATAAATCTCACAACCTATGATATACTGAGAATTGTAAGATACATGAAATATTGAGAACAGTGTCTAACCATGGAAATCTGGACTCCGCTTCTGTTCCCCCTTTTCCTGTCTTGGCTGGCACCTGTTCATGACTGCAAGCCCAGTCCTGGGAAGCGGCCCAGGAGGAACACTGTCCCTGGCATCTCCAGGCTCAGGCCGTCTTTTCCCTTCCAGTACTGGGATCGGTCCTACAGGAGGGAAGCTCTTTCTTGGGGCCCAACTGAAAGCCTGGGAAGCCTACCTTTACTCTTTCCCGAGGGCAGCTTGTCTGCCTTACACCCTCAGGGCGATGCTGCCTGGAGTTACTAGTAGCCTTTGTGCCAACAAGTGTACCTGGCTCTGAGAGAAGTTTAAAAGCTTTACCTATAGGAAATGTCTTAAATCTTTCAGCTTTGACAAATGAATATTTTCAGTTTCTGTTTCTTGGTGTTGAAGTTGTGGTCTTATTTTTTGCTGGTTTATCAGGACCTTCATCTTGGTGGAGGGAAGAGTGCGTAGAAGTCCAGAGTCATAGATTTGGGCCCCAGCTCTGCCTCAGACTAGCCGTGTCCCTTTGAGC
Source organism: Nasua narica (assembly GCA_028533885.1). Lineage (NCBI taxonomy): Eukaryota > Metazoa > Chordata > Mammalia > Carnivora > Procyonidae > Nasua > Nasua narica. The sequence continues at coordinate 6,858,719 of CM052806.1, forward strand.
AAGTTATGGAGTCATACGACTTAGAACTGAGAAGAAAGCTACAGATGATCCAAGCCAACCGCGTAGATGAGGAAGTGAGGCAATGCATGAGGCAGGAAATGAAAGATGGGGAAGTTTTAGCTGCCATATTCCCGCAGATAGTTTCTTTAAAATGGACAGCTTAGAGTCAATGATCCCTAATTATTTTTCCGTCCAGAAATTTCACATTTGTTTCTGTTTCCATGCTGTACATGAATTGTATCCTCTAACTTTCTACAAAGAGTCTATCTGACCAAGTTTAAAAAAGAAAAATAAATGTAACAACTGTCTTTCCCCTTTAGAGGCTTTTTCCAAGGCTTCCTATTACCAGCTGGCATTGGAGCATGTACACAGCCACCCCGAGGCCCTAGAAGCTCTGGGCACTCCTCTCAACGTCCACTATCTCCACCTCACTGACCAGTACAACTTCGTGGACATTGCCAATGCCCAGGTAACATGCTTCCCTTGCAGACTGCAGGCTGGGTGCCCAGGAAGTCGGGGAGAGGGCTGCCGTCATTCGGGGAGAGTCTTGGAGGAAGCTGGAATAAGGATTCGGGATGAGAAAATCCGCTAAGTAAAGCTGTGACTAGGTGGTACGGAGCACCTTCTAAGAAAGCAATACGGATTGGTTTATTCTCGTATATTCATCTTCCTTTGTGAGGAATCAGTGTGGCGGGGAAGGCGTTGTCCTGGCCCGGGTCACCGTCTTGAGCTGAAGGTTGCGGGGAAGTGACCGTGGTGGTGGACCACAGCTTCAGCTTTGAACGTGACGCACCTCTGCAGCCAGCCAGCGCTCATGCGAGTCCTCCTGTACTTGCAGGGCCTCCATGGAGTGCCAGTCCGTTTCCTCAGCTTTGTCTTGTCTTTCCTAGTTCAGCTGATAAACTCGCCTGAATACGACGTGCACTTTTCTGCTTAACAAATATGTTTTGAGTACACGGCAAGTTACAGGAATGATTCTAAGCTGTGTGGGGAGTACGGAGGTGCAGAAGGCTTTCAGGGACTATAGTTTAAAACTTCCCAGGAAGACAGGGTGAGGCAAATGCTGCCTTAGTGGCCCAGGAGGGAGCAGTTGGCGAGCTGGGATTTTGTCATAGAGAAAAGGAGTGCCAGGCTAAGGATCGATGTTCCTGCCAGTGTGAACATCGGTGGAGGTGCGGACAGATAGGATGGGCTGGGCTACGGGGCCGTGACATCATTGGGTGAGGTGTGCACACTTGATTTGGGGGCCAGCAGAAGCCATGAGGGACTTTAAGAATGAGATGCTCTGTTCTAGGTTTGTTTTTTTTTTTAATTAATCTTTTAATGGGAATAGTTTCATTGAGATTTTTTTCTTACAAAAGCCATTCATGCTCAAGATTTTGATAAGAATAGTTGATCCCAGGGGTGGCTCAGTCGTTAGGTGTCTGCCTTTGGCTCAGGTCATGATCCCGGGGTCCTGGGATGGAGCCCCGCATCCGGCTCGGTGGGGAGCCTGCTTCTCCCTCTCCCACTCCCCCTGCTGGTGTTCCCTTTCTCGCTGTGTCTCTTTCTGTGAAATAAATAAAATCTTTAAAGGAAAGATTAGTTGATCTTTGGCTTCTTGGAGAGCACCGAAGAGCTGGGTCTGGGGGACCTAGCTCATGGCCGTCCCATCCTCACCCTCACCCCAGGGACTGCCTTCTCCCAAAGGGAGCTTCCAACGCCCCGCCTCCGCAGCCACTTAAAATTCTCACGGAGGGCTTCAGGGCACAAATTCATCATTGGGGATCCTAAGCTAACTCAAGAGTAGACTACACCAATTGAGAGTCTTTGCAGGGGGCTAATTCCAGCAGAAGGGTAGAATCAGGAGAAATGGGAATGTGGTCTTTGTGGTAGACATCTAGTAGACCGGTAACGGTGTGACCCATCTGAAACTCATTTTACCGTCACCTCCGGTACAT
>CM052806.1:6861158-6915582 GCA_028533885.1 Nasua narica
AATTTAATCAGAAAGGAAAATTTTACTCTGTAAGAATTTATTTGAAAGTTCATTGTCTAAAAACAAAGTACGGAATAACAGGAATCCGTATTAATAAGATGTTAATTTTTGCTAGTTCTCATCTTGCCTTTTTCCTCTCCCCACTGCTTCCCCATAGTTCTAGTTCCATCAATGCGACCAGGACTTACTGGCACCCAAGAGGTCTTTAATTGTTAACATTAGAATGCCCTACCCTGAATTCGTGTTGCTAATAAGTAGCTTGTGCACATTCTCAATCCCTTAGGAATTTTTTTTTTCTTTTTGTTTCACTGCTGTTGTTTTTATCTTACTTCTGTTTTAGTCACCAATTATCTGTCTGATTGAAGATTTGCAAAATAACTGCTTTAATCCATACATTTTGGTAGCTTAAAATATTTATATGTACACATAACACATGCAAAACTTAGGAATGGTAGTTTAAAGCTAGCAGGTCCTTATCCTTCTGTTTTATACATAACCCCCTATTTGAGAAGCACACCGTTAGGTTTTACCTGTTTTGTAAGGAAACAGTAGTATGAAGTCAAAGCTCTTCCTTCCCTCTAAGCACTGGAGCTGATGAAAACCAGAAATCTGATCCCTTTGCTTTTGAAAAGGCCAGTTTTACCCCCTCGGTGTTATTAGGCTTAACGTGGTTATAATTGCCTACAATAAAGGATATTCATGAGCTCTTTTCCTACATTCTTAATATTCCTTGGAGGGAAGCCTTTCAGAAAATATTGAGCTTAAAACTCTGGTAGAGCATGAGGCCTTTAATCGTTGGAAGTTATTTCTATTCTGGAGCTTGTTTCTTTCTCTAAAAACACGTTCTTTGAATAGATTTTAGAGTGAAAAATGAGTCTTTTCCTGAGAGCACTTTTGCCCTGTGTTTATCCATAAACATTATAATCTGTACAGTCCTTTAAAAGTAAATGGTAACATTGTATACATGACCTTGTGCTGTTTTCTTTAAAAGTTACATAGTGTTTATTATATATGTGTCCGTTTATGTATTGCTTTATATCTGATTGTTAGAGCTCTAACTTTTACTTCCTTTCAGTGTTTACTTTTTTTTTCCATGCTGTTGCCAAATCATAGAAAACCAGGGCGCCATGGGCCATCTGTTCTGAAGTAAAAGCCAGTGACAGTTTTTGTTTGTGTAGAGTTTGAATTAAGAGACTTACTAATCTGACAGGAAATAGTATTATATCATGAAAAGATTCTTGATTTCTATTTGGAAGTCACCATCTTGGGTACTTTTTCCAGTTACGTTTACTTCCACGTATGTACTTACCACCTTCTTGTATGATTGTGAACAGGCCAGAACTTGGGTCATGGCAGTAGACAGACCTTGTCTTTTCTTGCTTTGAGCATAGCAATGATGTGTATTTGCAGCCCCCTACTTCCTGTATATCCAGTAATCACTGTGACTCAGTCACTGACTTCCATTAACTACCTTAAGGACATCTTGTAATTCACATTGTCATCAGAGGAAAAAGCAACTCTTCCCCATAAGCCATTTGAGCAAGTGCCCCTTGCATTCCCTATAATAGACAGGACAGCCCAGGGCCTGGAGAAGGGACTTCACTAGAAGCACAAGAATTATAAAGACCATAGAAGAGAGAGCACAGCCAACAAATCAGAAATCACAGCCAACAAATGGGAGTGTGACTCCCATGGGCCTTTCCTCTACAAGATGTGGCGTGCTCTCTCCCCCGCCCGTAAGTTGCTTACCAGCTGACATGCTGCATGGGTGAGGAGGGACTGGAGAGTTACAGAGTATTAGGATACTGTGCCAAAAGAGTTTCAAGCAGTGGTGTTAAAATGATGTAGAAGAGTGAGTTACTGTTTAGGAGGAAATCTAGGAGTGGTGCTCTGATGGGCCTTGAGATCTGAGATTTCAGACAAGTGGAGAGAGCAACACAAGAAAAGGCCTCAGCAGGAGAAATATGAGCTATACCCCAGGTAAGATATCCAGTTTGGCCAGAGTATAGATTAGCTAAAGACATAGTAAAAGAAAGCCCTGGAAAGGTAAGTTGGCCAGAGCATGTGCCAGCATTAGCATTTTGCATGTGGCTTGTGGCTGTTGAAGATTTTGGAGTAAACACAGGATTCTAGTTAATGAAGGTTTAAGCAACCATGATGAATGTGTCATGACAGGGCCAATGGGACTATCAATAAACCACACATTTTACTCTCTGTTATTCCATTTTTCTAGAATTGGCTTCCTCCTACCTCTCTTCCCTTCAGCCATCCCCCATTCCAGAGATTTAATATAATACCTGTTATGACAAGGTTATACTACTCCTGGTTTTGGTAAAGTTGCGTACAGCAAAGGTGAAGCTGAAATAAATTACCTATACATGAAACAGCTAGAACTTGACAAATAGTGGTCTCGTGGAAAGAGTAAGGTAATGCTCAGTAGGCAGCAGCTCGACGGTTTTCTGAAGGCAACCAGTCTTAGGCCACATGACTCTGGTGTTTTCAGTTTGTATGAAAAATATGACTAAAAACTTCCCAAGCACCTGCTTTACAAGTGGGGCAATGTTTACACTGCTTGTTGGGATGCTTGGGCAAAAGCTGCTGGTCCACGCAGGAGGCCTGATGACCGCAGGCAGGGGTGAAGGAGGTGGCAGAAGGATGTTGGGAAAACCTCCAGTCCCCACCCACAGGATTCTCGCCTCCTTAATAACTTGTTCACAGTCCAGGCTTGTCTTTTGGCTGACTTCAGCAGAGTCATTCAGTTGAAAGTACTGTCAGGAACATGTACCGATGACATGATACTTTATGTGGAAAACCCAAAAGACTCCACCCCCAAACTATTAGAACTCATACAGCAATTCAGTAATGTGGCAGGATATTAACTCAAGGCACAGAAATCAGTTGCTTTCTTATACACTAACAATGAAACTGTAGAAAGAGAAAGGGAATTGATTCCATTTACAATAGCACTAAAACCCATAAGATACCTTGGAATAAACCTAACCAAAGAGGTAAAAGATCTGTACTCGAGGAACTACAGAACACTCACGAAAGAAACTGAAGAAAACACAAAAAGATGGAAGAACATCCCATGCTCATGGATCGGAAGAATAAACATTGTTGAAATGTTTATATGCTGCCCAGAGCAACCTATACTTTCAGTGCCCTCCTGATCAAAATACCATCGGCATTTTTCAGGGTGCTGGAACAGTCCTAAAATTTGTATGGAACCAGAAAAGACCCTGACTCGCCAAGGAAAGTGGAAAAAGAAAAACAAAGCTGGGGGCATCACATTGCCTGATTTCAAGCTTTACTACAAAGCGGTGATCACCAAGACAGCATGGTACTGACAAAAAGAAACATTCAGACCAACGGAACAGAGTAGAGAGCCCAGATACGGACCCGCAACTCTATGGTCAAAAAATCTTTTGACAAAGCAGGAAAAAATATTCAGTAGAAAAAAGACAGTCTCTTCAATAAATGATGCTGGGAAAATCGGACAGCCATATACAGAGGAATGAAACTGGACCATAAACTCAAAATGGATGAAAGACCTCAATGTGAGATAGGAATCCATCAAAATTCTACAGGAGAACATGGGCAGTAACCTCTTCATCATCGGCCACAGCAACTTCTTTCAAGACATGTCTCCAAAGGCAAAGGAAACAAAAGTGAAAATGAACTTTTGGGACTTCAACAAGATAAAAAGCTTCTGCACAGCAAAGGAAACAGTCAACAAAACAAAGAGGCAACCCACGGAATGGGAGAAGATATTTGCAAATGACACTACAGACAAAGGTCTGATATCTAAGATCTATAAAGACCTCCTCAAACTTAACACACAAAAAACAGATAATTATGGCAAAAAGTGAGAAGACATGAACAGACACTTCTCCAGTGAAGACATACAAATGGCTAATAGACATGTGAAAAAATGTTCATCATCATTAGCCATCAGGGAAATTCAAATCAAAACCACATTGAGATACCACCTTACACCAGTTAGAATGGCAAAAACAAGGCAAGAAACAAATGTTGGAGAGGATGTGGAGAAAGGGGAATCCTCTTACCACTGTTGGTGAGAATGCAAGTTGGTGCTGCCATTTTGGAAAATGGCGTGGAGGTTCCTCCAAAAATTAAAAATAGAGCTACCCTATAACCCAGCAATTGCACTACTGGGTATTTACCCCAAATATACAGATATAGAGAAAAGAAGGGCCATACGCACCCCAATGTTCATAGCAGCAGTGTCCACAACAGCAAAATTGTGGAAAGAGCCGATGCCCTTCAACAGACGAATGGATAAAGATGTGGTCCACATATACAATGGAATATTACTCAGCCATCAGAAATGATGAATACCCAACTTCTGCATCAACCTGGATGGGACTGGAGGGGATTATGCTCAGTGAAATAAGTCAAGCAGAGAAAGTCAATTATCATATGGCTTCACTTACTTGTCGAACATAAAGAATAGCATGGAGGACGTTAGGAGAAGGAAGGGGGAAATGAAAGGGGGAAATCACAGGGGGAGATGAGCCACTGGAAGACTAAGGACTCTGAGAAACAAACAGGGTTTAGAGGGGAGGGAGGTGGGGGTTTGGGTGACATATTACATGGGGCACTGGGAGGAGGGCACATATTACATGGGGCACTGGGTGCTATACATAAACGATGCATCTTGAACACTACATCAAAAATTAATGATGTATGGTGACTAACATAACATTAAGAAAAAATCAGGAAAAGAAGAAAAAGAAAATCCGTGGCATTTTACAATCCAGGATAGAAAAGTGGGAGATGAAAAAACCAGGCCTCTCAGACATAGGTCTGTATCACAGATCACATACAGTACAGTAAGTGTCTTTTATCACTAAATAATAAGCCTTTGAGGGAGAAATTTTTCCTCCACCACATAATACTTTTAAAAAATAGCTTTTAAATTTTGCTATCATGTTAGTGTCAGTCACCTTGCAGTCTTAAGAATTTATTTCCAAGTTAGTTTTATAAAGTGAGAAACTATAGACCAATCCCCCATGAATGTTGTTGCAAAATTCTAAATTTTAGCAAACTGAATCCAGTTGACATATAGCAAGTGGTATATTGTATTTTTCACAGAATATTGTGGTTCCTATCCCTTTGCAGTGCCCTCCTCTATGGGAAGATTGTATATCCCTGCCTTGAACTTTACACGTCACCCTGTGGCTTGTTTTGGCCAATGAATTTGTGAGTGGAAGTGATAGGCAAGACTTCTGAATAGAAGTTTTAAGGGCCAGCCCTTGGTTCCCCGTGTCCTCTTTTCTCTCTTCCCTAAAATGAGTAATGTTCTAGATAGTAGCTACCCCAGGGACTCAGGTTCTAGAATGAAGATGATATGTAACAGAGCTTACAGCTGACACACAATGGGACATGTAGCACGAATGAGAAATAACCGTGATAAGCCCCTAAGATCAAGGGCCATTTTTACATCAGCTTAGTCTAGCCTATTGTAATTGTTAACATTAAGAGAGATTTACTTCAGGAATGCAAGGTGGCTCAATTCATTAATAGAGTTAAGGAGGCAAATTATGATACTTTTATATAGATTGACAGTTCCCCTTCCAAGAGAGGAGTGTGTGCACCTACATGAATTCCCCAAAGCCAGCATCTTACCCAATCAAACTACCAAAGGTTTTATCCACTTAAGTCAGAAACAAGATGAAGATACACTATATCCACTATTAACATTGTGTTGTATCCAATGTATTTAGGCAAAAAATAAATGAAAAAAACAAGAGGCCTAAAAACTAGGAAGACTAAAAAGCAGTTACTGTTTATGTAGATTATATGACTATATATCTGCAAAACCCAAAAGAGTGTGGAAAACTACAGGGTATTTAGTGGAGGATGTAAGATTAATATATAGAAAAATCTTCTTCACAAGTAGTAACTAGTTTGAAGAAATAATGGAGATCAGACCCTATCTACAGTAGCAAAAAACAAATTATTTAGGAAAAAACTTAGCAAAAAGTCTGCCAAACTTAAAAGTGCTAAAACACTACCAACAGATACAAAGTAATACTGGACAAATGTAAAGACTTACCACATTCATGGATACCAAGGTTCTTCACAAGGAAGATGCCACTCCTCCTGGAATTAAATTTAATGTGATACCAATAAAAATAACATTAGGGATTTTTTTAAAGTTAGGTAAGTAATTATAAACTCATTTGGAAGAATAAGCAGTGGTAGCCAGGAAATCCCTGCAAAGCAAGAGCAAGGAGAGAGGGCTTGTCTTCTCAGACATTAAAATATAAATGAAATAATGCAGTACTGACACGTGAAGAGACATCGCAGCGACACGGCACAGAGAATACAGAGGCATATCCAAGTGCACATGGAAACGTGGTTATGATAACAGGGAGCATCTGAGTCAGGGGAGGGAGTGGGGGACATCTGAACAATGATGCTAGCTGATAGGTATATGCAAAAGATAGAAACCTGACAACTGTATGCAAAAAGCATCAGATCCGTTGTTAACCATACAAATTCCAATTAGATCAAAGATCTAAATGTAAAAATGAAACCATCTAGATACTAGCAAAAATATAGGTAACTCTTAAAACCTGGAAGTAGAGAAACTTTTCCAGTAAGTCACCATCTACAAGTGATAAGGGAAATTAATAAACTTGACTGTATAAAAACAAATTTCTACATGTCTAGAAATAACAAAAACAAAGCAAAAAGCAAATGATAAACTGGGGAAAATATTTACCTTTTTAAGTAGGGAACAAGGATGGAAACTATACTTACCTGAATGTACCTTATTTTGTTGTTTTGACATTGAAACCATGCTGTTTTGTTTTTATAGAATTTAAAAATAAAATCACAAAAAACACTTTAAAATGTTTTTTAAAATATTGAAACCAATGAATGTGTAGTGAAGAAATATTTCAAGTGACTTTAAGACACTTCTGACTCAGCATCCTTGGTGGGGTATATCATAATGGCAAAAAGAAATCCCAAGAAATCTTAAATTACATTCAGTGGGCTAGTGTTAGCACACATGCATAGGTACGTTTTATTCACACACACACACACACACACACACACACACACACACACACACACACACTTGAGACTTCCTCCTTTCCACATCTGTAACTTCCATCTCCAACAGAAAGAATCTGGGCTCTCGTTATTCTGGTATATTTACTAATTGGCTCAAATCTAGAGCATACAAAAGGGACTTCCAGAATAGTAACTTTAAAAAGCAGAACACCCCTACTAACCAGAGAGTTTCACTTTATAAAGGTAAATTTTACAGTGAGATGCACAAATCTTAAAGCGTACAATTCCACGTATTTTTACAAATGCTTGTGCTCATGTATGCAATCCATATTCTGTGAAATAGTGGTCATTACCATCACCCAGGAAAATTCTCCTCGGCTCCCCTCTAGTCAATTTCCTGCTCTGACCCCAGAGAAAACTACATGGTTTTTTTCCCCCAGGAATTTATTTTTGGTGCTTGAGATTTGCTTTAATATACACCACACATCAATGAATCTAGTTTATAAATTTGTGACTATTGAATGTTATTGGTTGATGAGTACATAGGGATTTTACCATTTTTTCTATTTTTGTGAATTTCTGAAATTGTCAATTTTTATGTTAAGTAGTATTTCAGTGTTTGTTCAGGGAGTTTCCTTTCCTGAATATTAAGACCACTAAAACTCTTTTTATGCTCTTTTATGATTTCTTACCATAAACCATGAGTTTTCAAAGTAAGTGATAAATTAGGTATCATAACATCTCAGCAAAACACCTCCCTTCTCCCCCAAATTTTTTATTTTCAAATTCTGCAACTAAAGGTACTAGGTGGTAAATAACCTTGAACAATTTTGACTATTTTAGTTTCATCAATGCAATTTAAATGCTTACAAGTGTGAGTTTAAAATGTATTCAGGATTAGTTTGTTAATACCCTGGCTAATGACCTTTCCCCTTATGTAAGACAGTCTGTGTTGGCACCAAGATTGATCCTGCTTAGGCTTCCGTGGACTGAGCTATACACCACAACGTTACTAGAACTGTAACTCACCTCTTGTCCAACATTCTCTGAGCAACCTTTATGACCTTTTCTCTATTAAATTTTTTTCCAAACTGAGGTCAGTTGTAAAAGTTTAGGAGTTTGTGGTATCTCTTAGTTAGTACCTGACCTTCCTCTATAACTACAAGAGTGGCGTTTTCTCCGACTTTTCATGTGAAAACAAAACATTAAAACAATTTCCCAACTGACTAAAACCACTTATACATTTTGCATATTTCATAAACTTCTCATCAAGCTAAAATATGACAATATTGAATTTTATTATTATTAAATATGGACATAAATTTTGTGAACAAATTCAATAATACTGGTTTGGGTCTTTGTAAACTTAAGAGAAAAAATTAACAGCATTAGGTGAGTACAGACCTAGTTGGTAAGTCACTAATGGAAAGATTTAATTTGGCCCAATTTTGTGAAGGCTCTTCATGCGCTATTTATGTCACATAAGTCAAAAAATGTCAGTATATCTTTACGTGTGTTTACAAAAACCACTGAAGATATGCAGCACACTGCAAATAGCAAAGTGGCCAGCTAAAGAAAACAGGTTTTTTTTTTTTTTTTAACAAATACAGCAACTATATTAAATGTATTTATTTTGAATGTCATATAAAATGGCTTGCAAAAAAATCTAAATGTTATCTAAATGATTGATTTTAAAACTGGACAAATCTATCAGGTATAAAAATGTGTCACCAGTAGTGGGTATATTTTTCTCACCTCCCTCCTATTTTTGTCACAGATGTTTACAAAAATGTGCCTCAACTTGTGTTTTACCTCTTCCAAGATTTACCTGAGGCTTCACATAGTGGTCACAGGTTTTCACAGAAAATCCTGTCATTGTGGCAGAATTTCCTCTTCCTCCTACAGCTTGTTTAGAAATGCTAGTTTCCAAGATGCTAGTTTCCAAGATAAATGAAGCCAATTTAGTGAGAAACAGTGCAACCTGATGGTTGGAACTGCTAATCAACTTTAGCTGAAGCTGTATGAACACCATCTGGCCTCTGACACCTGCAGGGCAGGGCTGGGGGTGATTACAGACCATGGGGGACAGGGCCCAACAGAGTACACTGCACACACTTTACAACACGTGGTTAGGTGCTGCCACGGTCATGACTCTGACATTTGAGAACTCATGCGGAAGAGTATCGTGTGAGCCCCAAAGAGAGCAGACTGTGAAGGGACCAGTCAGGTGACAGACCAACATATTCACAAGTATCTTAACGCCCTGAGCCTGATAAAAGATAAATAAGGACACTATTCAGACTTTTCTGTGTGAGAAGGATATTTAGTTGCTTTAAATTATACGGCGTATACTTTTACATTTCCATTTTACAGAAATTGATTGTTCACTGTGGGGCCTACCTCCAAGTGAGGTGTTCGATCCTAATCAAATTAAATTCTATTGCGTATATTCCTGTAAATCTTCTGGGAATGGTTTCTTCCCTGATGACAAAGTATCCAATGTCAAATTTTTCATGAACAAAATAAAGTTTTTAAATATTTTGGTTTTTTATAACATTTCCTAGTACAGTCTGAGGACTAATAAACTCCGTAGTAGAGGCTCAGCGGCTAGGACGAATATGCTTCATCTCTTACCCCTCTCTGGGGGACTTTATTTAAACAAAAACGATGTAATAGCATCTTTTCATTGGCCAAAGCGACCACTGTGTTGATCAGATCACACTGACACTTGCAAGTGACCAAAAGTAGGTGACAAGCATGTGAGAAGGTGGCATGGGTGCCACATCTCCTGAAAGACAGTAGACAAGTAATGTGTGGTGGGGGGAATGGCTGAGAAGTCAGCACCAGTTTAATGTTACAGGATTACTTAACCTTGACGTGAAGACCAGAATAGTCTGAGGTGAAAAATCAATACCACTCTTATTAGTGACACTGAAGAAAAAAAAAATTAGCCAGGGCTTTTCACTGATAGGTTACAAGCATTAGGCAAAACCAAAGACAACAGAAGTCAAATCAAGTCAATATAAAGCAGTAATAAAATATAAAAATAAGACCTTATCAAACTCTAGTGGATGTTATTCTAAGACTCAAAATTTGGAAGATACCTAATTAAAAAGCTCCCCCCAAAAAATCCAAAGTGAAAAAGTATCAATTTTAGCAAAGATATCAACATATATATATATATACACACACATTTATATGTATATATATGCATATATAGATACATTTGAAAATGCAAAATAGATTTACGAAGATGTTAATTTGGCACTTTTACTTGGATTTTTAAAGAAAGTAAATACAGATATCTTTGCATAGCAAATTCTCATTCTGGAGAAACAAGATTTAGAAACAAAGGTTCAAACATCTCCCTTCTTAAAAAATAACATTGACACAGATAACTTTACCCGTTAAAATTCCTGGTTGGCAACTTTATAAATCTGTCTTGATATAGCTAACTCCACAAGTTTGACAAAGTTATTTTAGTTTCTATCAGTGATACCTGGTTTATCCACTTTCAGTACATGTACCATGTGGCCAGAAGTCCATAAATAATAATAATGTTTTCAATGTAGAAATCTTAAAGTTCTAAAGGGAAGTACTGCTCAGTAGATAAATTCTCCTGGAATTTCTTGAAGCAAAGGTTCTTCAAATTTAAATCGTTTGGAAATGGCCTTTTGCTCCATTTTCTCTTTTTCAGACTGTCTGCATTGTCCTAAGGTATATGAAGTAAATACAATTAACTCCTCTGTTACACCTGATTCCTCGGTTTCTGGTTTCTGAGTATCTGCATTAATTTCAGGCACAGAATCACCTTCTTGGAGTGCATTTGCTTCTTCTAATGCCGCTTTCACCTTGAAAGAAGGATCGTGAACACTGCTCTCTGTCAACCATGGATGTTTTAGACATTCTTCAGCTGTGGCTCGATCTCTGTAAAAAGAAACACATTTCACACTTAAGACTTTAAAACTTCATTCAATTAGAGGGGCGCCCGGATGGCTCAGTTAAGCATCTGCCTTCAGCTCAGGTCCATGACTGCAGGGTCCTAGGATCAAACCCAAATCAGCCTTCCTGCTCAGTGGGGAGTCTGGTTTTCCCTCTCCCTCTGCCCTCGGACTCATTCTCTCTCTCTTTTTCAAATAAATAAAATATTTAAAAAATAAAACTTCAATTATAAATTAGAGCTTATGGGGGAAGGGAGTGGCACCTGGCTGGCTCAGTTGGTAGAGAACATGACTCTGGATCTCAGGTTAGAGTATAAGCCTGGGTGTAGAGGTTACTCAAAAAATAAAATCTTAAAAATACATAAATGAGAGCGTAAGGTGTATTTATTGTATTATATCTGGGGAAGTATGATGAGTTGACAAGAATCGTAATTCCTGAATAAGACTGGAAGTTTTGGAAAAAAAAAAAAAAAAAAGATGAAGTTTTGGCACTTGTGTGCAAATGCCGTTCCCACAATGTTGAAAATACTTTAAGATATCTCTGAAAAGCCCTTTTGGACGACCAGGAACAGAGAGACAATAGCTGTTATCCTGAGATGCAGCTCACATTTTCTAAGAAACATTTTCATTTTTGACATTTTCTTTCAACAGATATAAACTCAAGGTTTCATCTAGTCTAATGTCTCCATTTTCCTGCCTTCAGTTTGGTGTTTCAGTTTAACCTGCTTTTGTTCAGAGCAGATCACTCAAAAATTGACAGAGATCAATATTAACTAATACTTACTCAGGTTTCTTAACTAAAAGTGCCTTGATGAAGTCAATAGCTGACTCAGACACAACATCAAATTCTTCCTCAGAATAACTTAAACTCATCCGAGAGATGTTTAGGAATGTTTCTTGTTTATTATCACCTAAGAAAGGTGATACTCCTGTGAGCATGACATATGTTAACACTCCAATGCTCCTAAAGCAGAATGAAGATGTAAGAAAAATTAGTATCATATTCATTTCTTGAAACCAATTTGATCAATTTTTCATAAATAACTCTTACCACATATCCGTCGCCATGCTGATAGGATCATAACTAAGAATTTCAGGAGCTAGTATCAGAAACAAGAAAACATTTAGCTGTGTGAAAAAAAATTCCTAATTTGCACTTTGAAATTAAAAAAAAATTAAAATACTCATCAAAATCTATAAGACATCATCAAGATTTGGGCTACCATGAAATAACATATAAATTAATATGAATTACTATAAAGTCTAACTAGATGTAATTAACTTATTTTCCCACCAGCACCCTCCATTGTTGGATCTTAATATTTTTTAAATATCTGGATGCAGAAGTACTGTAATAGGAACTGACAACTCTGATACCTTCCTCTTCCCATACCTGCTGTAATCAAGCATCCTACCTGACAGACTACTGCTTTGAAATCTTTCTCAATGCCATCCACAGCTCTGCTTCCCTACGGCCTCCACCCTAGTCCACGGCTCCTTCCCCTCCTGACCTCCACTCAATCCACCTCCCTGATCTGTTCTCCACGCTGCAGCCAGAGGGGGCTTTTAAAATGTCCACCCAATGACAAAAAGTTGGGAAAGTTAAAGAAAAAAACTGGGCATTCCCAGATGAAGTGCACCACACACAAAGACAACAAAGTTGCCTCTGCAGAGTCCTGAAAAGCAGCATGCTTTGATAACATCTAACTAAACCATCACAGCAAGTAATACAAAAGACATTCTCGAATGTGCAAGGACTTAGGAGAAATTCATGAAAATCCTCCTTGAAAGAAAAACTCACTCATTGATACAATCCAGTCAACCAAAAGATGTTTTTTTTTTTTTCAAAAGTAAGAAGACAGGCAATCAAGTACTGAATCCATTTAAAAACAGATCAAAGACTAAACAACTGTGGTAATTACAATTTAAAAAAAAAAGCAGGGGGAATGAAGATGTTCTAATCCTAGGAAAAAACAAAACACTCAAGTCACATACTCATCACCGGCTGGGGACACACACATTACCCCCTCCCAATATGAGGGAGGAAGAAAAAGTTGGGAGAAAATGTTAAATAGGCTAATTTCTTCAACTTCACCTTCTGATACTAAGTTGTGAAACAGAGGTTATGCATATTATTTTTAAGTTTTAAAAGAAAGTATTAGGAAATTTAAAATGAAATGCACAGCATCCAAACTCCTGGAAGGGAGAAGTAAGAGACCAAAGAAAAGATGCTGGGAGGAGGAGGCAGGAAACAGTAGCTTCCTTTCTCATGTTTATCATAAGCTGAACACGGATGTAAGGGCTTGACAGAGCAAATCCAATAAGGTAGTATTATGGTAGCCCTGTTTTAGGGACAGAGGCATGGGAGGTCTAAAGAGATTTCAGGACTGACGTCACATGCACAGCCCAGCGCCCAGATAGGATTCTGTGAAGAAAACAAGCTGGGAGGCTTACAGTCACCTTGAAAGTGCAGGAAGGAAAGAGAAGAGAGGCCTCCTTGTTTTTCTCTATTATATAGTTCTGAGTTATTTTTAGTTTTCTTGGATTGGGAATTACTTTCTCATAATAAAGATAGTTCTGGTTTTTGGAAGGAAAAAAAAGTTCTTTGTAGAAAACTGAGAATTTACTCAAAGAACAGAAGGCATAAAACAGAACTCCTTCAGGGCAGTAACTACCATGGATTCTCATCTCATAGCCTTCATTCCGTGTTTCCTCTAGTTTACAAGGCTCTCATCCGGCTGAAGGATCTGGGCTGCTGCTTTCCAAGAGGAGGCCTGCGAAGCCCCATCTTTAAACCTTACTGAGTGGTCATGACGCACCCTAAAATTTAAGTATTCTAGCCCACAAAGAATACTTCAACATTTTGAAGGTTGTTTTTCTGTTGATATCTTTTATTACCTATTTAAGGATCTGTTTCAAATCATAGGACTTATTTTAAAGCTTTGAGTTATATATTTTGCACTATCCTTGCCCAATGGCTTTGTTTTCCTCGACCCAACTGTCCTCTGGAATTGACTCTCCCTTGTAAACAAAGTCCCACTACCCTCTGCTCCTCTCGGAAAGGAGGCCTTCGCTGCCCAGGTCCTCTAGAAATGCAGCCAGCCTGTCTGTCCCCTTCACACCTCCAACCTTGGCCTTCTCCACTGCCCGTGGCTGCTGTCCTCAGGCCACAAAACCAGTGGCCTGCCGCCACTCTGGACAACGTCCACACTCGTGTCCATGCCTTGTGTCCACGCTTCTGGACCTACAGGTCTAGAGAGCTGTGCTTCCACAGCTACATCTCAGGCCTAATAATTACGAAGAATTGTTTCATCTCTGAGTTTAAATGTAAATACTGTAAACTCTTGGTCACAACCTTTCTATTCTTCCACTGCCTTGCTCTGCTTCCAGATATCTTTTTTTTTAACCTCATTCAGGCCATGGATCCTTTTCATCTTACAGTTCTTTGAGACTATCAAAAAAAGTCATAGTTCACTTATTTTTGTACTAAACCTAAAAGCCACGGTTCATCCCTTGAGCTGTTCTTGTACCTTCAAGGCTTAATGCCTTTTTCTTTCTGCCAGAAGCTCTCAAACTTGCATTAATCCAACAACAGAATGTCCTCTGTTTCACAGGGCTTGCAATTACTTTAACAATGTTTATTATGAACTTAAAGTTCTTTAAAGGTCCTTACTTGTTAAATACCCTCTCACCTTCAGATAACCTGATATCCTACACTTTGTCAAGAAAATCCTCTTTGATTCCTTTTAGAAGCAAGCCCTTCAAATTCTCCTGATTCCCTTCAGGAAATCAATCATCAGTTTGGTCCCTTACTCTTTAATGTTTACCATTTTTAAATTTTTTATACAAAAGAACTCTGATGGTAGAATTTTAACACAGCAGGTGGCCGGCCCCACTATAAATCTCGCCCCATGTGAGCTCCCTAACGAAGAGCATGCTTGACCCCGAACACAGAACATAACCTACTCTTAGGAGTACTTACCCACATACTCAGGAGTACCCATAATTTCTCGGAGCTCTTCGCTGTCCTTCATTATTCTTGAAAGGCCAAAATCAACTATCTTAATGTCACCCAGTGGAGATTCACTTGTCAGCAGAATATTCTGAGGCTAAAAAATAATACAGAAAGAGCAAGTGGCCCATAAAACCTATACAGCTCGCCTATGAAACCGAGATTGACAAGTTTAACAGTAAGCAGTCATGCATTAAACAAATATTTTTACAATATGTTTACGACACATAAGGCAACAGGCCTTCTACAATCTCTTCCCCTCATACCGACTCCCGCTCAGCACATAAATGCGCATCTACCCCATCTTAAAAACAAAACCAAGCCACTCATAAACAAATCCTCTAAGATTCTGCATTTCTTTCTAGCCAACACATTCACTCCCTGCCCCTTCCTCAAAGCTCAGCTTCTAGCAGGCATGTACACTTGCTAACACTTCTCAGTGCAGCTGAGTCTGGATTTTGCCCCTTCTCTTAGCTCTAGCTGTTCTCGCTAAGATCACAAAATCTCTAATAATCAAATACCCACCAAACCGAATGAATGTCTTTCGAGGCACCATTGTGTATGCATTGATGGCTATATAATTTGACCTGCCAATCACCCTTTTACGCACTCTTGGATGTTTTCCTCAATAGATCTCTCACCATTTTCTCAACGTTTTCTCCTTGTTCCCTCCTTTTAAATATTGTTGTTGCCCCAAATCTCTCGCTGGCTGGCCCTCTACTATTTCATCTATTATCAAAGTTTCAACTGCCACTTATAGGCTGATGACCTCTATCCTAAGCTGACTCATAGATCCAATTAAAGTCAGATCTTTTCATTTGGCTGAAATGGGCCAGACCTTCAACTCCCACTACTGAGCAAGGCCATTGATTCAGTAAACAGCTCAGGCAAGGGCTCTTCCTTCAGCCCCACCAACCCCATGCTTCTCCTTCTAGAAGCCCAATGACATTGCCCGGGTCAGGCACAAGGGGAAATCATCCTAAAGTACTCTGTCTCCATTTTCAACCATGTCTCACACCTAGTGAAGTCACCAGCATATCAATGCTATGTCCTACATCTCAAAACCCCCACTGCTTCAAGTTTGGGCTTTCATTATTTCTTACCTGGACCACTACCCTCCTGCCTCTAGTTTTCCCCTACCTTCAACCCATCCTTCACTGTACAATAATTTGCCATAATGTAAGTCTGATCATGATACTGGTTGCTAGTCTTCACCGATGGACACATTCTCAGATGGGATGTATTTGACAACGGGCAAGAGAGTTACCCAAGGCCACAGAGTCAATAAGGTTCACATATTCCTGGAGTCATTTTTTTTTTTTTACCCAAATAACCTCAGGCACTTTTACATAGAAAGTGAAACACGTATTATGCACTAGAAAATAAAATTCAATTTTTAAAATAAAATGACATTTGAAAGAAAAGTTTATGTTGCTTCAGAAAGGGGCTGCACTTCCTCTCTTCTGCCATTAAGAATATTTCCAAAGATAAATTAAGAACCATTTGTACCAATAAAGTATAAATACCTCACTACAGCACCCCGAGTGTTTTATGATCTGGCTTCTGCCTCCTCTTCATGATTAACCTCCTGCCACCCTCCAGCAGGCAATCTGTGTTCCAAATCCAACAAGCTGTAATCCCTAAACAAGACGTGCATGCTCACATCTCATGCCTTCGCCGTATGTGCTCCCTTTGCTCAGGAAGCCCTCTCCCCTTCTCCGCCTGGTATATTTAGTTTCATCATTCACTCCATGCACAGTGGGTCTCAGCAAGGCACTGGTGCCTCAAGAAAGCCTTCTCTGATGCCCCCTCCGGTCCTCCAGGGAGGGTTTGATGCCTGCCCATTCTCTACTCCACAACACCTCATATGTGACAGACTTATCCCACCGTTTGGTTTATTATATTTTCCTGTCCCCTCTGTCACACTCTGGTTCACCAGAAATTTATAATGAACATTAACATTTCCTTTCTTTCCACACATATCCAACCACTCCATCTGACTTCTGTCCTCCTTCCTCTCCCTCAGGTCACTAGCTCACTACAATCCAATGATCTAATCCCACGCTTTCTGAACAACCACCTCAGCAGTGACTGACGTTGCTGCCGCTCCTTCCTTGTTTACAGACTCTTTTTTCTTGGCTTCCACAACAAAACACTATCCTGCTTTTCCTCCTAACTCTCTGTTAGGAGGAACTGCTTCTGTCTCCTTTGTTGGCCCATCTTCCTTTAACTGGCCCGTTCAATGGGTTTCTCATGGCCTGGTCTTGAGACTCTTTGCTCTTTATACTCCACACTCTCACCTGACACAGTCTATCTGCACCCAAGGCTTAATTATCGCCTAGACATTATGAGTCACAGATTTTTATCTCTGGCTCAGACCTCTTCAACCAACTGCTTACCTAATCTCTCCCCTTTGATGTCTCACAGCTATCTTGAATTCAACATGCCCAAACCAGACTATTTTCCCTCCCAAATCAGATTCCCCATATGCCAGTGACTGTCACCTCAGGGAATGCCACTCTCACCCAGCAAGGTAGAAGAAAACACGAAGAATCACCGTGGCCATTCCTCTCTCCCCACTTTCTCCTCATTTAGCTAATGTCTCACTACATCCTACTGAGTTTAAGTCATAAATTTAAGCATTTCTAGACTTTATTTCTCTCCAACTATAGAACACTCATTCAAGGTACCATCAAGTTTTTGCTCAATTGCAACAGCCCCTAAATGGTTTGCTAGGGTCTGTTTTGGCCATACTGTAGACAGAAGGATCTTTTGCATTATACAAACCTGATCTGTCACCCACCCCCCGACCCCCACCTAAACCCTTCAGTAGCTTCCCGTTAGTCTTAACTCCAACTCCTTAGCGTGGCACACAGACCCCTGCCAGTTCGAGCTCCTCCCTGGCTCTCCAGACTGATTATAAACCTGTTCCCCGTGGCTCGGCGATAGTGGGGACTGTCTCGGCAGACACCGTTCAGTATCTCCTACTTGCCATGCTCGCTCTCACAACGGTATCTTTGTGTACTTTTTTCCCCATTCTTTTTTTGCCTCATGTCAGTTGCTGAGAAGACCTAGGATCGCAGTGAAGAAGCTTCTAACATTCAAACAGACAAGAGCTGCAAAATGAAACAGGAAGTTGAGGTCTAGGTGGTTTCCTCTCTTTAAAGGGGTTACTGTCAACCCAACCATCCATCCTGCCCTTCGCTATTATGAAAATGCTTGCAGACTGACCCAAGTCTGGATTCAGGGACAGAGAAGGAAGAATCTCCGGCTTTAGGAGTCACGCAGTGTGGGGCCAGCACACGGGAGGCACACATTAGCTGCTGCTTGAATGAAAGGAAGAGACATAACTAACTATAAAAAAGAATCTAACAGGTGTCCACTTTGTATCAGGAACGGAGGCACTGCAAATATGAGTGATCCCAAGTCTCCGGTGACAGAGTTCCCCATCAGAAGAGAAAACACAGGGAAGTACCCAGCAGGCTCAACTAGCTCTGCTATACATTTCAAGTGCGGTCATGGACAAAGTGCTCAGGCAATCAATCAGCACAAATTATTCAGCCTTAGAGAACTGTACAGGAGAGAAGTGAGCAGACTTTGGAGGACAAAGGATTTTGTCGCTTATTCAAAAAAATTTTATTGACTGCCTACTGGGAAAAGAGCAGAAAATAAAACATAAATCCCACGTTCTTTTGGAGCCTTACATTCCAGTGGGGACAAAGAAGCACGAGGAAGTAGTAACACCTGGGATAGTTTTAAGCACTAAGGAGAACTTGGAGTAGGAAAATGGATGGGAGAGTGTCGGCTGGGTGTGTGCGTCTGTGTGTGCTAGTTCAGGGTAGTCAGGGAAGTTTTCTGTGAGAAGGCAGTATTGAGCTACTAAGGAGCCAGTCATGGCACAATACTCTGGGCCTGGGGTGGGCAGGGAGGATTCCGGGGAGAGGAAAGACCCCGCCAGAGGCAAAGACAAGCTATGAGGAAGCGCAAACTGGAGGACAACACAAAGGTGGAAGGGACAAGTGTGGCAGGCAAAGCCTGATAAGCAAATGGGGGCAGAGGAACGGGAATCACAGGGCTTGTGAGCCATTCTGGAAGAACCGGCAGAAGGCAACGAGAGAGGAGGACAAGAGGACATTCCAGGGAAAGAAAAGGCCACACGCCAAAGTATATACAGGTGAGCTAATATGTAGCGTGATGCGTGCAAGGGATTCTTAAATACGAGAATATGTCTTTGAAGAATGTGCCTCTGCCCTGTTTTTACAGTCCTGAAAGGGAGAGAGAGTGAGGAAGATATGATGAAGCATGGAATAAAAAAAACCAACAAAAAAAACCCAGAAGAAACTTTACACATTACAGTGGCCAAATCAACAGCCCATTGGGACTGATGCTGTGTAGGAGCAGGAACAATAAGGTACTTAGATCATTTACTGACTAATATAGCCAAGGTCAGCAAGAGAGGACAATTGGTTCAATTCTAGAATCAGACCCAGAATGAGAGGTGCCTGCAGAACCACCCTGGACAGCTGGAAATTCAGTCTGGAGAGAATCCAGGGCTGAGGATACTCCTCTGGAGGACGAGGACTCAGAAGCAAGACTAAAACCATGGAAGTAAACAAGAGGAAGAGAAAATGGCAAGAAGAGAAGTGGCCAAGACGAGTTTGGGCTGATAACTACATCAAACGGAAAGCAACAAGAGTGACGAGGGCACTCAGAAATAGCAGTCTGAGGGCGCCTGGGGGGCTCAGTCAGTTGAGTGTCTGCCTTCGGCTCAGGTCATGATCCCCGAGGTCCTGGGATCAAGTCCGGCATCAGGCTCCCTGCTCAGCCGGGAGTCTGCTTCTCCCTCTGCCGCCACCCCTCCTTATGTTCCCTTTCTCTCTCTCTCTCTCTCTGTGTCAAATAAATAAGGATCTTAAAAATAAAAAAAAAAAGAAAGAAAAAAAGAAAAAAGAAATAGCAGTCTAAGAAGTGAGGCTAGGACCCAGGCACCATGTTGTAGTAAGAAAGTCAGGAAGGAGAAGGTCAAAGAGGACATGGGAAAGAATGAGGACCAAGAAAAGGCCACTGAATATAGCAAATAAACAACCTCTGAAAGACTTCTGAAGAAGTAATTTTTAGTAAAACAGTGGGAAAAAACCCTAGATTATAAAAGGTTGAAAAATAAGCTGAAAGGCTAAGTGATCTTTCTGTTACAGGTCATTCTGGCTTAATTATCTGTGGATGTCCTCTAAACCAGTGCTGGCCTATGGAAAAGTAATGCAAGTCACAGAATGTAACTTAAAATCTTCTATAGACGTATTAGAAAAAGTAAAATGAAACAGGTGAAATTTAATTTGAGTATTTCTTTAATTCAATATATCTAAAATTCAACATGTAATATGTAAAATTATTGAGCTATTTTACTTTTTTTTTTTCCATACTAAGTCCTTGAAACCTGGCACAAAGTTCACACTTGGAGCACATCTCTGCTCTCAAGTGCTCAACAACCACAAATGGCCAGTGTTACTGGATTGAACAGTGCAGCTATAAACTCCTTTAATTAAAAAAAAAAAATCCAATGATACCCCAATAAATGTTTAGGGAATTCTTAACATCTCTTACATAATGTCCTAATTTATTACCACTATGCAATTAAAGAATGGGAGTTCATCTTGAAAACTTATTTATAAAAACTAAGACTTTCTGTCTATAGCGAAGGCAACCGCCCTTGTGGCTCAGTGTAGTCTGTAATTTTGTACAAAAAACTTTTCTTAATCATAAAGTTTTGGCTACAGTAAAAACTTAAAACAGAAAGACGAATTGCTGTCACTACAGAAGTCTGGACTGCAGAGGTGAGCTAATTGGTATAAATTAATCCAAACCAGATAAAGTATCCCTCCTGTCACATACACAAAAGGACTGAAAATGTGCAACTGATTAGTGTTAGAATCAATTTCTCTTTTTAATCATAAAATAACAAGAGGTTTTGGTAATGTGTATAAACAAACTTCATTATAAAACTATATTCTCTTTAAAAAAAAAAAAAAAAAACTATATTCTCTTTGTTAATTAGCTTCTAGCTATTTCTTCAGGAAAAAACCTAGGATTATGAGTCCTAAGACTTCTTAAAGCAATTTTTGTGTTATTACATTAATGAAATACTCTAGTAAAATAAAATGTCATTATTAGGCAAATTAGATAGGAGAAGTTGCCTCTGTTACAAATATTCATCACTGAATATGTTTTGCCCTTCCCTATATATACAAAATTCTAAGAGAAATACTTAGTGGAAATGTTTACCATATCATGAGGACCGTCTGTGATTAGTAAAACATGTACAGTTGGTAAATATTCTTAAATACCATTTATTCCCTTAAAATAGCTTAAATATTTTTAGATTTTGTTTATACTTCACATTCCCTGGGAAATGCTTTCTTTAGTAATGTGTAAAAACTAGTTGGTGTGGTGGTAACGTAGTCAATTCTAAATTAATATGATCAAATTATTAAAATGTTACTGTATTTGAAATCTAGGCTCAGTCACAGGCATCCATCATCTACTGAAGTGAGAGAGATTAAACAGTTGACAGACTGATTGCTAAGAAAAAACACACCTCACAATCAGAGTTCTTTCACAGAATTTCACAGTTAATGCTTATTACGTAGTTTCTGCCAACTGTGCCCTGGTTTGACCACAGATACGTTTAGAAACAGACCTTACTCTTCTAAATAAAACACAAATTACAGGACTATAATCTGTCAATCTTTGATGGCAAAACATACCCACTTCCAGGAAGTGACCTATCTGTGCTGAAAACAAAGAGAAGTACATTAGCATTACAGCTTAGTTAGACCTTCTTTCTAGGGAATCCAGTTCATGATAAAGAAGTTGTGGCTCATGATATCTAACTCTACTTAAGATGCATGAGTCCCAGGTGGTACAAGAAAACAAGAAGATGGTCACTGGAGAAGCAATGACAATGGAAGAAACAGGAAACACACAAACTGTCCTCAAACAGACAAAGGCAGTTGGGAGATCTTCGGAAAATCTTATTTCTCTGCTTCATGGGGGGAATCCTTTCATTTATCTTGCTATCTTCATCTTCTCATATAGCCCATTTAACAGTTACTAAATAAACACCCCTGAATAAGAGCACTATGAAGTTGAGGCTAACTTGCTTAATTAGCCATAAGGTACACCATGAACAAAATTTTGAGGAACCTTTTTATCAGGCAATGAAAATTCAAGCTGACTTTTTATTAACACCCAGGTCATAGTAAAGAAAGAGGTTAATACTACTGTCTAAATCAGTTTGGGAGACTATTTAGAAATGTTACCACTGGGTGCTGCGGTGGCTCAGTTGGTTAAGCAACTGCCTTTGGCTCAGGTCATGATCCTAGAGTCTCAGGATCGAGGTCCTACATCGGGGCTCCCTGCTTGGCAGGAGTCTGCTTCTCCCTCTGACCCTCTCCTTTCTCATGCTCTCTCTCTCTCATTCTCGCTCTCTTAAATAAATACATAAAGATAAAAAAATAAAAAAAGAACTTGTAGTATTCAAGTAATACACTGATGTTCAAACTGTTAGTGACCAACTTAAATCTCAAAAGGGAAAGTTCCAGCTTCTGGTTCCTGACCTGCTCCGCTGCTTCTCATCGGATACACGTAACAGGGTGGACGAGCTCATGACTGAAGACCTAGTACAGAACTGCTGAGAGATCTAACCAACAAAGACCATTCAAACACACAGAGCACCAGGTTCTGAGTTCTTTGTGTTCTTTCTGGTCAAGTCCATCCCCTGACTGAAGCAGGTCACTACGCCAATGACTAATTCACCAAATTGAGGTCATTTTGAGGCTTTTGGCTTTGTCCTGACTTTGGCAGAGTTGTTGTTTCTCAGATTTGTCACTCCTGCCACGATTTCCATGAAATGAATGGGCTTTCCCTTCATCGCAGTTTAGTGACTTTTCTATTTTTGCAGTCCTATAAACAGTCCAAGATCTGCATCTGCTACCCCTGAAAGCATTTGCCATGTTCAATTTGAGATATCTGGCTGAGAGTCATCAGTGAATCAGTCTTTTGGCAAACTGCCCATCTGGGGTCTGACCTGAAGCCAAGTAGCATATTTCCCATTGTGACAATTATCTCTTTTATAGGAGCAACTGCCATAGTTATTCTAACTTCTAACTACTTCTTGTCTCTGGGACAAGAATGTCCCATTTTAACCATAATGAAGAAGAAATAGTCTACTAACTCAAAGTTGCCCTAGACATGGGGATCGTCAATTTGCACAGAATTAGAACTTCCGAAAACATATTTAGCTTCGTAGCTTTCCAGCCCTTATGGAGACTCAGAGTCAACATTATAAGCATAAATTGTCATGGGGCAGATGGATATTTAAAGGTGTGGGAAAGTAGACTCTCTGTCCAGACTCACGGAGGTCACAGAAAGTCAACTGGAGAGGACCTTTAAGTAGAAATCATTCCCACTGGCATGGCTGTCACACCAACTCTGTCTCTGGCCCTCTCCCTTCAGCGGTTCACACTGGGACACATCTGACTGCACCTGTGGAAGGACAACTGAGAATCCCCCCAGGCCACCCAGACTTCTAGTTCCTCTGGGCCTACAAAACATGAAGAGTCCAGTTTCCAACATCAAAGGCCCATCATCAAAGCCTCTATTAAATCCAGAAAGAATTCTACACCAAGTGTACTGGGGAGAAAGGAATATGATTTATACTGAGTCTATCAGGGAGAAAGGGATATAATTTCCTTGACTAAATACACAGTTAAACCTGGTATTCAAGAACTTAATTTTCACCTTCAGCTGCTTTGCTTTCAAGTAACATCAAAGACCCATGCCACACAGTGTTGGCAACCTGTCTGACCTGCTACTTAATTAGTTCTTGAATAAAGTTAAAGGTTGAGCTGTCATAAATCGAAAGTGTATTTCCTATAGGTGCGATGTTATTTAAATTAGGGTTCATTCCTGGAAGTCTTTTTTATATCATAAAACCAGCAAAAATCATAAAAAAATAAATATAGGACTTGCCAAAGTTAAGTGTGTAAAACCAAACATGAAAAAAAAAAAAAACCTTAGTACAAACATTACTTGTGGGAATTCCTCTGCATGGCTGATACTAACTGGGGCTTCCTGAGGTGAGTCCGCTGAAACCTGGACTGCAGAAACCTTCCAGATAAGTGTTCCCAAGGGAGGCAGAGGTGGATATTTCTTCCCAAATTCTTCCCCTGTCTTCCCAGAATCCTTCCCAGAGGATCTTTGAATTTCCAAACATATGACAGACTAAAGGGAAAAAACAAAGCCCCGGTCCCCTCAGCCATTCTATGAGGGTTTTACCCACGTGATCTCTGAGGCCATTTCAGCTTTACCATCCTGGGGCTCCACGTATGTCTACACCTGCCTTCCGAAAACGCCACTTTACCTACCATAGTCGACAGTGTTATAACCGTGCATTTTAGCCACTGTACTAAACAATTAATATCCTTGAGAAAAATATCTGTTTCAGAATGAATGTAAATTGGCCTTTTTCAGAAAAGAACAAGAAAGTTTTCAAATTGTTTTCTTTCCCCTGTATTTTTCTGTAGGAAACTAGTTATTTGAAGGAATATCTATTGCCCTTCCACCTTATTTCAGATGGAATTTTATCAAGTTTACTTTGGAAGTCAACCTGCAGAGTATACACTGTACACTCCTGTACTCTTCCTTTAGAGTGTTCCTTCATGCAGTGACTCTCAAACTGGTATTTGAACTGTAGGACATGCACCGGGCGTCCCAGCGTGCCACACAGCAGCAGCTCTCAAAATGGCGCCTGGACCCACAGTATCAATATCCCATGGAAACTCTGCAACTGGGGCCTAGCAATTTGCTTTAACAAGCCTTTTCTGGTGGTCCTGATTCCTGTCATAGTTGTAGAACCACTGCCATAAACATCTCCTTTCTGTTAGAAGGCAAACTACAGCAGAAGTCAAGCTAGATAGGCAGATGAGGAGTAAAATGAGACTGCAGAAGTCCAGGAGAGGAAAGCCTTTTTTGGGTCCAGGAGTTCAGTCTCCTCAGGTTACCTTCCTTCTTAACTGTATCTCCTCTGGCTGATAAAGAATTGGAGGTGTGTTCCTCTAACTGGTGTGTTCCTTGAGGAATGTTTCCTTTCCCCACAGCCACACCTGGACTTGATATGGAAGCAACCATCAACAGGGATCTTAGACTCTTCTACCCCAGATGCCTGAAGGGATATGTTAAGGTTACATGTAGTGGACGCTCAGTTTCCTGAGCACCCACCCACCCTCTGTTCTTTTAGAAACAGAACAGGTCTGAGAATCCAACCCTTCCCCACTCTTGGTCCAAATAAAAACTGGGATGGGAGGAAGAATTTACCCCTCCAGGGTTGGAGCAAATAACACTGGTAATGCTGGCCTGGCCAGTCAAAACCCTGCACCACCACCACCACCCCTCCCTGCCCCCACGCACTTAGTTCCAGACCAATCTAAGTTAGTTTGGTGAGAGTGAATCTCAGGACTTCTGAAAGAGCTAATAAATAGAACCTGGCTCTTGCCTGCTACATCTCTGGACAATTCTAAGGCTTAAATAGCAGCATCTAACTTACCAGCTTTTTGCCATTTTGAGAAGGCAGAGCTGGGGACTAAAGAAATACCAATTACTTATAATGTCTGAATTAATGAATAGCATCATACCTTTAAGTTAAAATTATACCTGGTCTTTTTAGCCAATAAAATTTCCTTTTTTGCTTCCCTTACTTTCAGCTGGCATTCTGATTACTTGATACGCTGCCATTTTCTTTCTTCCCTCCTCCCCTTCCTTCTTTGATAATTTTCAATTCTATATCTACCTGCCTCAAATCTCTTTAGTTCTCTACTTTATTTACTGCTACCTGCCTAATTTTCTACAACACTATCTTTCAGATATTGCTACCAAAAAGTCATCTCCCTCTTCATGATGAAACCCCTGGAATCTGGCCTTTTCGCAATTGTCAGTATCACCTCTTTCAACTCTCAATTCCAGTGACGCTATTCCATTTATGTTTGCCTAACAAGTTTTCCTAACTGTTGTGATAGAATTTTATCTTCTATTTTCTACATTTTCCTATATTTTTTCCATCTACCTAAAACCTTTATTTTATTTTATTAATTTTTAAGGTCTAGCTCAAACCCTGTCTCTTCTTATCAGGAAAAGTTTACCTATCCTACCGATATCCTCTAAGCTCCATTTTTTGGAGCAATTTATTTACCTTTCTATGTACACACCTGTACATTACCTCCTTAATAAAACTAACTGGCTAGAGGATAAGAATAGATTCAACTTTTATTTCCTTATTACCTAATAAGACACATAAACTTGATAAATGTTTGAATAAATCACTGTTAAACACTTTACTCATGGAGTATGATCATTCTCTCGCCATCTCAAACTTGTAAAGTAATTTAGATCTTACCTTCAAATCGAGATGAACTACATCATGAGCATGTAAAAAGCGGACACCTTCTAATATCTGCCTCATGAGTCTTTGAACATCTTTTTCTTTAAAGGCTTCTTCTCTGTCTGCAACACACTGGTCAAAGATTTCACCCCCAGCAGCACTAGAGAAAGACAGAAGCACACGTCAATTATAAAGGAAAAGGGCTCATTAAAAATGAGCCTTTTTTGTTCTTAATATTTACAAATTGAGTATCTTTATTTAAAGTATAATTTGAATGTCTGGAAACTTCTACTTGCCTAAATCCATTTTTCTTTTTTAAATAAAAATATAAAGCTTCTAATATGAGCTAATATTGATATTTTCAAAGCTAAATAAAAAACATCAGTTTAAGAACTTCAAGAATTAAACTTCAATACTGAAATATACTAACACACTTTGAAGTGAAAATTTCTCTCTTTTTAAGATTTTATTTATTGAGAGAGAGAGAGTGCATGAGCAGGAAGGAGAAGGAGAAGCAGAATCTCCACTGAGCAGGGAGCCGGACATGGGGCTCGATCCCAGGACCCTGGGTTCATGACCTGAGCCGAAGGCAGACTCTTAACTAACTGAGCCACCCAGTCACCCCTCAAGTGAATATTTCTCAAGAATTTTTGATTATAGAATACATAGAAATATTTTTATAAAAAATACAAATAATGAAAATAAAGCAAACACCCTCCAATTAATTAAAGACCCCTTCTCCAATCCTAGCTAGAGGCCCATCTAGAAGTAAGTGCTATTTTCCCTTTGGTATACTATATCCCTTCAGACTTAAAAAAAAAATCTCTATATCTATATATCTATCTCTCTCTCTCTCTCTATATATATATATATACACACACACAGAAACACATACTAAATGTACAGAAAAATAGTAGTTGCATGGATTAAAAAAAAAACTGTAAATAGGACACATTCTACTGATGCTGTTCTACAATTTTTTCTTACTTAAACATGTCTTAAGGGGGCACCTGGGTGGCTCAGTTCGTTCAATGACTGCCTTCAGCTCAGGTCATGATCCCAGAGTCCTGGGATCGAGGCACGCATCGGGCTCCCAGCTCAGCAGGGAGTCTGCTTCTTTCTCTGATCTTCTCCCCTCTCGTGCTCTCTCTCACTCTCTCTCTCTCTAATAAGTAAATAAAATCTTTAAAAAAAAAAAAAGAATTTGGTCAGGGGCTTCCATTCTGACCTTCCGCATCTTGGGCCTGACTGGTGCAGCCCTGCTTCCTGTGTTTGCTGGCCGGATGGACACACCTCTGAGCTGCCCCCGAGCGAGCCGGCCGCAGCCTCCTCCTGGCTGGCCTCCAGACTTAGTGATCACTTTGGCCAATGGTAGCCACGTGCATGCATGGTCTCACAAAGAAAATGAACCAGAACTTGGCAAGTTTAAAGAAATGGGTGCACCTTGCCTGGATCATGGTTGATATTCAGTTACATATTCCCCAACCACCTCTCACCAAAATTACTAGGAGGAGGAACACCCAACAGAGGAAAAATCCAGAGACTGCACCCTCTCCCTCAGAACTATTGGATATGGACATAAACAATATGTCAGAAAGGGAATTCAGGGTAACAATTATGCAGGCAATGGGCAGTTTGGAGAAAAATATTAGTGACAACATAGAATCTCTAAGGTGGAAGTGAGAGCTGATCTGGCAGTTAAAAATGCTATCAATGAAATCTAATCTAACCTAAATACTCTAACAGCTAGGGTAACAGGCAGAAGATAGAATTAGTGATCCAGAGGACAAACTGATAGAGAAGAAGGATCAGGAGGAAGCCTGGAACAAACAGCTTAGAAGCCATGAAAATAGAATTAGGGAAAGAAATGATGCCATGAAACGTTCCAACATCAAAATTATTGGGATCCCTGAGGGGGCGGAGAAAGAGAGAAGACTAGAATATATAGTTGAACAAATTCTGGATGAAAATTTCCCCAACCTGGGGAATGGAACAAGTGTTCATGTCCTAGAGGCAGAAAGGACACTCCCCAAGATTAGGGAGTCTAGAAAGATATCCAGACACTTGATTGTGAGATTCATGAATTATAATTTTAGACAGGGGTCCTGAGGGCAGCTAGGGGGAAGAGATTCCTTATATACAGAGGAAAACCCATCAGAATAACATCAGACCTGTCCACAGAAACCTGGCAAGCCAGAAAGGGCTGGCGAGACATATTCAGGGCACTAAATAAGAATACTTTATCCAATAAGGCTGACATTCAAAATGGATGGAGAGATAAAGAGCTTCCAAGACCAGCAAGGTTTAAAAGAGTTTATGACCACCAAGCCGACACTACAAGAAATATTAAGGGGAGGGTTCTATAAAAGAAAAAAGAACCCAAAAGTTACATAGAACAGAAATTTACAGAGATAATCTATAGAAACAAAGACTTCACAGGCAACGTGATGTCAATAAAAACTTATTTTTCAATAATCACTCTCAATGTGAATGGCCTAAATGCTCCCATAAAATGGCACAGGGATGGACTGGATAAAATGACAGGACCCGTCCATATGCTGTCTACAAGAGACATCCAGACTGAAAGTGAAGGGATGGAGAACCATCTTTCATGCCAACAGGCCCCAAAAGAAAGCTGGTAGCCCGATTCTTATATCAGATAAATTAGATTTTAAGCTAAAGACTGTACTCAGAGATACAGAAGGATATTACATCATTCTAAAAGGGTCTATTCCCCAAGAAGATGTAACAATTGTAAATATTTATGCCCCAAATAGAGGAGCAGCCAACTACATAAGCCAACTGTTAATCAAAATAAAGAGTCATATTGATATGAGTATATTAATTGTAGGGGATCTTAACATGCCACTCTCAGTAATAGATCATCCAAGCAAAAAATCAATAAAGAAACAAGAGCTTTGAATGACACATTGGACCAGATGGACCTCATAGATATATACAGAACATTCCACCCTAAAACAAAATACTCATTCTTCTTGAGCGCACATGGAACTTTCTCCAGAATAGACCACATACTGGATCAGAAATCAGTGCTCAACCGATACCAGAAGATTGAGATCATTCTCTGCATATTCTCAGACCACAATGCTTTGAACCTGGAACTCAACCACAAGGAAAAGTTTGGAAGGAAGTTAAACACTTGGAAACTAAAGACCAACCTGCTCAAGAATGTTTGGATCAACAAGGAAATCAAAGAAGAACTTAAACAATTCATGGAAACCAATGAGAATGAAGACACATTGGTCCAAAATCTATGGGATATGGCAAAGCAGTCCTAAGGGGGAAATACAGAGTCATTCAAGCCTCACTCAAAAAAACTGAAAAATCCCGAATTCACCAACTCTCTTTACACCTTGAAGAACTGGAAAATCAAAAACAAATTAAGCCAACCCCATGCACAAGAAAGGAAATAATCAAGATTAGAGCAGAGATCAACGAGTTAGAAATTAGAGAAATAGGACAACATATCAACGAGACCAGAAGCTGGTTTTTTGAAAGAATCAATAAGATCTATAAGCCACTGGCCAAATTAATCGAGAAGAAGAGAGAGGACCCAAATTAATAAAACTATGAATGAAAAGGGAGCGATCACGACTCACCCCAAGGAAATAGAAATAATCATCACAAATTATCAACAATTATATGCCAATAAGTTAAACAACCTAGAAGAAATGGATGCATTCCTGGAAACCTATAAACTCAGCAATGAGACAACAAAAAGAAATAAAAGGTATTCCTACTGGCAAAGGAGAAGTCAAACTCTCTCTCTCTGCAGATGACATGATTCCTTAACCTTATATGAAAAACCCAAAAGACTCCACCCCCAAACTACTAAAACTCATACAACAATTCGGTAAAGTGGCAGGATACAAAAATCAATGCACAGAAATCAGTTGCTTTCTTATACACTGACAATGAAAATATGGAAAGGGAAATTAGAGAATTGATTCCACTTACTATAGCACCAAGAACCATAAGATACCTGGGAATAAACCTAACCAAAGAGGTAAAGGATTTGTACTCGAGAACTACAGAATACTCATGAAAGAAATTGAAGAAGACACAAAAAGATGAAAAAGCCTTCCATGCTCATGGATCAGAAGAATAAACATTGTTAAAATGTCTATACTTCCCAGAGCAATCTATACTTCCAATGTTATCCCGATCAAAATTCCACTGGCATTGTTCAAAGTGCTGGAACAAACAATCCTAAAATTTGTATGGAACCAGAAAAGATCCCGAATTGCTAAGGAAATGTTGAAAAAGAAAAACAAGGCTGGAGGCATCATGTTGCCTGATTTCAAGCTTTACTACAAAGCTGTGATCACCAAGACAGCATGGTACTGGCACAAAAACAGACACATACACCAGTGGAACAGAACAGAGAGCCCAGATATGGGCTCTCAAGTCTATGGTCAAATAATCTTCGACAAAGCAGGAAAAAATATCCAGTGGAAAAAAGACAATTTCTTCAATAAATGGTGCTGGGAAAATTGGACAGCTATATATAGAAGAATGAAACTTGACCATTTGCTTACACCATACACAAAGATAAACTCGAAATGAATAAAAGACCTCGACATGAGGCAGCAATCTATGAAAATCCTAGAGGAAAACATAGTCAGTAACCTCTTCGACACTGGCCACAGCAACTTCTTTCAAGACAGGTCTCCAAAGGCAAAGGAAACAAAAGTGAAAATGAACTTTTGGGACTTCAACAAGATAAAAAGCTTCTGCACGGCAAAGGAAACAGTTCACAGAACAAACAGGCAACCCATGGATTGGGAGAAGATATTTGCAAATGACACTACAAAGATCTGATATCTAAGATCTATGAAGAATTCCTCAAACTCTACACTCAGAAGACAGATAATCACATCAAAAAATGGGCAGAAGACATGAACAGACACTTCTTCAAAGAAGACATACAAATGGCCAATAGACACATGAAAAAATGTTCATCATCATTTGCCATCAGGGAGATTCAAATCAAAACCATGCTGAGATACCACCTTACACCAGTCAGAATGGCCAAAATCAACAAGACAGTAAACAACAAGTGTTGGAGTGGATGTGGAGAAAGGGGAACCTTCGTCCACTATTGGTGGGAATGGAAGTTGGTGCAGCTCCTTTGGAAAACAGTGTAGAGATTCCTGAAGAAATTAAAAATACAGCTACCCTATGACCCTGCAATTGCACTACTGGGTATTTACCCCAAAGATACAGATGCAGTGAAAAGAAAGGCCAAATGTACCCCAATGTTCATAGCAGCAATGGCTCCAATTGCCAAACTGTGGAAAGAGCCAAGATGCCCTTCAACAAATGAATGGATGAAGAAGATATGGTCCATATATACAATGGAATATTATGCCTCCATCAGCAAGGATGAATACCGAACTTTCGTATCAACATGGACAGGAGTAGAAGAGATTATGCTGAGTGAAATAAGTCAAGCAGAGAAAGTCAATTATCATAGGGTTTCATTTACGTGTGGAGCATAAGGAAAAACATGGAGGACATTAGAAGGAAAGGAAAAGTGAATTCGGGGAAATCGACAGGGGATATGAAACATGACAGACTATGGACTCTGAGAAACAAACTGAGGGTTTTGGAGGGGAGAGGGGTGGGGGTTGGGTGAGCCTGGTGGTGGGTACTGAGGGGGGCACATATTGCATGGATCACTGGGTGTGGTGCATAAACAGGGAATCTTGGAACACTGAAAAAACAAAATATTTTAAAAAAAAACATGTCTTAAGGATCTTTTAATCGTTTTATATTTATCTACCTACCTCATAATTTTGAACTCTCTTATATCCCTGTGAATAAACCACACCCCTCTGAAAGACATTTACTTTCTTCCTAATTATTCACAATTATAAACAATGTTGTGATGAGAAGGCACATTACAGTTTCTCCCATGTTTCCTCATGTGCCAAGAGCTCTCAAGTGTAGATACCTAGAACAGCTGGAGTGAAGGGAATGTGCATTTTAAATTTTAATAGGAAGAGACTCTCCTCACCATAAGTGCAATTCTGATTTTTTTTTTAAGATTTTATTTATTTATTTGAGAGAGAGAGAGAGAGAGAGAAAGAGAGAGAGGAAGAGGTTAGATGGAGAAGCAGACTCCCTGCTGAGGAGGGAGCCCGATGCGGGACTCGACCCAGGGACTCCAGGATCATGACCTGAGCTGAAGGCAGTTGCTTAACAATTGAGCCACCCAGGCACCCGGTGCAATTCTGATTTAAACTTTCTTCCAACCTCTGGGCAAAGCTGTTTTCCTTCCTTCTCTGTTTTCCTTCAAATAATTTTGCCAATAAGAGGGAAAAATAACCAACATTAAAAATTTTTATTTCTCTTTGGCAGAAAGTCCATACTTAAACATTTTGTTCATATCATAAATGTCAGTTCATGTCATATCTCAAAATTTCCTTTATGTGTGGAAAAAAAAAAGACTGGGTTACTTTCATTAAAGTTACTATAAATTGCAATGAAATATAAAACTCCAAACAGCCATGCTGCTGTCAGACCAAAGCTACTTATTTCCTTCAGTATGATAATTTAGTTCCTTTTTCTCTTTCCTTTTCTATTACACCAACCTAGTTCCAAATTCTGACCATATAAGGAAAGACAATTTGTCACCAGAATTAGATAAGAACATACTTAAGTTTAGCAGAACACTTGCAGGTGATGAAAGTGAAAGCAAATAATTCATTGGCTGATATGGTTTTCATTTTGGCTAAACGTATACAACTGATTTTTAAATTATATTTTGATTTTAGTATTAAAAATATGAAAGCATTAAAATCATTTTTATGTATTTAATTATAAAATACCCATATTCAGGCATGATTAAATATACAAGTCATAAGAAATGGTGAACATTCACAACATCATTACAGAGTAAATTAACTGCAGCCTGGCAATACCGTATACTGTTAAGATGGATTTGATGACCTAAAGCAAAGGTCAGTATGAGCTAGGTCAACTCAGTCCCAAGCAACTAGAGATACACCATGATGTAACATATGGCCCCTGCACACATACACCACAATCTGCCAGTTACAACTCAGAACTGTCCATGTTCCTCATCTAAAACAAAGAACTGTATTTTGGTTGAAAAAGTTTCCCAATTGCAACGTATTGTCCCCTGAGTCTCTCAGCTCATTACTACCATTCACAATAAAATTCAATAAAGGTCAATTTACATAAGCAAAAAGATTTCTTTATCTAAACTTTAAGAGCAATTTATTATTACTTCTTTCCACTATAAGGTATACCCATCCCTGCTTTAAAGCAAGAGATTCCTTTGTTTTCCCAACAATGTAAGTATTTTACATAAGCAACAGCATATGAAGTACAAAACTCCAGTTTTCTGAAAATTTTCAAGGATGTATTTCAAATGCAGGCTATTAAAGCTCTAAAGGCTAGCCTTCAGTGACCAGCAAGGCTTGCACGCCCTTCTGATACAATGTGCAATCATCCCAGTTTACGTCTCCTGAAATGTAAGCTTGACCCCCCATTAACTGTCGTATTAATGAACAGAACTAAACAAAATTATACTAAAGAACAAACTGCAACATTTAAAAGCATCTCTTAAGTAGGGTTAACAGGACATATTAGACTATTATCAACCACTTCACAGGAAGTATCTTCCTTCACATAGAAACCAGAGAAACACTACAAGTTTTGTTGTGCCCTATCTTTTAACTACAGCAACACTTCCACAATTATGTTATGGTATATTTACTTTAGTAGTGCTTATTTTCCACTACTTTAAAATTACCCAGAAACTGAAAAATTAACTTTATTATGAATTACATATAATTTATCAAAAAAATTTTTTTTACAAAAACATTAATTCAAGAATTAGCCCAAAAATTTTTACACAGAAATTATTTTTATAAAACATATAAAGAATTTTTCAACGTTCTATGGTCCTTAGAAAGTTCAGGGGTAATTATCTTTTGATCAACATTTTGCAGAGCCATGTATGTACATGATGTTTGCAGGCTAAGAGCAACTGTGTTTCCCTGGCTGCCGCACCTTGGCTAGACTCTGAAACCAAATGTTCCTTTTTCTATGGAAACTTGCATATCCATTTCTATCTGCTTCAAGGCTCAGTTCAGATCTTTTCTCTCTCACTCTTCAAAATTAATAATACCAATCAAATATGTAAGGTCCTGTGCGATGTGCGAAGGATAGAAAGATAAATTATAAATAAGTATGCGGATGCCTAGGTGGCTCAGTTGGTTAAGCATGATCACAGGGTCCTAGGATCAAGCCCCTCACATCAGGCTCCCTGCTGAGCAGGATGCCTGCTTCTCCCTCTGCCTCATGCTCGCTTGTGCATGCTCACACTCTCTGTCGGACACATAAATAAATAAAACCTTTAAAATAAATAAGTATGGCTTATAACTTCAGGTACTAGTGGGAGAGAGAAAAATGAAACACATTTTAAAGAATACATATGTATAAATATATATGGGTGTGAAATTATATATCAAGTGATTTTGATAATTCAGCAACTGAGCAATTCATTGAAAAGGAGAAAATAAAGCTTAGAAAAAATGATATGTATTCTGAGACTTGTACAAGGAATAGGAACCCACTAGCTGAAATGGTTAAGAGCACATCCCAGGCAGAGTGAACAAAGTAAAAGGGCATGATGGCATCAGAAATATAGGACATGACTCACTAAAGGTTAAGTACCTACTTCCGCTTTCAGCCACATGGCACAGAACTTACCCTTTACCCATGAACAACCAGAAAATGAGCAAAGTATACGAGGTAACTGTTTTCAGACATGAAAACACAGGCAGTTTGGACCGTGATCCCGAAGAAAAGGGACACCAATAAGTAGCCCCACTGTCTCTGTCTTTCTACTTGGAAATAATTTATGGGCCATGCTACAGGGTGGTGGAGAAGCTTAAGCAGATTATGGCAGTCTAGCTAAACTGAAAACACGGACGAAGAGTTTGAGTTTGACGAAGGTAATGAAGTTGGATTTCAAGAGGAGTGACCTACACAGAAAAAGATCTCCAGACATCTGCTTAGCTGTATCCTGAAGTCTTAGATAAAATACCAATAGGAGCAAGCATAAGGTGAAACTTGGAAATTAGAAGCTAAATAATTTCTAGCATTCAGAGAGAACAGAATAAGATATTTGAATTCTGTCCAGTTGAAGTAGAAGAATCATGTGAACCACTTGGGCAGTCAGCAGGTCTCCCTGTCCCAGAAGGGCCCTACCTTAGTGGTAAGATTAAGTAGCTTTTGAACTGCCCCAACAAAGCTGATTCACAAGTGATTTAACTGCCTGTCAAAACAAACGTCATCATTCATTAATGAAAGAGCATAAAATCCACTCAACACTGTGACAATCTAAATGTATGGCATCATTCCAAAAATTACTAGACATCCGAAAATGCCACAAATTACAGTTCACAACTTACAGGAAAATAATAAAAACAGACCCAGAAATAACAGAGATAATGGAATTGGCAGATAAGACATGATAAATATACTCAAGGATTTAAAGTAAAATATGACCATAACAAGAGAGAGAGATGATGGCTATGAAAAAGGACCAAATGGAACTTCTAGAGATAAAAAATAAAGTATCTAAAATGCAAACTGCTCTGGATGGGCTTTATAGCATTGCATAAGAATCAATGAATTTTAAGACATAGCAACAGAATTTTAAGACCTAGCAATTCAATCTTTAGAGAGGGAAAAAAAAGACAATCTGAGTGACAATATCAAGCAGTGTAACAGTATAACTTTATTATGAATTACATATAATTTATCAAAAAATTTTTTTGATCTGAGTGACAATATCAAGCAGTATAACAGATTGTAATTGAAAGAACAAAAGAAGAGAGGTGGGAGCAGACAAATATTTTTTTAAATAATGGCTGAAAAATTCCCAAACTGATAAAAACTATAGCCCCAAAGATCCAACCAAGTAGCTCAAAGTAAACCCCAAGCAGAATAAACACAAAGAAAACAAAGGCACATCATGCTCAAATTCCTAATTACTGTCTTTAAAAAGACACATTTACAAGGGAACCAAGTATCAATGCAGACTTCTTGTCATAAACAGTGCAAGGCAAATGACAATGCAATGATTTCTTTAAATGCTGAGAAAAGAGAATGTGTCTAAAATGCACAGTGGAGTTGGAAAAGGACTAGCAGGGGAGGAGGTAGAAGTCAGGCAGAAAAACAGGAGATGAGATCAGAACAATCTGAAATATCCTAGGTAAGGCAATGAGTTAGTATAGAATGCTAAATATCTCCCTCCTGGGCAGCATAAAGCAGCACAACTCATGGCTAAAAGCTCTGGAATCACACGGTCCCAGACTGAATC
Organism: Nasua narica; assembly: GCA_028533885.1. Classification (NCBI taxonomy): domain Eukaryota; kingdom Metazoa; phylum Chordata; class Mammalia; order Carnivora; family Procyonidae; genus Nasua; species Nasua narica. The sequence continues at coordinate 6,897,974 of CM052806.1, forward strand.
TTGGCTCTGCTATTTAGTGTGACCTTAGGTTGATTAGTCCTCTGAAACTTTTTCTCATATAAAATCTTGTTCTAAAATTTACAAATAAACAAATCCAGTAAAGTTGCAGGATACAAAATCAATATACCAAAATCATTGTGTTTTTATACACTAACAATGAACTTTCTGAAAGAGAAATTAATAAAACAATCCCATTTTCAATGGCATCAAAAAGAATAAAATACTTAGGAATAAATTTAACCAAAAAGTGAAAGATATACATGATGAAAACTATAAGACACTGATGAAAGAAATCAAAGACACAAGCAAGTGGAAAGATAAACCATGCTCATAGGTTGGAAGAATTAATACTGTTGAACAGTCCATACTATTCAAATCTACAAATTCAACACAATTCATATTGAAATTCCAATGGCATTTTTCAGAGACACAGAAAAAAAAATCCTAAAATTTGCATGGAGCCACAAAAGACCCTGAATAACAAAGGCGATCTTGAGAAACAACAAATCTGGATTTCAAAATACATTTCCGATTTCAAAATAAGTTACTACTCAATCATTAAGAATGAAAGCTTGCCATATGTGACAGCAAAGACAGACCTTGAAGCTATTATGCTAAGCGAAATGACAAATACCATATAATTTCACTCATATGTGGACTCTAAAAAAAAAAAAAAACAACAAAAAACTCCAAATGAACAAACAAAACAAAATTCATAGATATAGAGGACATACTGGTAGTAACCAGAGGGGAAGAGGAGAGAGGTGGGCAAAATGGGTGAAGGGGGCCCATATATGGAGGTGGATGATAACTAGACTTTTAGTGGTGATCACTTTGTAGTACACACACACATGTTAAATTATGTTGTATGCCTGAAGCTTACATAATGTTATATACCAATTTTACCCCAAATACAAAAAATTTCTTGTGGAAAAAACTCTGTGTGTGTGTGTGTGTGTGTGTGTGTGTGTAAATGTGTGTATCAAAGTTACAGGAATAAAAACTATGGTATTGGCATAAAAATGGATAGCTCAACGGAACAGAAATAGAAAGCCCAGAATAAAACTATGCATAGGTGGTCAATTAATTAATGAAAATGGAGCCAAGAATATACAATAGGAAAAGGGTAGTCTCTTCAATACATTTTTTTTTAAAAGCTGGATAGCTACATGCAGAAGAATGAAACAGGATGCTTATCTTACATCATGCAGAAAAATCAACTCAAAATAGATTAAAGATTTGAATATATGACCTGAACTATAAAACTCCTACGAGAAAACATAAGCTATAAGCTCCTTGACATCAGTCTTGGCAATTTTCTTGGTTTGACAACAAAAGCAAAAATAAACAAGTGGGACTACATCAAATTAAAAAGTGGAATTACATCAAATTCTGCTTAGCAAAGAAAACCCATCCACAAAATGAAAAGCAACCTAGAAATGGAAAAGCAAAGCTCCTAGAAATGGAATGGAAGAAAATATTTGCAAATCATAATATCTGATAAAGGGCTTAATATCCAAAGTATATAAAGAACTCATACAACCAATCTGATTTAAAAAAGTGGGTTGAGAAACTAAACAGACCATTTTTCCAAAGAAGACATAAAAGTGGTCAACAGGTGCATGAAAAGGTTCTCAATATCACTAATCATCCAGGGGAAGGCAAATCAAAACCACAACTGGGTATCATCTCGAACCTGTTAGGATGGCTATCAAAGAGACAAGTGTTGGCAAAGATGTGGAGAAAAGGGAATCCTTAGGCACTGCTAGGGGAAACGTATATTGGTGCAGTCACTATGGAAAACAGTAGGGGGGCGGCCAGGCTGGCTCAGATGGTTAAGAGCCTGCCTTCAGCTCAGGTCATGATCCCAGAGTCCTGGGATGAGCCCTGCATCAGGCATCCAGCTCCCTGCTCGGCAGGGAGCCTGCTTCTCCCTCTCCTTCTATTGCTCCTCCTGCTTGTGCTCTCTCACTCTGTCAAATAAATAAAATAGGAAAGGAAAGGAAAAAGGAAAAGAAAAAGGGAAGGAAAAAGGGAAGGAAAGGAATAGACAAGACAAGACAACTCATCAACAGAACTTCCATATGATCTAGCAATTCCACTTCTGGATATATATACAAAAGAAATGAAAACAGAATCTCAAAAAGATTAACACTCCCCTGTCCCCTGAAGCGTCCAAGAATGGATGAATGGAAGAATGGACAAAGATGTGTTATACATATAATGGAGTATTATTGAGCCATATTAATATACTCTACTTATATGTGGACTCTAAAAAAGCAAAGCTCCTAGAGACAGACTAGACTGGTGGTTACCAGTGGGTGGGGAGGTGGAGGAAAAGGAGAGATTGGTCAAAGGGTACAAACTTCCAGTTATAAGACAAATAAGTTCTGGAGATTGAATGTACAGCACGGTAGTGATAGTTAATAATACTATGTTATATACTTGAAAGTTGCTAAAAGAGTAAATCTTAAATGTTCTTATGCGCCCCCCCCCAACAAAAGGTAATTCTATGACTTGATGCAGGTGTTAGCTAATGCTATGGTGATAATCATTACACAATACATAAGGGTATCAAATCAACACATTCTACAACTCAGACTGTTTTATGTCAACTATAATTCAATAAAGCTGAAAATTCTTAAAAATCAAATAATGTATATAAAGCATGTAAATAATTTATATAAAGCTGGCTGAAAGACTTAGCATAATGCCTGGCACATAGCAACTTCTTACACGACTATTATACTTTGTGTTCCCATAGCAACTACCAAGCATTTCTGATAAAACATCAACACTGCTGCAATCATTTATATTTCCTTCACTAAAATCCTAGCCCGTGGAGGGCACAGGCTATGCTGTGTTTACTTTTATACCACCATCGCCTATTAGCACTAAGAGCATAATACCTGCATATGGTAGGTACTTAAGTGTATGTGAAAGGCAGTCATGGCACGGGGATCATAAACCTGCCTGTGTCCCTCACAACAATCTACTGATGTGACCAAGAATTTTGATACCTCAATATCCAAACGCATATTCCTAAGACTTTCCCTTCACACAAAAAGTAGAATATAAACATTTTTAGCCAAATCATATTGATGTGTGGTTCTAAAACCATGATCACTGAATCAACAGAAGCTACCAAAGATTTCTAAGCAAGGGAATAATATCACCACATCTATGTCTTAGTAATCTACCAGAAGCCTGCAGAACATCCTAGAATTGAAGCCAGGGTGATCAGCCAAGAGGCTACTGAGGGTCCATCGGAGAGACAATGAGGACCCAATAGAGAGGAGAAACAGCAGGTACCAAGAAAAGGACGCAGGGATGAGGCTTAAGCGGAAGACTTGGTAATTTATTATTTACAAGCTTTTAAAGGAGATTAAGGGAAAGGAGGAGAGTCAAGGTTTCTAGCCTCAGCTATGAAATAAATGGGGATAACAAAGGAAATTGGGAACAAAAGAAAAACAGGCATTATCAGGGCAATGTAGGGGAGCACACATATTGATGCTGAATTGATAATGACATGTGGTTGGATACAGAGATATGCAGTTGGAACTTAGAAGGTCCAAAGCTGGAGACAAAAGATTTGGAAATAATCACTATAAATAATAGCTGAAGCCACAAACATAGGTTATTATCATTCAGAGTAAATGTATAGAATATAAATGTATGACAAGAACAACACTAATGAATTCTGGGGAGCACTTGTATTCATACAGTAGAAGCAGGGTAAAAGGCTGTGACAGATTTAAAAGAAAAAAAAAAAAAGAGACCCTGAAAGCCAAAAAAGAACATCATTTCAAGAAAGAAGGTATAATAAAGTGTTTACAGAGAGTAAGAAGTGGAGTGAATGCTAAAAAGAGGAGACGGGGACACCTGGGTGGTTTAGTCAGTTGCACGTCTGCCTTTGGCTCAGGTCATGATCCCAGGATCCTGGTATGGAGACCCGCATCGGGCTCCCTGTTCAGTGGGAAGTCTGCTTCTCTCTGCCTGCTGTTCCCTCTGTTTGTGCTCACTCTCTCCCTATCTTTCTCAATCTAATAAATAAATAAAAATCTTAAAAAATTAAAAAAAAAAAAAAAGAGACAGATCTTGGTCAACAGGGTTTGAAGAAGAGCAGGTATGGCAGAATGAAGAATAATGGCGTACCGGCCCACGGCAGACGCATGGATCAGCCAAGAACAAAACGGACTAGAGGGTGAGGAAAGCTGTAAATGCAGCCTGCTCCTTTAAAGAGTACAGCAGTAAAGGAAAAAGCAAGACAAGACCATGGTTTAAAGACAAAGCTGAGGAAAAGGAATTTTAGGATAAGAGAGACAACAACACTGGAAGACATGGGAAAAGAACCACCTTGGAAGAGGGGCTGAAAAGCTGAGATAGGTCAGTGAACTCATTTTAAAACAAACCAATGGCCCTAGAAAAGGAAGGAAGAGAATTAAAGAGCACAAAGTTAAGGTCTTAGCCTCAGAGTTAAGCAGTGAGAACTTTGAATAAAAGGGAAGGGGTGAGGGATGCTGAGGGAGTATGCTTGCTGGCCTTTATTTTCTCCATGAAGGGGAGAAAGGGCTAGGTGTCTCAGAAAAGATGGGAAGTAGGTGATGTAGTAAGTGTGTGAAAGGTTTTGAGTAGATCTGGTGGTGGCGGGGGGCAGGGGTCACATTAAAAGAATGAGAGATTAGGTAAAGAACTACCCAATGACAGCAAAAGCTCATCTGAGTGAGAATTTGCCACACTTGTAACAAGCAGGTCCAAGACAACACAAATCTTCTCCTGAGTGTGCAGGAGGCAGCACAGGCTGTGGTTTCAGACTGGCAAAAGGAGCTGCAGAGAAAGACTAGGAGGAAGAAGGAAATAATGTGAGGTGCTGGTGAGACTAGCTGAACTAACTACCGAAGAAGAAAAGGGAATCACAGGAAGGAAAAAAGTCAGGAGCTGGTTGAAAGACTGGAAGACCTGGGAAGAGCCCAGGATTAAAGGCTGAAGAGCAGGTTTGGTGAGAACGGGAGAGGAATGAGACCTGGTCAGAGAGTCGTATTTCACAAAGTCTTTTCTAGATCAACTTCCAATTCTGCCTTGATCCTCTCCAAAACAAACAAAACCAAAACCTAGGTAGGCCGGGGATTTATACATGAGATTCCTAGACCAGCTTTTTTTTAAGTTAGAAAACAAGTTTATTCAGATATAATCCACATATACATTTGTTAACCATCCTATCTTTCTTAATATTTTTACTATTATAATTAAAAATATCCTGTGTGAAACACATTTTATAATTTCTTTAGAAGGGATTTCTATAAGTGAAATTACTGAATTAAAATTTAAGAACACAATGCTCTTGAATTACATTATCAAGAGGAAGCCACTAATTTAGCCATCTAGAATTTGCTTTCTACAAACTTTTAAATTTTTTGAAAACAATACTACACATTTTTAACTTTTTTCTTCTTAACAATATTTTTAAAAATCTATGTTGAAACATTTATATCCACCTTGGTTTTTTAAATGATTGCACAGTAATTCACTTTGTGACATTATCATTCACTTAATCAACTAAGCCCTTTCTATTAAACAATTAGGTCATTTCTATTTTGTTACATTAAAAAAAAAACTTCACTGAATATTTTCTAACACATCTTTGCTCAACTGCCCAATTATTTCCTCGTGAAAAAATATGTAAGTGAAATTGCTGGATTAAAGAGTGTTTTTTTTGTTGTTGTTGTTTTCAGTTTTTGATACATAACTCCACTGTCCTCCAGAAAAGTTGCCTCAATTAATACTCCTACCTGTAGCATAAATCAGATGGTTCAACCCATCAATATCACTTTTTCTTTATGATCTCTGCCGCTCTTATAAGGGGAAATATTTTTAAGTTTACATTATAAAAATCATAAGAATATTTTTCGTGTACATATGGGCCACTTATATATATGTACATCTATGCGGAATTTCTCTTCATATCTGTTAAAAAGCACAGGCCCAAAATGGTGTCACCAAATCAACAAATCACCAAACTGGGGCTTCATATATAATCTAAATGCAATTTCAACCTCCCCTAGAAATATAAGTCTTAACTAGTCAGCCAGAAAATTTCTGACCAGCATCAGCAAGGAATCTCACATGGGCTCTATCCATCCCCTCAAAAGAAGATGAGGTAATCAACCTAATAGGACCCCCTGCCCTTCTCATAAGGGAAGGTGATCTTGCCTGAAATAATCCTTTTTTTTCTTTTGCTAATAACTTCTTGCCACACTTTCCTTCCTAGAAAAACTGTCCATTTTGTACATCTCCTTGGAGCTGCCCTCCACTTGCTAGAATCACTTAATAAAGCTGATCAGATTTTCAATTTTACCATTATCCGCCATTAGCTAAAATTTTAACATATCCTTTGTCCATTGTTTTTAAACTGGAAGGTTCATGTTTTTGTGTAATTTGTAATATCTAGTTACATAGTAAATAAATTTTAAGCATTTTAGGTGAACAGATAAAACTATTCTCCCTGAACTTGTCTTTTCATTTTGTGTTTCTTGATGTAGTTAAGACTTTTAATGTATTCAAATATATCAATCATTTCCTTTCGTAGGAGAAGCAGAGAGGGAAAACAGGATTTCTTAAGAAGAAAAAACTTCATTTTCCAAAGCTATTTCCTATACAGTCCCTACTTACTCAAATGAAACCATTGTATGAATCAAAACAACTGTTTCTGTTTTAACTCAGACTATATGAACATATAAGGGACTGCAAATGTCTCTTATTTTAGTATTACCTTGGTATCACCTACTTTCTGAAGAGTGCCTCCAATAAGAACATAAGAGAAGAATTTCATTAAAGAATAAAAATTTAAAAATCTAATAAGCATGCATTCTTATTAATTTGGTATTTTCCAAATTAACAAGAGAAACACATGAAAAAGTTCTGGAAAATCTTCAGGATTTCCAGAGCCAGGCTGCACCACATATCACAGCTGACTAGCATCCTATAAAGTATGGACCATCAAACAAACTATCTAAGGAAAATACTTACTATTCGAGAACTAAGATCATTTCTGATGGAGTTTCATAGACTTCATGTAAATTAATGACCCAAGGATTATCCTGTGCTAGTTCAAGAACAGCAATCTCATGAATTATTTCCATCCGACAATCTTGACCTTTTCTTCTTTTTCTCATGAACTTTGCTGCAAATTCTTTTCCAGAATCTTTCTTTATGCATTTCCTCACCACTGCAAATTTCCCCCTAGAATTAAACAAAAACATTCACTGTTAAACTTGACAACTTTCTAGAGATGGTATATTTTAATAAAATTTCCAAATATTCATCAGTGGATATTCAAATTTGGACCATATTCAATCACAAAGTAGCACTATCACTTAGGAATTTAATAGGTATATTTCTAATCAAATAAAATGTAACTGGTAAACCTGTAAAATTACTTCTGAATAGAGAATAACCAAATATTAAAGTCAATTGTTTTTTTGCAGTTATACATATACAATTTATTTTTTTATACATTTATATACAAGAATGATTTAAATCTTGAAAAGAGATATTAGACTTGTTAAGAGAAACTGATTATCAGAATTCTTAAAAGAACTGAATTGACTCTAATACTATACTGCCTTTCAAAACTGTGAAAGTTAGGGATCTCATTTATATGTTTATATATATATATATAAACATATATATATATATTCAACTACAGCATCAGCTGGAACTGTCTAGTTTTCCTATAAGGCAGATACAACAAGCATTATTTTGATACACTACACTATCGTTTGTTATTAAATAAGCAAGTCACAGGGGAGTCAGTGTAACAAACTAAGCAAATTAAGGCTATGAGCTCTGGAATTAGATATGGGTTTGAATCCCACAAATAACTGCAACTCACTTGGGCAATTCATTTAACCTTTTTAAATCTCATCTTTCTTATCTGTAAAAGAGGACACACCAGAATCTACTTCACAGGGTTGTGTAAGAATTCAAGCATATAGCAATTGCTTAACATGGGACCTGCCACATAATAAATGCTAAATAAGAATTTATTAATCAAACAAATAATTAATTTGTGATAGTCATCACCCAAAATACCCAATCTTTAAGTTGGAAGGCAACTCAGAAGTCAGGTTTTTGTTTTGTTTTGTTTTGTTTTGTTTTAACCTAATGCCAAATGCCAATGTCAGTGTCTTCTTCCAAACCATGAGGTCGTCTCTTCCACTCCTGGGTGCATATTTTAGTAAGATTTTCATTACAAGTCTAAAGTGAAGGGCTGTTAAGTCTGGGCTTTCTGCTGAGCAGTACAGAAAGACCTTTCTCTTCCAAATATGAATCTATTGGGTACTGATGGAAGCTGAGGATCTGTTAACTGCCACTCCCTTTTCACATTTTTTTAAAGATCTTATTTATTTGAGAGAGAGGAAGAGAGAAAGAGTATGGGGGGGCGGTGGGCAGAGGGAGAGAGGAGAAGCAGGCTCCTGGCTGAGCAGAGAGCTCCATCCCAGGACTCTGGATCATGATCTGAGCCAAAGGCAGAGGCTTCACTGACTGAGCCCTCAGGCGCCCCTCCTTTTTCCAACTTTCAATCATTCCTCATCTCCATAAAGGTTTTGAAGACTTTCTCATTATTATGGCTCATTAGAACTGCTGATAAGATGTGCCAACCAAATCTGAAGCAACTCCTTCAAGTATAATCAGATCAAAGAGTTACATCATTATTATTTTGTTGATCTTGGTACAATACAACCTAATATTTACTTTAAAAAACAAAACAAAACAAAACAAAACCCTGACAGGGTGCCTGGGTGGCTCAGTTGGTTAAGAGACTGCCTTCAGCTCAGGTCATGATCCTGGAGTCCTGGGATGGAGTCCCGCATCAGGCTCCCAGCTCTACGGGAAATCTGCTTCTCCCTCTGACCTTCTCCCCTCTCATGCTCTCTCTTAATCTCTCTCTCAAGTAAATAAATAAAATCTTTAAAAACAAAAAACAAAAAAACCTGACAGGTTTTTCATATTTCACATTGAGCTAGAAAATAAATCATCTAGATCTTTTGCCTTTTGAATTTTCTCAAGGCAGTGTCCTCATACTACATCTTTAAACTATGGTTTTTGGTTGGTTTTTAAAGACTTATTAGAGAGAGAGAGAGAGAGAGAGAGAGAGAGAGCGCCTGCACACAGGGAAGGGGCAGAGGGAGAGGGAGAAAGAATCCCAAGCAGACTACACATTGAGCTCGGAGCACTACATGGTGCTCAATCCCACCATCCTGAGATCATGACTTGAGTGGAAACCAAGAGTTGTACACTCAACCAATGGAGTCACCCAGGTGCCCCAATTTTTAAAATGTTTAAAAAAATTAAATGCAAGGCTTTCATGTTCTGTTAAGTTCTAATTTCTAGGTTTGGACCCAGCATTCTAGATTATTGATATAATTTTGAGCACGAATTCTTCCTTCCTAGCTACTGTTAACCACAAATATATTTTTCATGCACTCTATACTTTTGTAACCACCACTAATAAAAATGTTAAAGGATATATCCTTAGGCATAACTGAACAAAGTTGCTCACATAAGTAACAATCTACCTAACAGCACCCTCATGCAGATCAAAGTTCTTTTTGTTCAAAAAATGTTAAAGACTTCTACAGATGCATAGAGGGATTAAGTCATAAACCTATTCATCACCGACTAATGCCTTTTATTTTACCCCACAAAAATCATTAGACTAACATCTCCATCAAGTTTTAAAAGGTTCCTAATGACCTTTAGAGTTCTTTAGAGAAAAAAAATCATAGATATTAAAAGAATCAAGGGTGCCTGGGTGGTTCAGTTGGTTAAGCATCTGCCTTCAGCTCAGGTCATGATCTCAGGGTCCTGGGATCAAGCCCCACATTGGGTTCCCTGCTCAGTGGGAAGTCTGCTTCTCCCTCTCCCTCTGCCCTTCACTTGTGCTCTCCCTCTCAAATAAATAAATAAAATCTTTTAAAAAAATAATCAAATTATTACTATGTCAGAAGTTTCAAAAGACAAAAAAAGAGAAAGTTTCATTTATAAAAAAATGACCAACATATATAATTGACAGCAAGCATGTTCCTGGTAAGTTAGAAATGACTCTGTTGAACTGCTTTAAAAATACTCCCCCATCAAACACACAAACGTTTACTATTCACACACTTCCAGGCAATACAGTACTCTGCAGTAAGTAAAATACTACTTCATATTCTGCCTGAATGCATATTTTTGAATAGATGGGAAGACAAATGACTCAAAGAGAAAGGGAGTCATACACATTGCAAACCTACAAACTCTGGGAGCCCTTGTTACAGAAAAGCTATTGCTAAATTCAGGAACCAGAGGCAAATACAGGAAAGAGACTCATACTTAATTCAACATCTGGAGCCATACAACCATTTCTTAGGGTCGCCAACACAGTTCCCATGGCTCTCCACCCACACCAATGACTACTCTGGATACCGCCTTTGTTTTTGTGGAAGCACTCTTCACAGTTTTAGGTTTATTCTTTCCTTTCCACCATGTCATGCACTATATTGAGTCAGCAAACTTTTCTGTAGAGGGGCAGACAGCAAATATTTTTGGTCTTGCTGGTCTCTTTTGCCACTATGCAAGTCTGCTATTGTAAAATGAAAGCACAGACAAAAGGTAAATGAATGGGTGGCTATGGGTTAAAAACAAAACAAAATAAAAAAACTTTATGGACTTTAAATGTGAATTTCATATAATTTCCATGTTATTAAATATTATTATTAAGATTTTTCTTGACCATTTAAAAATGTAAAAGTCATTCTATATAGCTCAGGAACCTTACAAAAATAGGCGGCCAGCAATAGTCAGTCAAACCCTGCATTATCCCACACTGGAGAAACTTGTCCATCATTCTGATACTGAAACTGACAGCAAGAACGGCAGATCATGAGGGTTTTGAGGAAACCTGTACTCCCTTCATCTCTAGATGACTGCTGTAATGGGAAGGGAACCCTTGAAACTACTCAAGGAAGAGTCCAGAGGAGATAAGAAGATTTCTGACCGTTCTTTCTGTAGAGCAACACAGTACAGAGAAATGTGAGATTCAGCATTCAAGGTGCAGAGTCCTAGTGAACACATTAAGAATTACATCATCACAGTGTCTAAATTTTACACTGCTCAAGGACTCCAATATGCATGTTTTACCACAGCTTCATGGTAAAAGTCATGATTGTACCTAAACCCTGAATTTCAGGTTACTTAGGCAAGAGGATAAAATAAAGGTTTCTCTGGACACTAGTGGCCACATTTAATATACAGATTTGAGGCTGATGAGGTTCAAAGGGCCTACGATGTTTGTTTCACATCTACTTTCTTTATTGATTTAGCCAAAATTCTTTCTGGACTACACAGTTATCACAATTTTCTGAGTTCTTCATCCATTTCACAAAAATCTATGGTTCACTATTACACACTAAACTGATAACTCAGGTTTGCATTAAACAGTTTTTGGGGGGCAATATAAAAAATCAATATATTTCAGAACCACTCAATGATAATACATTGCAGAGTGGTGGGAAAGTAAAGATACATCAACAAATAATAAAAGGAAGGACATCTGAGTTAGATCCACCAGTCTAAGCCTCCTAAGAACAAAGACTAGGTTTTAGTCATCTTCGCATTACCAAGGCCAAACTGGTAAATCTAAGGAAGGTGTGGTGAGCATCTGTAAGAAGTATGACATGCTAAGGAGTTCGGACTTTCTCAGGGTAGAAACAGGTACTTATTAGAATTTTTAAAATAATTTTTTAAAAGATAATTCTGATAGTATTTTAAACAGTATATTGCAAAATGTTAACTAGAAACTAGGGAAACCAATAAAATAATTTAAGGTAGTGGGTCTTGAGTAAAATAGCAGCATACAGGCTAGGAAGAGACGATGCATTTAAAAGAGGGTCAAGGTTCATTAGCGCTCCTTGGCAGATGGAACTTCAGGCAGAGCTGAGGGGAAAAGGGAAAAGTGGAAGCAGAGGATGACTTGTAGATTTTTACCTGAGTACTGGATAAATGTGGTACCATCAACTGACAGACCAATTATAAGAATGGTAACAGGTTTGGATGGGTTTATTCATGTATTATGTTATTTAAATTGGTCTGACATAGTACCATTTGTTGCGCTATGCCTATTTCCCTAGCTAGGCTATGAGTTCCCTAGTTAGACTTCACTTATCATTCATCTTTGTATCTCCATAGTGCCCTGCACCTGGCAGGTGCTCAAATAGGATATCAGATAAGCACCCTGAATATAGACAACTGTTCCTGTTATTTTATTAAAAATTCTATGGCAACTTAATCTCATGAAGTTTAATATTTTAACCATATCGGACTACATGCTATTCCCTCTTTCATTGAATTTTTCTGCCACTGTGCTTATTTATTTTACTGCCAATGGCTGGAGGAGTAGCTTTCATCACTACTACTGAAATTCCATCCATTCCTTAAGGCTCAGGTCAAATGTTATTTTCCCCATAAAATTTTCTCATGTAGACATGTCACCTTGCTGATAAAGGGAGTAGTGGTTGATTTGTTACTTTCGAGAATAATCCTAGCAAAGTGCCTTATGTGTTTAATATATAACATTTACTTAATAGCACTGGAGTGCTATTAAATGTAAGAAGTTCCACTCAAGAAAGATCTAGAACAGATTCTATCTGTCTTCCTTACCTCTGAAAGGAAACCAGCAAAACCCCAAATATTTGTGGATCCTAAGTGTAAAAATCAATGAGTCCTTCAGATCAGCTATCAGAACGAGTGACAAGAACAGGCAGGGCTTTAAAAGACAGACTATTTTATATTCTGGCCAGCAACTGCATAATCTTAGGCAATTTACTCAACTATTCTGAGCCTGAATTCCTCATCTGTAAGATTAGGTTGATGGAACTTAACCTTGCAATATAGTAAAGACTAAACAAAATTACACCTCTCCAATGTATAGCACTCAGCAAATGGTCAATAATCAGTAACTATTTTTATTGTTTGGGGCACAAACCTCAGATCTATAATAATGATAGTAATTTGTAAAAAAGAATCATAGAACAGAGAAGATTTTGAAGGTGGTCTAACTTGAACTCACTAGTTGATACAAAATTTCCCTCAATACACGTAGTTCCTTATTCTTTACCTGAGTAGCTTAATCAATGACTATTGACTTAGCTTTCTAACGCACTTGGTTCAATAATCCGATTTTATAAAATTTTGTTACATATAGCTTTATAAAGAGGTTGAAATTCTTTAATTCTTAAGTTTATATATTTTATTTTTTTATACTTGATCTTAGCCAAAAGTCTGAGAAGCTACTGTATTTTACTTTTTTAACGATTTTTTTATTTTGAGAGCCTGCATGGGGGGAGGGGCCAAGGGAGAGCAGACTCCCAGCTAAGAGGAGAGCCTGATTACTTGGGCGGAAGGCAGACAAGAGCCAACCGAGCCACCCAGGTACACCAAGTTTATGTACATTTTAAATTAAGATTTTAATTTTAACATTGTAAGTCCCAATTTTTCAAAATTAAAACAGCTGACTCAATTTGGTATCTGCTTTAGAACTTCCTAAGTAACCCTGCTGCTGAACCACAAATATAGCCAATTTTTTTTAATCCATCCAAAAATACCAGATTACACACAACTATTGGTAAATACTCTTAAAACCAATCACTAGTGGTCAAGAAATCTTAAATGATATCCATCCTAAACAAGGCAATTTCTACATGGACAATATTACTTACCAAGGGTCTTAATTTTTTTTTCTTTTTTAAGATTTATTTATTTATTTGAGAGACAGGGGGAGAGAGACAGAGTGGGGTGGCAGGGAGGGTTGGCAGAGAGAGAGAGAGAGAGAGAGAGAGAGAGAATCCTCAAGCAGACTCCCCAGTGAGCGTGGGACCCTATGCAAGGCTGGATCTCAGGACCCTGAGATCATGACCTGAGCAGAAATCAAGAGTCAACAGCTCAATCGACTGAGCCAGCCACATGCCCCAGAAGGATCTTAATTCTAAAGAAATTATGAATTACAATTTCTGACACATGCTCATATAGTTGTAAGGTACAAAAACCTGAAGCCATTATCTACAGCCATGAATCCAGGTAAAGAACACACAGTTCCTGAAAAACACCCGCCATCCTTCAGCTTGAACATTCTCTTATTTTCTGATAAAAATCTTACCTTTTTCCTGTTAATCTCAACTGCTCTGAAGAGAAAGATACGATATCCCTATCTACCATAAAGCCCAACTGAAGAGGAAACTATATGACACAGAAGCTTCATAGGGTTTGTCCCAACATGGAACTCATGTCCTCTCATAAAAACTGTGAGAAATTACTTCAGCTACAAGACAGGTTGCAGATTATTCTTTGAGAAACATCTGACTTTTATAACAGAAGGGGTTTCAAAGAGTTCCAGTTCAGCAGTCTTTCATAAGACTCAATCTCTGCCTTGGTTTTCTCATTGAAAATGGGGCTTCCCAGGGGCTCTTGGGTGGCTCAGTCAGTTAAGCATCTGCCTTAGGCTCAGGTCAGGATCCCCGGTTCCTGGGATTGAGCCTCTTTTCCGGCTCCCTGATCAGCAGCAAGCCTGCTTCTCCCTCTCCCTCTGCAGCTTCCCTTGCTTCTGCTCTCTCAATACATAAATAAAATCTTAAAGATTATTTATTTATTTGACAGAGAGAAAGAGAGAGATCACAAGTAGGCAGAGAGGCAGGCTCCCCGCTGAGCAGAGAGCCCGAAGCAGGGCTCAATCCCAGGACCCTGAGATCATGACCTGAGCCAAAGGCAGAAGCTTTAACCCACTGAGCTACCCAGGTGACCCTACATAAATAAAATCTTAAAAAAGAAAAAAGAAATAAAGAGAGAGAGAAAGAGAGAAAGAAAATAGGACTTCCCAAACATGCATGTGAGAAGAATTAAATAATACATGGAAAGCACTTGTATAACTGTAAAGTATTTATAGTTCAGCAGAGAATTCATATTTTTTCTCATAGAGAAATTCAACTATCAGCATGTAATAGTTTAGTAAACAAAATATGTTCTTTTGGCTTTAAAAATCTTTTCTTTCTTAAAATTTATAAATGCATCAAAAAATGTTAAAGTTGAGACCTAGATAATGAAAACACATGTAGGGCAAATCATTCAATGTGAAATTAGTATTATTTTAAATTTCTATAAACATATTTTTGTTCCTATACTTTCAAACTCAAGGGGAATCAATATTATGAAAAAAATTCTCAGTATTCAAGGTCATGTCTCCTGTACCTATAATCATTTATGTGGTTTATACTGGCACATATCCTGACTCAAAGAAAGGTAACGAGCTTTATGAATATCAAGTCAAGCTTCAACAAACAAAAGAAAATTTTACATCATATATTTACTCACATTTAGGTTGCTATGGACTCTGCTGGAAACGTCAAAGAATAGGATCTGACATTTCTTAAAAATAATCAAAATCACATTCTGTCATTACTTAGAACCAAAATTGACCATTTCAAAAATTCTCTTGAACCATTTCACTGAAAGCTTTAATTTTGTGTAAGATAAAATAATGGTGACTTCTTAAAGAACTCAGTTTCTTTGAACAGCTCTTCACACCCCTTCATTTTTGACTAAATGAAAGGCCACAGAATGTAACAAATAGATCTGTTTTTCCTACTAAATCATTAAAATGTAACAGATAATTCTGTAAATTCTGTATCAGAATGGGATCAATTAGTTATATCAGAAATGCAACCACAGTTTATAGCTGGAAAAAAAGACGACTTTCTTATTACAGAAAAGGTTATGAATAGACAATTATATTGGAACCATAATTTACAGGGAAAATTTATAAACCTTAAATAAAGACTGCTAATAACAGAAAACAGAACTTTTGCTTCCTGAGAGTTCTAAACAGTTGCTGTCTGTTTTGCAGTGAGATTTCATCACTTTCGCCACAGACAGAAGCATAAGGTTGTGCAGGTTTTCTTATTTTTGCTTTCTGGTTACATGTAAAAGAACATTTATTGTTATACAATGAGTTACATTTATTGAGTGCTCCCCCTAAGAAAGGCACAGCCTTAATGTTATAGATGTGTTCTATTTAATTCTCTCCACAACTGTGAGGCAATAAATGGTTAGGCAAGTTACTCAAGTGCACATAACTAGTAAGTAAAGAGCTAAGATTCAACCACAGCCTTTCTGACTCCAAAGACCATGGTCTTCACCCCTGCATTAAACCTCTCCTCTCCGTGACAACAACAACAACAACAACAACAACAACAACAAAAAACCCCACAAAAAACAAACAAATCCCACAAAAAAAACCCACAAAAAACCCAAAAAGAAACAAATACATTAATTTGGTTTTTCTGTTTTAGGCTCTTATACTAAGTAGTTACCTAATTGCAATGTTCTGCTGCTTCAGGAGTTATTCCTTTTGTAAACAAACTTATGTGAGCATATAAATATATGTAATATATTTGTAAAAGATAAAACAAATACCTATAGGCAAGTGAATTTCATAATACAGAAAAAAACAAGAACTGAAAAGAACATTCCTGGAGGAATTAGCATCAATACCTGGTAGGTTGCAAATCAATTTTTTCAGATTAAATCATTTATTATAAACTCTACAAGACAGTGCTTGCCACCTGAAGATATTTCAGCTTTGTAATGCCAGTTTTCCTTTTGTGGAATGAAGCCAGACAACCAAATAATAGAAAGTCTTAGTTTTCCCTTTTCAAGACATCAGGGCTACTTCAGAATGTCTGGAATTTCAATGAATTAGAATACCTAGCTGAGTCAGTAGATCTCTAAGCCCTCTTTGTCATATTTAAAGTGCATACAGATCCAGTTAATTAGTGCCTGCCATAGTGAAGTGTATCTTGTTCAGAAAGATATTCCTTTTGTTAACATTTGGAATAAGTATGACATGTTTAAGGTAGATTCCCCTCCAAAAAATAAACAAACAAACAAAAAACCCAACCCCTGTTTCTAAAAGCCAGCTTAATATATGTAAAGTAGAACATTTTAAATACTGTTTGTAAGCAGTGTTGCAAGACCCTCCTTTTCCAAGACCCCAGATGAAGGCAGTCATCACTGTCAGGCCCTTGCCCCATTACAACATGGTGCTATTTTGCAACCTAACAAATGTTTGCAACAACAGCTAACGTTTACTGAATGCTATGTCCCAGGACCTGTAGCATGTGCTTTACAGGCTCGTCATCTGCACAACACCCTCATGAGGTAGGTAGGCACGGTCATTATACTGATTTTATGGGTGAGAAAACATGAGGCTGGGGAGTCGAAGTCACCCATCAAAGGCACGCAGAGAGCTAGCCGGCCAGGGTTAATGAGTTCAGGTCTCACTCCAAAACCGATGCTTTTAACAACTTTTCCAAACTGTTCGTAAGGAAAAAGGGAGTCAGTCCCCAAACCCCTATCACTCTATCACCCCTTTTCAACATACAAAAATGTAAGGTATCCAAACAAGCCTTTGCCTTTTACAGTTTTTACAAAGAGACCAAATGAAGAGTGGCGTGGGGAGGAGAGGACAGGCGCCGGCTTATAGCAGAGTAGAAAGCGCGAGAGCCTGTGAATAAAACCAA
>CM052806.1:6915682-6969535 GCA_028533885.1 Nasua narica
GGGAGCGCCTCGCCAGCCGTGGAGACAAGCCTTGGCGCGCGGAGGGCTGGCGGGTGCCACTCGACCGCCCCGACCGCCGCCCGCATCCAAGTTTGTGCCAAGTCACAGCGCGCGCTATCGGCCCTGGCCCCGGCCCCGCCACCTCCACGGTGCCCGCCCGCCTCCGGCAGTTATCGGCCGCCAGGTCCCTCCCGCCTCACCTGCCCAGCTCTCGGCCCGGGCTCAGGCTGTAGCCATCCTGGAAGGGCTCGGTGCGCACCACGGTGCGGATCTCCGTCAGCAGCCCGCGGGCCTGAGATGGGGGCGGCGGCCGGCGCGACGCGCCCAGACTCCTGCCGGCCCGGCCCGACCCGGAGGCGGCGGCCGAGGGGGAGCCGCGGCTGCCGGGCTTCTCCAGGGGGATCATGGTGGACCGGCACGCTTCCTTTCCGGCCGTCCCGCTCGCACCCAGCTGCCGGCGGGTAACGGTCCAACCTGCAGCTGCCTCGCGCAGACCCAAGAACCTCCAGAAAGCCGCTCTCCCCCACACTCCGCGCGCTTTAACTGCGGCCCGCGGACTCCCGGCGTCCCGCCCCACGTCCCGCCCCACGTCCCGCCCCACGTCCCGCCCCACGTCCCGCCCCACGTCCCGCCCCACGTCCCGCCCCCACGTCCCGCCCCCACGTCCCGCCCTGCCCCCTGGCCCGACCCCGCCCCGCTTCTAGCCCCGCCCCCTCGCCAGCTCGCGCGCCGTAGGGAGCATAGGGTATCTCACGCGCTCCCTCTGCAGCCGAGAGGGAGAAAGTGCAGCGTGGGGGGCCGCCCCCGCCTGGAGGAGAAGAAAAGCGGCACTACCCTTTGGAATGGAGGGCTCCTGGCCTCAGCCAGTTACACACACACCTGTTGAGCATCTGAGTGCTCCAAAACTTGATCCCTCCGTCAGTGAAAGGCATAAGAGTTGCCAGCTGGCGCTCTACCTTGGGCGTGTGGGGAGGGATCATGAGACTCTGATCCCGGCTGCTGTACAGCGCATGGGAGTTGACCAGGGCACCTGGTTCCTTCTTATGCTGGGGGGGGGGGGGGCGAGGAGGGGGAATCTGGAAGCAGAAGTTGGTTGGATAAATATTATTAACCCCTTACTCTAGCTAACCCCTTACTCTAGCCCTATGCAATACGCAGTATTATATTTCTGTAGTCTTCTCTATATTTAACATGGTGCTCTCTTCTGGTCTTTATTATAAATATTAGGTTGTTTTTTTTAATGGACTTTATTTTTTATTTTAGAGAAATTTTAGGTTCACAGCGAAACTACCCGGAAGGTACAGAGATTTCCCACATACTTTCTCTCTCCACCCCCTCATCTGGTCTGTTTTTAATTGAATTAAAATAGACACACAATATTGTATTCATTTCAGGTGTACAAGATAATATATTTTTATACATTATGAAATGATCAGCATCATAGATCTAGTTGCATCTATCACTATACGAAGTTATTACAATACTATTCACTATATTCCATATGTTGTGGATTACATCCTCATGACTTATTTATTTTTAACTAGAACTTAGTGCCTCTTAATCCCCTACACCTATTTTGCCCCTCCCCTACCTGCCTCCCCTCTGGCAACCACCTGTTTATTCTCTGTATCTATAAGGCTGTTTATGTTTTGTTTTGTTTTGTTTTTAGATTTCATATGTAAGTGAAATTATGTGGTATTTTTCTTTCTCTGACCTATTTCACTTAATATAATACCCTCTAGGTCCATCCATGTTATTGAAAATGGCTAGATTTCATTCTTTTTAAGGGCTGAGTAATATTCCATATATATATATACACTGAATCTTCTTTATCCATGCATCTATCATCTGTCAGTGGACACTTAGGCTGCTTTCATATCTTGGGTATTGTAAATAATGCCACAACAAACGTAGGGGTACATATATCTTTTTGAATTACTGTTTTTGTTTTCTTCAGATAAGTATGCAGAAGTGGAATTTCTGGAGCATATGGTAGTTCTGTTTTTAATTTTTTGAGGAACTCTCATACTATTTTCCTTAGTGGCTGTATGAATTTACATTCCCGCCAATAAGGCACACCTTTACCAACACTTGTTATTTCTTGTCTTTTAGATAATAGCCATTCTAACAGGTGTGGGGTGGGTATCTCCTTGTTTGGACTTCCATTTCACTGATGATTAGTGATGCTGGGCATCTTTTCATATGTATGTTGACCATCTGTGTGTCTTCTTTGGAAAAATGTCTATTCAGGTCCTCTGCCCATTTTTTAAAAAAATTAGATTATTTGCTTTTTGTTATGGAGTTGTATGAGTTCTTTATATATTTTGGATGTCAGCCCTTTATCAGGTATATAATTTGCAAGTATCTTCTCCCATTTGGTAGGTTATATTTTGTTTTATTGGTGGTTTCCTTCAGTGTGCAAGAACTTTTTAGTTTGAGGTAAACCCATTTGTTTATTTTGGGGTTTTTTGCCCTTGCCTGAAGAGACATATCCAAAAAATATTGAGAGTGATAAAGAGCTTACTGCCTTTTTTTTCCTTCTAGGATTTTTATGGTTTCAGGTTTACACTTAAGTTTTAAATCCTCTTTGAGTTTATTTTTGAATATGGTATAAGAATGTGGTCCAGTTTTATTCTTTTGCATGTAGCTACCCAGTTTTCTCAAACTGCTTTTTATTTATTTATTTATTTTAGATTTATTTATTTGACAGAGAGAAAGGACAAGCAGGCAGAGTGACAGGCAGACGGAGAGGGAGAAGCAGTCTCCTCTGAGCAGAGAGCCTTAAGTGGGGCTCAGTTCCAGGACCCTGAAATCATGGCCTGAGCCAAAAGCAGTTGCTTAACCAGGGAGCCACCCACGTGCCCCTCCCAAACTGCTTTTTAAAAGATACTATCTTTTCCACATTGTATGTTTTTGCCTTCTTTGTTATAGATTGGCCATATAGGTACGGGTTTATTTCTAGACTCCCTATTCTGTTCTATTGATCTATGTGTCTATTTTTGTGCAAATAACATACTGTATTGATTGCTATAGCTTTCTAGTATAATTTTATCTGAAAGCATGATACCTGCAACTTTGTTCTTTCTCAAGATTGCTTTGCTGTTCTGGGTCTTTGGCAGTTCCATACAAATGTTAGGATTATTTGTTCTAGTTCTATGAAAAATACTATTGGTGTTTTGGTAGGGGTTGCATTGAATCTGTAGATTGCTTTGACTAGTATGGGCATTTAAATAATACTAATTCTTCCAACCTATGAGCATGATATGTCTTTTTATTTATTTGTGTCATCTTCAATTGGTTTCAGCAATGTCTCGTAATTTTCAGCATATAGATCTTTCACTTTATTAAACTTATTCCTAGGTTGGGGCACCTGGGTAGGCTCAGTTGGTTGAACATTTGACTCTTGGTTTCAGCTCAGGGCATATTCTCAGGGTCATGAGATCAAACCCCAAGATCAAACCCCATGTATGGCTCCATGCTCAACACAGAGTCTTCTTGTCCCTCTGTCTTTGTTCCTCTCCCCACTCATGCTCTCTCTCTCTTTCTCCGTCAAATAAATAAATAAATAAAACCTTTAATAACAGTTTATTCTTATGTATTTCATTCTGTTTGATGCAGTGGTAAATGGGATTTTTTCTTAATTTCTTTTTCTGATAATTTGTTCTTAGTGTACAGAAATGCAACAGATTTCTGCATATTAATTTCATATCCTGCAACATTACTGAATTCATTTGTTCTAATAGCTTTTTCGAGAGAGGCTTTATGGTTCACTATATATGGTATCATGTCATCTGCAAATAGTGATGGTTTTACTTCTTCCTTTCCAATTTGGATATTTTTATTTATTTTTCTTGCCTAATTGCTGTGGTGAGGACTTCCAGCACTATGTTGGATAAAAGTGGGAGAGTGGCCATCCTTGTCTTCTTCCTGATCTAAGAGGAAACTTTTCAGCTTTTCATGTTGACTATGATGTCAGCCATGGGTTTGTCATATATGGCCTTTATTACTTTGAAGTACATTTCCTCTATACAGACTTTGTTCAGAATTTTTCTGTCAAATACCTTTTCCTGACTCTATTAAGATTATCATGTGATTCTTTTTATCCTTCATTTTGTTGATGTGGTATATCACACTTATTTGCAGCTATTAACCTATATTTGCATCCCTGGATGAATCTCATTTAATGACGGTGTATGATCCTTTTAATGCATTGTTGAATTTGGTGTGTTGTTTAGGGTCTTCTCTGGTTCCATACAAATATTAGGATTATTTGTTCCAGCTCTGTGAAAAAAATGCTGATGGTACTTTGACAGGAAATGCATTGAGAGTGTAAATTGCTTTGGGTAGTATAGACATTTTACCAGTATTTGTTCTTCCAATCCATGAGCATTGAGTGTTTTTCCATTTCTTGTGTCTTCTTCAATTTCTTTCATAAGTGTTCTATAGTTTTCAGAGTACAGAAACTTTACTTTGATTAGGTTTATTTCTAGGTATCTTATGGTTTTTGGCGCAATTGTAAATGGGATCAATTCCTTGCTTTCTCCTTTTTCTGCCTCATTGTTATTGTATAGAAATGCAACTGACTTCTGTGCATTAATTTTATATCCTGTGACTTTACTGAATTCCTTTATCAGTTCTAGCAATTTTTTGCTGGAGTCTTTTGGGTTTTCTACATAGAATTTCATGTCATTTATGAAGAGCGAAAGTTTGACTTCTTCCTTGCCATTTGGATGTATTTATTTCTTTTTGTCGTCTGATTGCTGAGGCTAGGACTTCTAGTACTATGTTGAACAACAGTGGTGAGAGTGGACATCCCTGTCACGTCTGACCTCAAGGGGAAAAGCTCTGTTTTTCCCCACTGAAGATTATATTCCCTGTGGGTTTTCTGTATATAGTTTTTATGATATTGAGGTATGTTCCCTCTATCCCTATACTGCAGAGAGTTTTAATCAAGAAAGGATGCTTGTATTTTGTTAATTGCTTTTTCAGCATCTATTGAGAGTATTTTATGGTTCTTGTTCTTTCTTTTATTAATGTAGTATATCACATTGATTGATTTGCAGATGTTGAACCACCCTTGCAGCTGAGGAATAAGTCCCACTAAATCGTGGTGAATAATCCTTTTAATGTACTGTTGGATCCTATTAAGCTAGCATCTTGGTGAGGATTTTTGCATCCTTGTTTATCTGGGATATTGGTCTATACTTATCCTTTTTAGTGGAGTCTGTCTGGTTTTGGAATAGGGTATTGCTGGCCTCATAGAATGAGTTGGGAAGTTTTCCTTCCATTTTTATTTTTTGAAACAGCTTCAGAAGACTAGATATTAGTTCTTCTTTAAGTGTTCAGTGGAATTCTGCTCGGAAGCCTTTGGCCCCGGGCTCTTGTTTGTTGGGAGATTTTGATGACTGCTTCAATTTCCTTGCTGGTTATGGTCTATTCAGGTTTTCTGTTTCTTCCTGTTTCAAATTTGGTAGTTTACAAGTTTCTAGGAATGCATCCATTTCTTCCAGATTGCCTAAATTGCTGGCATATAATTGCTCATACTATTCTCTTACAATTGTTTGTATTTTTTTGATGTTGGTTGTGACCTCTCCTCTTTCATTCATGATTTTATTTATTTGGGTCCTTTCTATTTTCTTTTTAATAAGTCTGGCCAGGGGTTTTTCTCTTTATCTCTGAAATTTGCAAGTTCATTATTATATATTGAGGTATTGACCTATTTTTATTGATTTTGAGGGGGCTTCTTTGTGCCTCTTGGACTTGAATGACTGTTTCTTTCCCCAGATTAGGAAAGTTCTCAGCTATAATTTGTTCAAATAAACCTTCTGCCCCCCATTCTCAGATTATTATTTCGCTTTCTGGTATTGCTTATTTCTCAAAGTCTCCCTTGGGATTCCAGTAGTTGTCTTCCTCTCTTTTTCTCAGCTTCTTTATTTTCTATCATTTTATCTTTTACATCACTGACTCTCTCTTCTGCCTCATTTATCCTTTCTGCTAGAGCTTCCATTTTTTACTACATCTCAGTAATAGCCCTGGCCTGCCCACCCCCCAAGAATGGGACACGGAGATCCACACAGAGCTCCACATGGTTCCTGGCCTTGTGGTGATGGTGAGGAGACTGGAGGGGCAGGCCTTGGTCTGCCAGATGTCCTTGCCTTGGTGGAATTGTGCCTCCCTGCCAGGCTCATTTAAGTTGCTCTGGATTGCACTACGTGGCGCTGTTTAGCTCCCTGAACCCTTTCAGCACCAGTGAGGGGGATAAAAATGGCGACACCAAGATCTCTAGCCCCAGAGCTGAAAGTTCACATCCCCCATTCTTCGGTGATCTCTGATAGAAGAGCAGTCAATCACTCTTGTCTCCCTGGTTTCCACTGGAACTCTGTGTTCATCCAGCCTGTGACTGAGCGTTTTCATCTTGGGCATGTGACCCAGTTTCGAGTCTCCAGACTTTACAGACTCCTATGGTATGCACCCACACTGTTCCTCCCCAGGGAGGGAGGGAGGTCTCGACACACTTCTGCCTTTTGTTGGACCCCTGTGAGGAAAGTGGTTTGCGTAACCATACAGTGGTTATCAGTTTATGGCAACACCGAGCAGAAAGCCGGTGCCTAGCCTGGTGCAGATAGCTTCCCCACTCCGATGCCTGGGAACTCTACCACACTCAGGTACTCCTATTCTTTTTGTGGCCCCAGGGATCCTGAGACTACACTGTCCTACCTGGGATTCTGCCCTGCTTTACCACATGAGCCCCTTTAAGCCAGGGACATTTTCCACCGTGGCAGACTTCCAGAAGTTCTGATTTGGGGCTCCGTTGCTTATAATACTTTGCAGTGGCCTCCTTAAGCAGGTTCCCTCCCTCTGCCATATCTGATATATCACCCCTATTCATGTCTCTGTACCACCTACCTTCCAAAAAGTGGTTGCTTTTCTATTTGTAGAATTCCAGCATTTCTTTTCTCAGCTCTCTGATTGATTTCACAGGTGTTCAGAATGATTTGATAATTATCTTTTTTTAAACATTTTATTTATTTTTTAAAAGATTTTATTTATTTATTTGACGCGGAGAAAGAGATCACAAGTAGGCAGAGAGGCAGGCAGAGAGAGAGGGGGAAGCAGGCTCCCTACTGAGCAGGGAGCCCGATGTGGGGCTCGATCCCAGGACCCTGAGATCATGACCTGAGCCAGAGGCAGAGGCTGTAACCCACTGAGCCATCCAGGTACCCCATGATTTGATAATTATCTTGCTGAATTCCAGGGACCGGAGGAAATCAGGGTTCCCTATTCCTCCGCCATCTTAACTCAAGGAGCAGACTCTTAATTATGGAAAACAAACTGATGGTTACCAGAGGGGAAGGGGATGAAGGATGAGTTAAATAGATGATGGAGTTTAAGGAGTGCACTTGTGATGAACACTGGGTATCGAATGGAAGTATTAAATTACTATACTGTACACCTGAAACTAATGTAACACTGTATGTTAACTGACTGGAATTAAAGCTGAAAAAAATAAAACATTGTTACTCCCTCATGACTCTACAAGTAGTTTCTACTATTTACAGTTCTGAGATCTGAAGGTGCAACATTAAAAAAAGATTAATACATTTGCTTACAAAATCATTTCCAATGATCTCCTCCAGGAAATGAGAGTAAAGGTCAGTCTTTTTTTTTTTTTTGAAGATTTTATTTATTTATTTATCAGAGAGAGAGAGAGAGAGAGAGAGAGAGCGCAAGCACAAGCAAGGGGAGTGACAGGCAGAGGGAGAAGCAGACTCCCTGCTAGGCAAAGAGCCTGATGCAGGACTCGATCCTAATGCCATGTGGTACTGTACATGTATTTTTTCTTAGGATTTTCTCAAAAATATTTTCCTGTCTGTAGCTTACTTTATTGTAAGAATATAGTATGTTATACATATACAAAGTATGTGTTAATTGACTGTTTATATTATTGGTAAGGCTTTTGGTCTATAGCAGGCTATTAGTAATTGAAGTTTTGGAGGGGGGGGCAAAAGTTATATATAGATTTTCAACTGTGTGAGGAGTCAGGACTCCAAGCCTGGTATTATTCAAGGGTCAACTGTATAAGACCACGTCAGTAGAGATAAGTAGTATAAAAAAACATGAAGCAAAAATAGGACATAGGGAAGGACTGGAGGCCATACTTCAGATAGATTGGCCAGGAAATATCTTCATGAGAAGGTGATATATAGAGAGAGACCTAAAGAAAGACAGGAAGGGAGTCTTGCAGACGTGCAGAAGAAGAGCATTTCAAGCAGAACAAATCATGAATGCAAATGCTTTCCAGGGGGAAAAGGCATTTGGGGTGTGTGGCTAGGAGAGAGATAAGAGGGGTAACTCATGGTGAATAACGTAGGGATTTAAAAACTGAGAGGAAACTACTGAAGGATTTAAACTGAAGAATGACATGATTTAACATGTGTTTTATAATGATGATTTGGCTGCAGTGTAGACGATAGTCTGTAGCACTATGACCTGGACACAGGACTAGGAGACTGACAGTCATACTGGTGCACAACTGTTACGGCTCAGATGAGGAACATGGTGATTGGATTGATGAAAAGGTCCAACAGAAATTGGTGGCGGATTAGAGGAAGAGTTTAGGAGAAGGATCTCTTTCTGTAGTTTCTCTGAGTCTTGGATTCAGAAAAGTGTGCAGCTCCATGATGGAAGGAACCATTGCTTTTGAAAGGTCACCAACCTGAGGAGGCTTCTAGTTTATTCTCACGCATTTCAGTTTATCTTAGTTCCTTCTTCTAGTTCACTCCTGCTTTATATCTGGCTTTTCCTCTGATTCAGGTCAACCATTAGCTGCAAAGCTTCCATAGATTTACTCCCCAGCTCCCACAACTGTGTAAGGTCCGTATCTGTAATAAATTTCTTATTCTGGATCAGAGGGACTACACTTTCCTGATCAAAACCCTGACTGATATACATATGATTTATTAGCCCACTGAATAGAGATGTTCGTTGGCCAATTGAATATGTAAGTGTAAGTTTTAGCTGTTTCCATGAGTTAGTGATAACTCATGTTTTGTTATTATCTTGTGGTAAATAATTTTTTTAAGTATTGGCTTTTAATTATGTTGCATTGTAGTCAGAGAATGTGGGGCTATCATTTCTTTGGCATTTATTGAGACATTGTAGTCTTTTCTTTTCTTTTTTTTTTTTAATTTCTCTTCCTGTGCTTGGGAAGAATGCATATTCTCCGTGTGTTGAGTAAAGGATTTTATGGGTATCTACACAATAGGTGAATGAAGATATTAATAGAACCCTTAATAACTCTCAATAACCAAGAGAGTAGAATTTTAGGTGAATACTGATGGGCACTAAGAAGTTTATTACATATTTGTAAAAGAAACAAGACACCAGGGAGACCTAATAATCATTAACTTATGTAATTACATAGTCTCAAAATAAGTGAAGCTTACTGAACTATAAATTCAAAGAATTTTGGTTTATAAATTATACAAGTTAATAACAAGAAGTAAAAATCCAAATCATATTTATGTGTGTCTGTGTGTTGCTATGCCACTGAAACAAATTATATTTACTATAACAAGCAAATTTAAAAAATTTATTAAACACCCATAAGTCTACTTTTTGAAAGCTGAACTTGAGCATTCTTAGGTTAGAAGTTCAGCATTTGTGCATTCTTATCTCAGCCTGAGCTTGAATTTATAAAATGAAAGCTAACAGAGCATTTATTTTTACTATGCAATTATGATAAAAGTACATTTTGTAAATACATATATATATGAGAAATGTAGATTCACTTATTTTAGAAGGTATGTTTTTTTTTTTTTTTTTTTTTTGACAGAGAGAGAGATCACAAGGAGGCAGAGAGGCAGGCAGAGAGAGAAGGGGAAGCAGGCTTCCTGCTGAGCAGAGAGCCCTATGCGGGGTTCTTTCCCAACACCCTGAGATCAGAACCTGAGCTGAAGGCAGAGGCTTTAACCCATTGAGCCACTCAGGCACCCCAGAAGGTACATCTTTCAAGTTCTGTGAGCTGCTATACATTTTCATACAAGTTAAATATCTAAAGAATTCAAATGGCTGTTCCAGAAAAAAAAAAGGGAGGGGAGGAAAAAAGCTCAGTATTGTCCTTTTCAAGCCTGCCTTTCTAGGCTTATAATTTCCTGTTTCTGATTTATGTATTTTATTATTTCTTTGTCTGTTTGAACATTTCAAAGCACTTACCTTATACCTCTCTTAGATTGCGGTTATATTTTGAGTTTTTTCTGTTCATTCTATCTGTGGATTCTCTTTCTTGGCACTGGAGTTCCTCATGCCTTTTATATTTTTTTGTTGATTAGCTCATGTAAACATGCCAATTTCTCTTCTGTCTTCAGTATCATTAATTTAAATTGAACAGGGGCTACCATGCATAGAGGATGCATTCATACCGTTAAGCTAAACTTTCCATGCTTGGTTTCCAAAGTTATCCCAGAAAGGAAAAGATGCCTAATGGTCTTTGAATTGGTTATCCGCTTGCCACAACAATAGTGTTTAACAATCACAAAATACTGGCATATAACTACAAACTTATATTTCACGTTTCTGGGATCAGCTGGAATTTGGCTTATGTGGCTTTCATAATCTTGGCTGTATTTACTCAAATACCTGGGGGGGGGGTCATCTGGCTGTTGATTGATTGAGCCTGGTCCCACCACTGCTCCCCATGTGTTCATCCTCTTCTTACCCAGGCCTGTACTTCCATGACAGTGGAGTATAAAGAGAGAGGTTAGGCACCATTGTGCAGGTAATTTACATGCCCCTGGGCTTGGCTCCAGTAAGAGGTGACTGGGGATGGCTAATAGGGAGGGATGAAGAATTGAGGCCATTTAATGCAATCTATCACAATCTTAGAAAAGAGACACTCTCTATTGTCATTTAAGTTTTCCTATTAAAGTAATAAGCTTAAAAGAAGAGTGGCTCTTTTGATAAAGGACAAATATAAAAGTTTGGATTTGATAAAAGTCATGACCCAAATTTTATTACATTAAAAAAATAATAGGGACTATGTAACTCTAAAGGAAAAAAGAAAACTGTAAGATATACCCTTTGGAAAAAGATGGAAGGAAATACAAATTCTTGGGCATATGTAAGATGATTAATTTTAACAAGTTTTGACACTAATTCCCTCAGAGATTCCAGGCATTAAAATAAATCTCTTTCTAGTGGTCATCTCCCAGGTCTTCAAGGTATGAAGGTTCTTTTTTTTTTTTAAGATTTTATTTATTTATTTATTTGACAGAGAGACACAACAGGAGAGGGAACACAAGCAAGGGAGTGGGAGAAGAAGAAACAGGCCTCCTGCCGAGCAGGGAGCCCGATGTGGGCTCCATCCCAGGACCCTGGGATCATGACCTGAGCCAAAGGCAGATGCTTAACAACTGACCCACCCAGGCACCCTAGGTATCAAAGTTCTTAGGGTGAGTCAGTCATGTCTAGTCCCTTCTCTGTTTACTATTTCATTCCGGTCTGTCTTTCCTCTCCAATGGAGCCAATGGCTCTTGTTTTCTTTTCCCCATAACATTTTGCTTATTTATTATTATTTTTTAAATGACATCATATCTTACTCAGGAGCTGGGGTGGGGTTGCAGCAGGAGGGACTATTCATAGCAAAAAACAGGGGCCAAATCTCACATGAAGCAGAAGAATGAATTGTATATTGCTAGACCATGAACTCTTTGAGGCAAAGATTGCCGTTTTCCCCCTATACCCAGCACAGGACCCAGCATGTAATAAGTCTTCAATAAATGGTTAATTCAAGGAGGGTAGTGTGTGGTGGTGGTTGAGTGTTTGGGTTCTGGGGGGAGCCCAGCTTCTCATTCAGATCTTGGCTATACTATTTACTTTGGGCAAATTAATTAACTTCTCTGTGTTTCAGGTTTTTTATCAGCTTAAGATAGGGATATAAGTTATCTCATAGGGTTATACATGAAAAGCACAAATTAGTTCTTCGTAAGTAGTGAAAATATTTATTATGATCATAGTCATCTTCTTTAATCCACTAATTAGATACCATAATATTAATTATTGATTTACTATACTATTTGAAAAAGCAGTAAACGTACAGGCAGTGTTTTTATTCCTTCTACATTTTTATTAGAGCAATTAAAGAGCCTGGTGAATAGTGTGGTTCTAAATATGTTAGCTTTTATTATCATTACTATTACTGTTGGGGCTGATGACAGATATTCATGTGGCAGGAAGGAGGATAGTAGGGGATTGGATTGTGTCCCCCATAAAAAATATTTTGGAGTCCTAACTCCCAGTACTTCAGAACATGAACTTATTTGAAGTTAGGGTCTTTACAGAGGTAACCCAGTTAAAATGAGGTCATAGAGCAGGCCCTAATCCAATGTGACTTGCTGTCCTTATAAAAGGGGAAATTTGGACACACACACACAGAATATCACATGAAAATGAAGGCTGAGATCTCTAAGCCAAGGAAGGCCAAGGATTGCCAGCAAATCCCTGGAAGCTAGGAAAGAGGGATGGGACAGATCCTCTCCGAGGGAATCAACCCCACCATCACCTTGACCTTAGACTTTTAGTCTTGGTTAAGTCAGCTTGCGGTCCTTTGTTACAGTGGCTCCAGCAAACTCATACGGAGGGTCTATAGCCATAGGCAGCCCACATACTTCTTTGGTGAGTTCACACTGACTGGATTCCTGGCATCCCCCATGACACATCAGATGGATAACTGCTTCCCTCTCCCACCCTCCTGGCAATTTCTTCATGGTTATACAAGGTCCGGGAGCTCGGACAGGGCATACCTTTAGCCCTCAAGATAAAGCTTGGTGGCCTTGAGCAAATCATCTTTCCTGGCCTCAGATTCTTTATCTCCAAGAGAACATTTATCAGACAGAAGTGTCTAAGTGCCCCTCCCCAGCCAAAATTGTGATGATTTCTGCAGCAGTACTAAAGGTTAGCCTGACCTTCCATAACTTTCTCTTCCTTTATTCTGTTAGAAAACTATCCTCTATAGGATATGTTTATACCTAAACTGCATGTGGACATTAAGATATATGTGCCTTTTAAAATTAAAAAAAATTTTTTTTACAGTTGTCAGCACAGTGTATCGGAAAAGCATGGCCTTGGAACTCAGGAGATCTGAAATCTAATCTCGATTTCAGAATAATGAGCAGATTAAAATATCAAATAATATCATCTACTGTCTGTAAATTATGGTTTAGGCCTATTTTTTTATTGCGCCTTAAGAGAAAAATTATTTTCAGTTTAAATGAATCTAAAGTAAACCCAGAATGTGCATAAACGTGTAATATTGAGACTTCTCAGGTTTTTCAGTCTCTCCGTCCTACCCACACTTTCTGATAAGCTTTTTTTCCCCCTCAAACAATAACTCAGCTTCTGACCGCCCAGTGACAGCCATATGGTTTGTCTTTCACAGGTTCCCAAGACCATGGTGATATTGGGAGTTCTGATATGTACCATTGGACATAACATTTTTTTGCCAGTGCTCTTTTCCGAGGGTCACACTGGGTGTTAGGCTGTAGCCTGGAGTCTTTGTAGAAGCAGCTCCACATGTAGGAATTTAGTAAACCTGTGTATGCCTGGTTCAACATAAAGGACACTCACAAACAAAGCCCACGTGGCTTGTGTGCAGTCCTAACAGGCATACAGAAGGAACTTGTTACAAAACCTGTTCCATTATTCATGGGCTTGTGAACAGGCACTCTGCTCTTTTGATAAATAATTTTTTCCCGGGATGGTTTATCACAGCAGCTGGCAGCCCTCCGTGTTGTTTTATTGCTTACATCCAGTGAGAGCGTAGGTATGACAAAAATTGTTATGCATTACCCTAGACTTCTGTTTGCAATAAGGAGTACACACAATGCCATACCAAAGTGAATTTATTGACATTCCTTGAAGGTGGTATGATGGAAGAGAAAGCTCGGCCTGAGTATCACATGACATTTTTCTTGTTGATGTAAGCAAAAGCAGCCCAGCAATGTGGACTTCTCCTGCTATTGACTAGAACAAAGACTTTTAACAAAATTGTTAATAGACATTTCCTTAGATAAATTGGAAGCTGCAGGAAGTAGGCTAATGGAACAATATTTACTCTATATACTACCTCTAGGCACCTTTTTTTTTCTACTAGAACAAAGGGACTACATGTCACTAACAGGAAAATAACATTTTCTCTTTTGAACCTTATGATGGTTAGAACATCCATCCCAGATTTTTATGGTATAGTATTGCAGTAGTTTTAATAATGAACACTGAAGTACATAATAATAATAATAATAATAAAGCACCACATTTTTTATGTAAAGTTCTAACTACTTTCATTTGAAAGTGTTTCATCTTGACTGGGAAAACATTTGTGGCAATTGAGAAATTTTTTGAACCCAAATTTTGGACACCTGGTTTGACACATGGACGGACATATACCATAGGTGAAACATTGGAATTGTTCTGGAAAGTCTGGCTTCTCCACTTGCCTCACAAAGATACTTACCATTAATGGACATATGGTCATGTATTAAAAGAGAAAAAAGGTTTAGAAGTCTGCCAAAGGATCCTTTTTCTCTTTTTCTTAATTTCTTCATTGCCCTTCCAACAATTGTGCTACGTTGGTGATGGTAGGAAAAAGTTCTCACAACTGCTGCCGACTTACATCCACAGGAAGTTACAAAGAACTCCTGAGCCAGCAGAGGCAATTTCTATTTTTAGGATTATCATCTTCATATGATAGAATAAAATGTCATATCCGTGAAATTATTATAATACTTCATAGCATTTTAAAAGTATTTTTCTACTTGAAATGTAAGTTTTCTCTTATTTATTGTTCTTGTTTGTTCCCCAATTAGGCATCCTATACTCTTACCAGAACTAGCTCTAAAAGGTCTTGTTTTAGGGGAATGGTGGTTTATAAGTGATTAATATTATAAAATGCCTCCACGGAGAAAACTCGTACTTTAAATTAAAAAAAAAAAATTACAAGTGGTAACAAACAGATCTGCCTCGCTCATTGTGTCATATGATTGGGGGAGGTTCACACCTCCAGCTGGTGGAATTAATAGCGTAATTATACACACACACACACACACACACACACACACACTTTTCATGGATTCCAGCCTCATATATTAGGGAATTATAGCTAACGAAACATCACTTGGAACATAGAGAAATCATAGGATCTTTCCGTAACGACTATATGTACTCCTTTCCTCTTTGTTTACCTTCCTTTAGGATTCTACGCAAGGCTGTTAAGCAAGCTTTGCACCCTTTCAGCTGACCTTGACATCAGTACTTCTTTTTGGAATTAATACTTTTACGAACTACTGATCCTGTAATGCTTTGTGGGATACATTTAGGAGGGGGAGGAGGGGGGACTAGGAAGAAGGAAAAGTTAGTTGAAAAACCATTCATGCCCCAGATATCTATCTCTATATATTTTCTAGGACACCTTGTTCCTTCTGCATATGGGTAAAACAGATACCAAGTAATCTAATTAATATGTTAATTAGATATTTGTGTAAATTGCTAAGCTCCTCAGGAGCCAGTTCTGTCTTTTGAACACTTTCCTCCCTTGCCAATGCCTAACAAATAAGATAAGTACTAAAAAAGAATCGAGTGCTTGAGTTAAGAGTATTTACACATGGATAACACCAAGTTCTAAAAATGAAAGATGCTCCCTATACTAGAGATGCTGTTCGAAGAGGTAAAATGGTGAAATGATTTGCATTATTCTATAAATAATAGCTCTGTTGGAAGCCATAACTGTTCAGATACGGAAACATGTACTGAATTTTACAGATCCCTCAAATTTATGTTATGTAACTTACACATTCCATCTTATCTTAGTAAATATTCTTTTTAGACAACACTACTTCTGTAACATATTATTTCCTGATTGGCAACAGATACACGGCAGCAAGGGGTGCTGGGCATTATAAATAATTCCTACTAAAAGAAGTTTCATTTTGGAGCCTAGGAAATACAACCTAGTGCCAGGACACACACTGATACAATGAGGACGAAGCATGGCTTCCTGTCTGATTAACTTTGTCTTACATTTCTCCCATTTTCCCCTTGTTTAATATGTTAGAAGTAACAATGTGACATCTCAACAGTGGTGGGTGGAGGCGGGGGGGGGGGGTGGTGGGGGAGGGCTTTAGATTTTTTCCCAGTGAAGAAAAACACTTTCACTTATGACATATTTCAGACAACATGGATAACGAGGTTAGAAAAATAGAAATGACCATTATGTTTGGGCTTCTTCCATATATAATCAAGAGGTTAGGCTGTCTTTGGAGCCGGCAACTGTTTTTCTGAAAACACTGAGTTTTCTGAGATATCTCTTCACTGAGTGCT
This sequence comes from Nasua narica, assembly GCA_028533885.1. Classification (NCBI taxonomy): domain Eukaryota; kingdom Metazoa; phylum Chordata; class Mammalia; order Carnivora; family Procyonidae; genus Nasua; species Nasua narica. The sequence continues at coordinate 6,932,054 of CM052806.1, forward strand.
AAAAGAAACTGGATATCTATTTTGACAGATCAACGTGCCTTTGGGGTGGTAAGTGTGTGCTCCAGGAGGATTGCTGCGGATGAAGAAGGAGTATTGTATTGCCCTTGACCCCGAACAAGCACCATCACTCTCTGCAGCTTCTCATTTAACATGTCCCTGTGGACAATCGGATGTGAAGGAATTCAAACACCACAGCAAAGCAAAGCAAAAAAAAAAAAAAACCAGCATGAAAAAAACAACATCAAAGTCAAAACAAAAGTCTGTTTGCCAATTCCCTTCGACAAAAGTCATGAGATTATCTATACTTTTTTTTTTTTTCCTTTGCGATGGAGAACTGTAGCTTGACCAAACAAAGCAAAACAAAACAAAACAGTACAGAACTCAGGTGTTCCAACCAACCTAATAGGGCCTTCCTCCCTCTCTCGGGTTTCCTTCATCACACTCTACACAACACAGTGGGGGTGGGGGCCTCATCCTTCAGGCTACAACGTGATGGGATCTCCTCCGTGTGCACAAGCTTCTGCTTCTTGGTGGTGAGTGTTCACGAGGGGTGTGCCCCTCCTCGACTTCTCTAAACTCAGGTTAAGCCACAGTCCCCACAACCACGGAGACACACTGCGTTGCATCAGCAGGAGGCGTTTTTCTTGTTGTTATTTGTTGGAAAGTGTAATATTTGCACCATATGTCTAGGCTAGTTCCAGCTGATGGGACTGATGCCACATATGACTCATGAGTTGAACGTATAAAAATTTCAGCTTCGCCACTGCTGTTTTTGGATGGATGGTATGTGCAGGGGGAAAAAGGAGAGTGGGAGGAAAAGAAATTGTTGATTGGCTCCTAGAGCTGGAGTTGTTTGTTAGAAATTATAAAAAATGGTGACTCTGCTCAGAAGAAGACATGGGCGTATAAAAGCTCAGAATGCTTAATGCTCAAATTTCCCTAAAATTATATAAATGGAAGTAAACTTTTATTACCATTTGGTCAAGTATAGCATAACTTGCATTCCTATTTCGTTGTTAGTAATGGAGGTATGTGGAGATACACACAGACCTTGAGACAGCTGTTGTTTAATATTGCATACAGGCTAGCAGTTCATCGAGAATAGAGGAGATAAGCCTGAAGGTTGGATCTCAGAAGAAGGCAGTTCTTCATGCACAGCTTTTGTCAATCCTGATTTGGTCTGAAAATAAAAATCATGGGATACCAAAAATCAAAGGAGAGTTGATTTAGGGAAAGGGCAAGGGGATCATCCCACAAAGAGTGATGTGACTGCCAGGAAAATGTCAGGTGAGTTTCCATGTCCTCATTCAAGTCCAAAGGTGCTGGTTTCTTCTACTGCCGTTAGCAGCTTTTCATACAACATGGAGTATGAGGGATAAGGTGGAAGATCCAATCGGTTGAAGCACGTGTGTGCCCTGAATGGGGAAAAAAGACTGGTGAAGGTGTTTGTTTTCAGAGGTACAGCTGGCTTGTATGTATCTGTGATCAGAAGCTATGAAGCAAAAGTGAGTAAAAAGTGAGCACAACCACGATTTTGGACCACCATGAAGCTTTGCAATTAAGAACAACAGCCTTCTAGACACAAATAAACCAGTAAGGGAGGAGAGTAACTGGAAACAGAAGGTTTGCCTTTATAAGCAAACCACACAAATGTAGAACTATACTAGCAAATCGGTCAGCACTCTACGGTGTCTGCTTTATTCTGTGATTGAGCTATGAACTTGGATGTGATCAGTGAAGGAGGCAGAGACATAATCACTATTAGAGGATCATACTCCCAAGGCTCCTTGTCCAGATCTGGTTTCTGGGCCACGGTAAATCCCGTGCGTCAATGTACAGGTGCCATGAGATGCCCTGGAATTTTGAGATCCAAAGCTCCATCAAGTCAGGTGAGCCCTGGAGACAGACTCTTCTGTTTTCAGTATGACACAGCTAACCGGACATCAGAATGTGGCATTTCCAAGGACCGCTGAGCTTATGGAATAGTCTTCCCTGGTTGCCTGGAGGATCCCTGTGCCCTGGGTTCTGCCTTACTTGTCATATCCTTCATTCATCCTTGGGGCCCACGAATGCCAGCACCTGGTTTGGATAAGGAGTGGTTTTCCCCATTGGGCTCTAACTCGAAGACCAGGACTAGACCCTGTATCACCTGTATAGGGCTCAGTAATGAGCCCAAGAGGCCCAGAACAGGTTCCTCCTGTGGAACTTCAAATCACCTGACTAGTTTCTCCCTGTCAGATGCTCTTTGTTTTCATGGACTCTCTGGTTGAGGCCAAGGAAGGCCTGCAGCAAAGCCGGGAGGAAGGAGGATGCGTGCAGCTCAAAGTTAATGCCTTTTGCTTCCTAGAAGGGGTGGTGTGTTGCAATGGTGTTTTGAGAAGCCAACCAGCACAAAAAAGGGCACATTAAAAGGAAATGAAATAAAATAATAAAAAAATAAAAGAGAAGATAACATATCACAAGTATATATACAAACAAACAAAACTCTAACCAAAAAGACCATTCTCCCTTCATCTGAATTTCATTTGGGATATTGAATTCTTCTAATTATAAGATCCCTAGGGAAGTTGCGTATTATTTATACCTTTGTTTTCAGAGTTCCTGATGAGGCTGATGCAGTGCTCAGGGGGAGGATACTGTTGTGTTTGCCTTTCAACATCCACTCCTCCTTCTCCTGGTCACAGCTCCCTCATTGTCCTTGGGAAACTACCCCCCAAATTCCTCCCCTCACAAGCGCCAGTGGTGGGTACAGGATAGTAGTGCATCTGGCCTTAGGCCTCAAGGACTTAACTGGGAAGAAGCATAGAAATAGACCAAGATTAGTAGAGGCCTCAGATTATGATCTAATATCCCAGTAGGCCTATGTTGACTTCACAAAAGAATAATTAAAATATTTTACCTAAACTCATTTGAGTAAAAGTTGAAAAGCACTCAGGAAAATGAGCAGGATGACAATGACAGTGGCTTCTCTATGCTTAGAAAGATTAAAACTAGGACTACTTTGGGCTCTGGCTAGCTATGTTAAGTGGGGCAGGAAAATCCCAAGTATGCTTCTGAACCTAGCCGAGCTCGTTAGGTGTGAGAGATGAGCAGACGTCATCATCTTGTTGGTTTTTTCTTTTGTTTGTTTGTTTGTTTTAACTGGCACCCATCAGTGGAAATATTACAGCAAAAAATCCCATATTTGCAAACCAGATGAATTCTATAAAAAGTGATTTCTGGGAATAATCTGAAAACATGAGCAAATGGCACTCTTTAAGACCTCGTGTGAACTCCCAGAGTTTCTTTGAATTGCTCTTACTGTTTTTATCACCAGCTTTGGTTAACGCTCTTAAATAGATTCCAGTTTGTAAACTAGGACGAACGAACACAATCAAATCATGGTTCAGTTTAGCATTCTTAAAGGCTTGCCGTCCTCCAGGTGTGGTTCTGACAGCTCAGAGCTCCTGCTCGGTTTCCTCCCTGGGCACTGGGCTCAGTCCTCTGGGGTGCATTGGGATGGTGGAGGAAGCACGAAACCAGGGACCGGAAGACCTCTATTCTGATTGCAGTCTAGCCACTTATCAGCTTTATCACTTTGGGAAAGTCAACTAGTCTTCCTGAGCCTCAGTCGTCTCCCTTGTAAAATAGGGGTAATAATATATGTGCTGTGTACCTCAGGGTTTTTTTGTGAGGACCCCTGTTGGAATACACATAAATGCCTTTTGTAATCTGTGAATCATCATTTAAACATAAGATTCTCTTGATGCAACCACGATTGTAGTTACGATTGCAGCAACTGTGTCACACCCGTGGGGCCTCAAGACCCTCAGACCTTTTCACATAAACTACTAGCAAATGGATCACCCTGATCCCCTATTTGTGCAGTTGCTATTTTGGAACTCCACCTGGATCTTTTCAATCATGCCAGGTCAATTTTCACTCGGTTGGTGTTAATCTAGGAATCCGGCATTTTGAGGGAATTCAGGACTTAAATCACGTCAATCGCTGTATTACTTGCCCTTCTAATTGATATCATCTGCACGATTGATCTCCCTGTCTCCTTGATTATTTTTTTCCAAGTTACTGATTAAAATGGGAACCAATGCCAAAGATAGTATGCTTCTCCCCAGAAGAGACCACTTTAAGGCTGGTCAAAAGCAAACAACACTATTAAAATCAGGCAAATCACTATTCTCTGTTGCTGGTTGTTCAGCGAGCTGTGAGGCCAGTTGCAGAAGTCTGGGTCTTCCCTTCACACCATCTTCTTCCGCCACCCAACCACAGCCTCACTCTGTAGATAGTTCTCACTCTCATCACTACTGAACCTACTCTTTTTCAGCCTTTTCAAGAACCTCTTGATCCCCAAATCCGGGGACCCATTCTCTACCCTCCCCTCCTTAAGCTCCTTAAAAGCCTTCTTGAACATATCTCTGCCCTTGGCTTCTCTATGGCTTCTCAGTGGTTGTCAGTTTCTCTTCTGAACCCCCGTGGCTCCCTGAAGCCTTATGGTCCACAGAGCAGGGTTTCTTACCTTGGCACCACTAACATTTTAAACTAATTCTCTGTTGGGAGGAGCTGTCCTGTGCATTGTAGGTGCTTAGAAGCATCTTTGGCCTCTACCTGCTGGATGCCAATAGCAAGTCTCCCCCGCAGCCAGAAATGTCTCCAGACATTGATGAATGTCCAGTAGAGGGGCAAAATCACCTCTTCCATCCCCCTTGAGAACGATCCCTATAGAGCAAGCCAATCACCCACCTTAACCAGACCTCCCCCTCCACCTGGGCTTGGGCTCAGTTTACATCTGCAGTGAAGCATGTTGTTAGAATTCTGTTTGCAACTTCCATGCTAATCTGCCCATGACTCATAGTTCTGTAATCCCTGGTCCCTACTCCAAATATAAATCCTTAAGTTTCTTCCCTCCTTTATTCCATCTCCATGTTGTCTTGAGCTGCATCTACTCTGACTAGCTCCCATGCTTTTCTTTCCTTTGGAGCCTCTCCGTCCCCTTCCCAGTCCTTGTTCCATACTAAGGAAACTCTCCCACTCTTCCTTTCTGGACATGGCTTACAAGTCCTAGCAACCCTTCCCAGTGCCCATGAGTGGAGACGGCCAACGATCACTGTGCTACATTCTGGGATGTGGGTGGGCACTCTGCTCACTCCTCACTGCCAATTCTAGATCATTACTTTTCAATCTTTGACCAAAAATTTCTGTTCCTTTTGCTCAGCCATAGAAAAAGGATGAGATCTTGCCATTTGTGACACTAGGGATGGACCCGGAGGGTATTATGTTAAGTGAAATAAGTCGGACAAAGAAAGACAAGTTACAAATGATTTCACATATTTGTGTACTCTAAAAATTAAAAGTAGAGCTACCCTATGACCCTGCAATTGCACTACTTGGTATTTACCCCAAAGAAGCAGATGCAGTACAAAGAAGGGCCACATGTACCCCAATGTTCATAGCAGCAATGGCCACAATTGCCAAACTGTGGAAAGAACCAAAATGCCCTTCAACAGACGAATGGATAAGGAAGATGTGGTACATCTATACAATGGAATATTATGCCTCCATCAGAAAGGATGAATAGCAGACTTTTGTATCAACATAGATGGGACTAGAAGAGATTATGCGGAGTGAAATAAGTCAAGTGGAGAGAGTCAATTATCTTATGGTCTCACTTATGTGTGGAGAATAAAGAAAATCATGGAGGGCATTGTGAGAAGGAACGGAAAGGTGAATGGGGGGGGGGGAATCGGAAGGGGCGATGAACCAGGAGAGACTGTGGACTCTGAGCAACAAACCGAGGGTTTTGGAGGGGAGGAGGTGGGGGGTTGGGCGAGCCTGGTGGTGGGTATTGAGAAGGGCATGTATTGCATGGAGCATGGGGTGTGGTGCATGAACAATTAATCTTGTAACACTGAAAAAATAAAATAAACATATTTGGGGGAAAATAAAATAAAATATTTTGTAAAAATAAAATAAAAAAAATAAAGCAAAGCAAACAAAGAAAAAGCAGAAACAGATTCACAATTACAGAAAACAAGCTGGTGGTGGCCAGAGGGGTCAGGTGGGAGATTGGGGGAAAGAGGGAAAGTGGAGTGGGAGGTTCAGACTTCCAGTTATGGAATGAAAACATCACAATAATAAAAGGCACAATCTGGGGAATATAGTCAATGGCATCGTCATAGTGTTGTATGGTGACAGATGGTAGCCACACTCATGGTGAGCACAGCATAACTTACAGACTTGTGGAATCATTATGCTGGACACCTGTGTAACATGATGTGTCAGGCACACTTCAATAAAAATGAATAAATAAATTTTAAAAAAGAGGGAATCAAATGTTTAAAAAAATCCGTTCCTTTGACTCTCTTAGATATTTTCCCCCATAACTACAGGTTTTATCTGGCATTTTATTTCTATCCAATAGGACAGATTAGAAGATACGGCATGTTATCTGCAGGCAAGAAGGTAAAGTGTCATTTTGAGGAACTTCTATGTCAGACACACAGACACACACACACATACACAAAGTAGATATGCACATACTGGGTTGTAATGTTACATAGAACGGTGTTTCTTTCTGTGGCCTATGGTTAAAAAGTTTGAATTTATCTAGATTTATCTTCCATACCTTCTGACCTTCCAGCTAATTACATTTATTAAAACTTCTGGTACTTTGCTTAAATCCTTCCCATTTCAGGTGTTCCCACCAGACTGTGTAGTGTCTGAGTCCACATGGATGACCTGTTCAAAGCCCTGACCTTCCAGCTCCTTGACCTCAACCCCAGTGACTATCCCACCCATCTAGTACTGAAGTTTCTTCACCAGACACCGTAAAATTACATCCTGGAAACCATTACTCTCAAAGTCCTCCTTCCTAATCCTCCTATGGTTTTTAGGAGGCAAGGACTTGAATGGATGTCAAGGTTTTGTTTAGTCTGGGCTGTGATTCAGGTTTGGTTGTGACGCTATTCGGCATTTTCATCTGCGAAGCCAGTTGCCTCTCTCTGGGGGGAAGATCTGAGAACAAGGTAGTTCCAGACCACCTTTCCTCCCAGTGTGGACAATGTGCGTGGGGCTTTCATTCTCTGGGAATCCTTAGTTGTCCTCTGTCTGGCGCTCTGCTAGCCTCTGGGCTTCCTGCCATCCACCATGTGGTCTGGCTAGTCTATCCAAACTACTGGTCTTGGAAGTCAGAAGTCAGACTTTCTCTTTCTCTTTCTTCTTTCTCTGCACACATTGGTGACCTTTATAGGTTCTTGGATCTTCAGAAAATGCACAAGGAAGACTAGCTAGGGGTTACTATCCAGAGGGTCATTTTCACTGTCCTCCCAGAGGCATCTCAACACTTGCTTCTTGGGACCCTTTTGGCCCAGGGTAAAGTCTCTGCCTCCACAAGGAATCCTCTCTAGGGTTTGCAGAATGACAACTTTTTTAGGGATGCCTTGGCCCAGATGTGGATAGCTTGATTATAAGCCCAATGTCCATCTTATAAGCTTTTTGGGTGGGTTAATAGTATTAATGTATATTTTAAAGCTCCTCAAATAAAATATGTAATTAGCCTCAATCTGTGACCCCCAAATGACAAAAGCAATTCCTATTTCCCTTTCCTAAGAATAAAACAGAGACCCCTCAGCAGAATACTCTCCCTGTGACCCACCAAACTATCTTTCTCAATCTCATCCCTTATGAGTATCATTTTGGGTATCTTGACGTCCACACTGGTTCAGCAATCCTTCCTGCTTCAGCTTGGAACTCCCCTCTCCTCATTCATTGCCCCTCAGCACTTACCTAAGTGCCATCTTCTTGTGACATCTCCTCTTCCCAACTCAACTGTGGTTTGGCCTGTGTTCTACATCTTCCCAGTACCTTCCTTTTACATTCCTTTCTCAGTGCTCTTCTGATTCCACCTTGTGTTGCAACTTATTGCTACTGGGCTGTGCTCCTTCCTAGACTATAAGCTCCTCTGGGAAGGATGGTGGGATGGTTGTGTCTTAGCCACTCTTCAGGGTACACATGATGCTGGCGGGGGGCCGTGCTGGCATCAAATAGTGAGGCAAACTCATTTCTCTAAAAACAGAATGTTTCCAAATAACCTCATCTACCAAATCTATCATTAAACTAGACGAATGGAAATCTTGCCTTTTTAAGCCTTATTTTCTTGCCAGATTTAATTCAGTAGACTCAGCTCTCAGCAGCCCCATGCAAATGAGCACCAAGGGTCTGCCGAACAAGTGGGTAAAGCCAGGGCTGAAAATTGTGCCAAGACTTTAGGCTGTTTTTGACCAGCTGGGGATGGACTCTGTTTCCTGATGCTCACTGACATCAGCTGACTTGTCTTCAGGACATTAGGTCTGGGAGATCTGGAGGCAAATCATAGTTCAGTAAATCCTTCCATTAGGATTTAGCAGTAGTATCTGGGAAGCCATGCGGAAACAGCTGAATTAAATGTGAATTGTCTTTTATAATCAGAAAATATCATAGTAGAAGAAAATATTGTGGCTCAATCTTTTCTTCTGTTGAGGAGTATTTATTACTGTGGTACCTATGCAGAGGCGCCTCTTTAGCACTCTGCATTTCACTGAGCAGGAGAAGGCTGCTCAAAGTGGTCGAGGGAGGACCCAGGAAGTGTTAGAACTCATGGTGTAGGGAATTTGTTCTGTTAAACTGCCTGGATCCCTAGTGTCTCCTTTCCTGCATTTATCTCACAATAACCTCCTTGACAGCTTACTATATAGAAGTCACTATGGAGACTTGAGACACACACGGTCTTGTCCTCACATGTTTTAAAACATAGTAGGAAGAATGTGACATGTACAAGCTACCGAGGACATGTACATCCTACCGAGTATCAAGTGATGTGCCGGAGAACGACAGATACAGTACTGGAAGGCTTACTTTGGACTTCCAGCCTTTTCTCCCACCCTTACCTGGTGAGTCATTCCTCCTTAAGTTAAATTGGGCCAGATACAGATTGGAAGGTTTCCTACAACTGACACCCGGGCCATGACACTACAGCCTAAATACCAGCAATAATCAAAAAACCACTAAGAATATGGTCTAAATTCACCTCCCAGAGACAGGATCCTCACTGGTGCCTTTCACCAATAACTCACATAAGAATAACCTGGGTGGCAGGAAAGAATTCCCTTCCAGAGGATCATCACCCGAGCTCCAATATCAAAGCATCCTGGACCTCTTTGGTGGCTTTCCTGAAGCCTGGCAGGAAGCCCCTACCTGGGGAGTGATGTAATCTTCCCCCACTTCTCGATGCAGAAACGCCGAAGCCCATTGCTTCCTCGGAGGGCTGCAAAACCTTCATAGGGCACACTTGATGTTCCCGTGACGAACTGAAGTAATCTCAGTCTCTGCTCATTATTGAAGCGTTCCACGGCGGCCCAGAACCAGCGGATCACAAGATGCCCGTCGTGATAACCTGGATGGAGCAGAAGGAGGGAGACAGGGAGGATGTGCAGAAAGGAGGAGGAGGGAGGGAGAGAGGTGACATATATCGCAGGGGTGATGAGAACCGAACAGTTGCTGTCGGTCTGCCAGTCTCTCTAACGATGGCCTTCCCACAGGTCTAAGACAATCTGTGCATCTAGGTCAAATTTTGTAGCAGAAGAAGATCTAGAAAATAAGCCATTTTATAAGAAGATTTTATGCTCTGAGGGATGTCCTCAGAGACGTCTGCTTTCTACATGAACAACTGGGACCCCACCACCCATTTTCCTGCCTCGTGTAAATGAGACAAGGAATGGCTAGAGATCCTTAGGGCAGTGACAGACAAAGCCCTCTATCAACTAATATTTCACTGAACTTTCTCTGTTCTGATGTCTGAGCTCTTGGCAATCACATACTGGGGGCGGGTATAGGACTTAAGAAGGGCTGGAGGTCAGCAGCAAGCTCAGTGAACAGAAGATGCCTGAAGGCCCAGCAGCCCTTAGTGCTCCTGGAGCAGCTGCTCCTGGGCCAGTCGGGCCACGGTTATGGAGCAAGCTTGGGTCAACCAGTCCAAGTAAATGACTCACCAGTGCTGCAAATGCGAGAGGCGCTCTGGCATGGGAGAAATCTATGTGGGCTGGGGTAGGAAGAGGGAAGTGAGGCGTGGGTTGAGTGTGGGAGGGCTTTGTGTGAGTGGAGGGCAGGAGAGATGTTGGACAAGAACAAGGAAGAAATATACAAGGAACAGCAAGCTGACTAGTGCAGAGCAGGGTCAGGTGAGGGCCGAAGGGAAACTCACTGGGGACCTCAGAGGGCTGTAACAGCCAGGCAGAGATGCAGGGACTCGCCCCCTGAGGCTGGCGGTGTTCACGCCATGCCAGGAAGCACGCCATGGTCCCGAAGAGGGGTCCAGTACCCTGGGGAGAATAGGGAGCCTGAGGGGGCGGGCCTTGCTCTCTCTCTGTAGTTTTGATTGGTTTCTCTGTATGCAAAGAAATGGTTTTGAGCCTTAAAAACAACAACAAAACAAACTTTCCCAAGTCTTTTCTATAAGTAATAAGGAGTTCGTTTTGTGGGTAAGGAAGTGGCCTCGTGAAAAGAATGTTTCGAGAAGACGAGTTTGGCAGTGAGAAGGTAAATAGGTGGGAAGGGTTAGAAATCGAGTTTGGAAAAATAAAGGAATCATGTTGTGGCAGACCGAGATGGAGGAGAGCAGGGCTCCAAATCTCCAGGAAGTGGGACACACTTCCCTGTCAGCATGTAACCGAGCATGGGAGCTGGCCTCGGGGTTGATGGTTCTCTGTAATGCATCTACATGGAGTGAAGCCAGAGACTATCCCAGTGGGGAATCACCTGAAGGAACGTTCAGCCTGGAAGTTACAGGAAGGCATGTTATGAGAACCCACTTTGCACATGTACTGAAGTAAGGCCAAGTTTTCTGTAGTCTTTAGAAAGCGATGGAATATAGGTCCTATATGTAGATATAAAATGGAATATTATTTTACATTTGAATTACACATATATGGAATATGTGTATATATAATGAAATATTATTCAACCATAAAGAGGCATGAAGTCTTGAAACACTACAGCAGGGACAGACCTTGAAACAAGATGCTAAATGAAGGAAACCAGACCCAAAAGGCCACATATTATAGGACTCTTTTTGCATGAAATACCCAGAATAGGTAAAAATGCGTAGAGACAGAATGCCGATGGATGGTTGTCAGGGCTGGGGAGGGGGGAGAGGGAGGCAGCTGCCCAATGGCTATGGTGCTTCCTTTTGGGGTGAGGACAATGTTCGGAACGAGCTAGAGGTGGGGGTGACACAGCACTGTGAAGGTAGCAAACGCCACTGCCCTCATCACTTTTAGAAACAGTTAATGTTATGCTACGCCAATTTCACCGCAGTACACCTTTTTTTAAAAAACAGAGCCCAGTGGGGCACCTGGGTGGCTCAGTGGGTTAAAGCCTCTGCCTTCGGCTCCGGTCATGATCTCAGGGTCCTGGGATCGAGCCCCGCATGGGGCTCTCTGCTCAGCGGGGAGCCTGCTTCTCCCTCCTCTCTCTCTGCCTGCCTCTCTGCCTACTTGTGATCTCTCTCCTCTGTGTCAAATAAAAAAATAAAAATAAACAAACAAACAAACAAAAAACAGAGCCCCGGGGCTGTGCTGACCCCTCTAGCTTACCTCCCCGGTACTCCGTGTTATTCCGCCAGTCATTCAGGTCGATTTCCGCCGTGCCAGCTATCACCAGCTCCAGCTCCCTGGCATCGAACACGGAGACGAGCCTGGAGTCTACGACCTGAAATAGAGATTAGGCTTCAGGTCCAACCCACCCTGAAGTTCTATTCGTTATTATCGCTTCTGTGGTTTTACACTGGGACACTGACCATCATTTCCAACTATTTTTTTTTTTTTTTTAAATCAATGCACTATCATACTGAAATTCAAAATCATGACTTAAACATTCTGAAACACAACCATTGATGAGCTGGGAACTCCAAAAAGGCCCCAGGGTTTTCACTACTTCTGATACTCCCTCTCGGAATGCTGTGATGAGCAAATCTGACTTGACTTTTTCTAGTCACATTGAAGTTGCCAAGTATCGTTTCATTTTAAAGGCAAAAGGTCCAAACACGTTGAAGTGACTCGAGGGCTTTTACTATTATCATTTCACTTGAAAGGTATCCTCTCTTCCACATGAAACTATGACTCATCTCCTAGAAATGGGCATTCTATATTAAAACAACTGTAGGGGCCCCTGGGTGGCTCAGTGGGTTAAAGCCTCTGCCTTCAGCTCAGGTTGTGATCTCAGCGTCCTGGGATTGAGCCCCACATAGGTCTCCCTGCTCCGTGGGGAGCCTGCTTCCCCCTCTGTCTCTGCCTCCCTCTCTGCCTACTTGTGATCTCTCTCTCTCTGTCTGTCAAATAAATAAATAAATAAAATCTTTAAAAAAAATGTATTTCCCTTTCTCCCCTCAGTTCCTTCGTCCCACCTTCAAAGATCTGGAAAGGTCTCCTTAGCTAGGGTTCTGAGCTCTGACTTTATGCTTTATTGCCAAATAGATCAGGCACAAGGGAACAGACCCTCTAATCAGATTAGTGGTGGACAAGCCAGTGAGCCATGGTGTTCCCCATTACAGGCGGGGAAAGAAAACCTTCCAAGACCCGAGCCCTGAGAAAACATTTACAACGTCTTGTTTCTAAATTGCAAAAGGTTAAGGATGTCAACATTTGGTGCACAGGAAGCTGGCAGCCGTCCCTGTCCTCTTGATTCACCACCGTAGTCATGGCACAAAGTGACGCTGTAACACAAGAGAAATCTAGCAAGAGTGGATAATGTCCTCCAATGCCTTCACTTCACTTATTTTAATTCTACTGAGTGAAAGGAAACACCCAGCACGCACATGTCTTGACAGGAAATACACCTAACGTTTTCCTCTCTGGCACACTGGGGCCACAGCAACACCATTTTTGTGAGAGTATGTTAGCATTTTTCACCTACCACAAGAGCTAGGTTTCCCAGAGAACTGTGACCCCTCTTTCATCCGTCCCAAGGGTGTCCTCTTTGCAATCTGGTGACTGGCGCCGAGCCCTCTGCCTGGTTTGGTTCCTCTTCTCCTTTCCCCCCTACAAGCTGTGTCAGTGATGAGGGCCCTGACTGCAGCCTGTCTTCTCAGCCGGGCCGGGGTCTCACCTCATAGAAGCCCCGTACCAGGGCTTCGGTCTGCTGTACCACACCGCGTTCCACCCGCCACTTCACCATCCGCTCGATGTATTCCTTCTTGTTCTTCTCTGTCACCTGGGTGTTGGCGCCTCCAGATTTCAGCTCCCTCTCCGTTACCTTGCGGGGGGAAACAGAAAGATTGCGATGCTTGTCAACTCAGCTGATCTTGCCGTGACACGTGTCAATGCTAGGAGGACGAACTCTATATAAAAAGTCTTCTTCACATGGGTTCAGCCTTATTACCTGCTTCAATTTTTTCCTTTCCTGGAAGTTACTAAAAAAGCTCTGGTTCTTCTCAGATGAGGGTTATGCACCTCAGAAAAGCTGCATTTTGTTTGTTTGCTTGTTTGTTTATAAAGGGGAAACATATTTCCTTAACTCAAGGAAATAAAAGAAAAATGCCCCTCATTGTCCCAGGGAAAGAGATGGATCAGAAGGTCCTTATACTCAATTCCCCCACATCCCAATTAGATCACATTCTCAAAAGCTACCAGCCTCCCCACCCAAAGCAGGTCATTGACAGGAAGATAGCAGAGGTGGGAAGATGGTTTTTATAGCCGGCATAATATTGGCGAAAGAATGACAGACTGACCTTGAGAAAGGAGACAGAGAATGACCTTGCCACTTTGTACGGTGGTACTTGTTTGTGAGGACAAATGAATCATTAAGAAAAGCTACGGTCTGTGCTCTATCTTTCGAAAGGCAAGAGCGTTATGTTGATATGATAACATATGACAATATGTTAGCCATTTTTATCAGAAAGTGTTGGGGTGCTTGGGTGGCTCAGTCAGTTAAATGGCTGCCTTCAGCTCAGGTCATGATCTTGGAGTCCCGAGATCAAGCTCCACATCTGGCTCTCTGCTCAGTGGGGAGTATGCTTCTCCTCTGCCCCTCAACCTGATCATTGTCTCTCTCTCTCAAATCAATGAATAAAATCTTTAAAAAAAAAGTGGTGATTGAAGGAGATGTCAGTCATTTAAGGGGCTCACCTTAACCCCTAAAACTGTAAGACAAATGAGGCATAACTGTTTTTAGCCACGGGTTTAAGAAATGTAGATACTTATACTTGCCGTTCATTGACTTAGGTACCTAAACAAACAGGCCACAGAAGTCTGATGGTTATTTTTTCTTCTGTCACTTAGGTCACTAGTGCGAATTATGAAATACTGGCTAATTCTAACACCCTAATCGCCCTTCAGTATCCACATTCCTTGGCCCCTCCGATTTTCAACTGCCCAGTTAAAGACTAATTCCTAACCTCACTTGCAGTTAGGTGTGCCGTGTAACTAAATTCTGGCCAGTAAGGTGTAAGCAAGAGTGTTGTATGGCAGTTTTGGGAACCTCCTTGAAGGGAGGGCTGTTGTTCCTTTTCCTGTGGCTTCAGGCACAAACATGATGACTGGGCCACGAGTGCAGGTGTCCACGGTAGGCACTGCAGCCATGGGTTGTTTGCCTCTACCCTTTGATGTGAGAGAAAAATAAACTGTTAATTTCAGCAGGGTCATTTTGGGTTTCTTCACAGGCAGCTGACCCTGATCCTAACTAACACACCCAGGAAAAGCCTATGATGTCTTTTCCCCTGCAGCTGTCTCCTCTTCAGGATCTCATAACTTGCTAAAGGAAGGGCTGCGACTCAGTTTTCTAAAACCAAAGTCATTGTTTTTAGCGACCTCGTTTGAAGGGGAATGAGATCTGTTCACACTGTACACAGATACACATTATTCTAGATCGACAACACATCCTTATTTTTATCATTGGGAACATCATGAACTTCTCTCTGAGTTGTTCCTATGCCACACACACATGAAGGATATTCTTTTGTATTTTCAATGTTATTTTTTCCCTCTAATTTTATGTATTCTGTTATTTGTAGTTTACTTCATTTTTTTTTTTTTTTGAGTAGGTAGTGTGTGTCCATGGAATAAAATTCAAGTGGTATAAAAAGCCATCAGTGAAAAGCAAGCTTCTCTCCCATCTCATCTCCCAGTCATATAGTCTCCCTACCTGGAGAAAATTGCCCTTACTTCTCTTCCAGGGAGAATCGATGTATATACCAGAGAATGAATATATATCTATATCTATATCTATATCGATATCGATATCGATATAGATATAGATATAGATATAGATATAGATATAGATATAGATATATATCGTCACTTTTTCTCCATAAACAATAGCATATTCATCACCATACTTTTTTCACTTAAAAATGTACCATGACAGTTGTTTTATACCAATTCAGACCTGATTTACTCTGTTTTTGTTGTTGTTGTTGTTGCAATATCCTGTTTACTGTTTATGATTTACAAGGAAGTTGATGGGCTGGGATGTCTTGCACTTTTTAGCCCCACATCCCACTGGCTTACTATCCCATAGTGTGAATGTATCATAAATTACTTAACCAGTGCTCTATTTCTGAACACTCAGAGTACTCATATCTTTTACAGCTATCAACCATGCTGCAGTGAAGATCTGAATACATTACTCATTTGAATTAGGTGTGAATGTGTAGGACAAATTCCTAGATATGGGTGCTGACTCAAGGGCAGGTGCATTTTTATTTATTTATTTATTTTTTAGTTTTTATTTAAATTCCAGTTAGTTAACATGCTAGTTAGTTAACATAACTAGTGTGATACTAGTTTCCGGTGCAGAATTTAGTGATTCATCACTTACATACAATACCCGGAAGGACAGGTGCATTTAGAGTGAGGTTAGCTATCATAAAGCTGCCTTTCATAGGGAGTGAACCAAACTTTCACTTACTCCAACCTACACTCTTGTACAGCATGTCTGTTCCCAACACCATCTCCAAAATGGAATACTGCTAAACATTCTGATTCATGACAATCGTATAAGGGAAAATGGCATTTCACTATACTTTAATTTACATTTTTACGGCCTGTGAATGAGATTATTTCCTCATATTTCCTCTTCTGGGAACTACCTATGTTTTGCTAATTATCTATTTGTCGATCATTTCCTATAGATCTGTGGAATCTCTTTCTATATTGAAAGAATAGCATTAGTCTATTCAATATTATGACACTTTTGCTTTGTTTATGCTGTATTTTTGCCACACAGAATTAAGTAGTAATTTTAGCTCACTCTGTCAATCTCTTCTTTTATGACTTTGAACGTTGTGTCACATCTACAGTAGCATTCCTTACTGGAAGACTAAAAATAAAAATTCTCTCATTTTCTTCTTTTTTAAAATTTATTTTTAACAGCCAGCTTTCTAATCCAGGTGGAATTTATTGTGATGTAATGACTTAGGTTAGGAATCTAACTTAAAGTGAAAGAAGGGCCATATGCACCCCAGTGTTCGTAGCAGCAATGTCCACAATAGTCAAACTGTGGAAGGAGCTGAGATGTGCTTCAACAGATAAATGGATAAAGAAGATGATGTGGTTCATATATACAATGGAATATCCTCAGCCATCAGAAAGAATGAATACCTACCATTTGTATCGACATGGATGGGACAGTAGGGGATTATGCTGAGTGAAATAAGTCAAGCGGGGAAAGACAATTATCATATGATTTCACTTATATGTGGAATATAAGGAATAGCATGGAGGACATTAGGAGAAAGAAGGGAAAAGTGAAAGGGAGTGGGTGGGAATCAGAGGGGGAGACGAACCATGAGAGACTATGGACTCTAGAAAACAGAATGAGGGTTTTGGAGTGGGGGTGGGGTGGGGCTGGGGGATGGGTTAGCCTAGTGATGGGTGTTAAGGAGGGCATGTATTACATGGAGCACTGGGTGTTATAAGCAAACAACGAATCATGGAACACTGCATCAAAAACTAATGATGGGGGGCAATCAGAGGGGGAGATGAACCATGAGAGACTGTGGACTCTGAACAACAAACTAAGGGTTTTGGAGGGGAGGGGGTGGGGGGTTGGGCGAGCCTGGTGGTGGGTATTGAGGAGGGCACAGAGCACTGGGTGTGGTGCATGAACAGTTAATCTTGTAACACTGAAAAAATAAAAGTATTTGGGAAAAAAAACTAATGATGTACTGTATGGTGACTAACATAAGAATAAAAATTTTAAAAAAGGAATCTAACTTAAAATTTTTTAAGATGGCTATCCCATAAAACTTGCTAAGTGGTTGTGTTTATTTTACAAATTTACCCTCTACTACCAGGCAAATGTAAAGAATGGGCTAAAAGAAGTTGCATACAGGGAATAGTGTATTTCATACTTTCACCTAGTACATGGCAGGACAGTTAAGTGAATTGTATATTCCTTTTGGGTTTTTGGGGAAGATTTTATTTCTAAGTATTCTCTACACCCAACATGGGGCTCGAACTTACAACTCCAAGATCAAGAGTAACACGCTCCACCGACTGAGCCAGTCAGGGGCCCAACAAATCATATATTCTTGAACATATTTTGCTCTCTGCAGTTGTAAAAAGAAAAAAAAAAATTCTCAAATATGGAAGAGGGTTTTCTTCAGAGGTATGTTTACACAAAGGAAATTCAACAGCATGTTGATTTTCCAGGACCTGTCCAAAATTCTTGACTGTGGTATGGGTGCTGCAAAGTTCAGTGGGTGCCTCTTACACCACAGACTCAGCACGCTGTTCACATTTGTGCTTATATTTATGTTATAGGTACTTATAAAGTCCACCAACTCAATTCTCACAATGACCCATTACAAATTATCATGTGTCAGAGGCTTTTGAAATCTCTTATAAATGACTCAGGCTATGTTTAACCTGATAAAACTGTAATCCAGAAGATTCAAAGATACATAAATACTGGTGGGAAAAAATGAGAAGCTTTATCTTATTAAATAATATTTATATACATGCATTTTGGAGGAGCAAATATCTAGATGCTAGTGATAAAAAGAAGTATTTTTTAGTTGCACAGATCACAGAAATACCTTTCAAATGTATTTCACACTTCACAAAAGTGTTTTCTAATCCATTATCACTTTGGTTTTCAAAACCTCTGTAAAGTAGATCCACGTCGTGAAAAGGAAAAGAAAGAAGACATGGGCAGCTTTACTAAAGGAAGTAGTCCTCAATGAATTATATTTTAAGTAAATGAGATTCTTTGTTTTCTAGATTAAAAACAAAATCCCATTACTTTATGATCCAGCAATCCCACTTATGGTATACATCCAAAAGAGTGGAAAGCAAGGGCTTAAACAGATAAATGTATACCTATGTACACAGCAGCATTATTTACAATAGCCAAAATGTGGAAGCAACCAAAGGGTTCATCAACAGATGAATGGGTAAATTATATATATAATATATATTATTAATATGTTATATATTATAATTATATACAATCACTATATATTAATTTATAATATAAGTACAACTATATATTATATATTTATATATGTAATATGTTATATTACATATATCATAATATATAATTATGTATGTTAAATATACATACAATATATATGTTTATATATAACATATTATTTATAACATATATATGTCTTTAATTATACATATAATATACATAACATAGAATTTTAATATAAAATATGACATATTATATATTATAACATATAATTATATAATATGTATTATATATTAAAAATATATATAGTGGAATACTATTCACCCCTAAAAAATAAGGCAATGCTAACATGGGCTATGATGTAGGCAAACCTGAGGACAATGTGTTGAGTGAAATAAGCCAGTCACAAAAAGACAAATACTGAGGTATCTAGAGCAGCCAAATTCACAGAAAGAGAAAGTAGAATGGCTGTTGCCAGGGACTGGGGAGAAGGAAAAATGAGGAATTATTGTTTAATGGCTAAAGTTTCAGTTCTGCAAAATGAAAAAGTCCTAGAGATTGTATAACAGTGTGAATATATTTAACAATACAGACTGTAGACTTAAAAACAATTAAGGTGGTAAATTTTGTGTCATGTGAATTTTCAACAGTAGAAAACAAATGTTCTTTTCCATGGCCCACATCTCACAAACCTGTCCAAAAACTTCTTCGTTAACAGTGAACGTGAGGTCTAGGATATCTGTGATATTGTTGTCCTTCATCCATTGCAAACTCTGGTGAAACTCCTCATCCAAATATTCCAGGTCACTCAAATCACAGGGCCTGGATGCATTCCAAAGGCAAAAGGTAAACAGTTTGTTAACCAAACAGATGCCCAGGCCTGGCTAAAACAATATAGACCGATTCTAAAAATTTAAAATAATAATTTAAAAATACTCTTGAATGTATTGATGAATCTTTTTAGTTCATTCAATGCTTGTTTTTGAAATGACAATAATAAACATGGGATGATTATTTACTCATGGATTTTTGATGGCAATTGGAGAAAAGTTTTAAAAAATATTTTAAAACAGCTAAGTTTTAGATTAATTCTACTTAGTGTAATGCAAAGTTTGTAATATGAATGTAATAGTTTATATACACTGATTCATTCCATTATATGAAGTTATAATAGTCTTCTCCTATGCTTATATAAAAACTCCAGATGCCTTTATATTGTACTAAAAGGTTTATGTGACATCTAAGCACTCAGAAAAGTCAACAAACAGGCATGGTTAAGGTAAAAATGGGGACAGAGTCCGAGGCACCAGGGAGGCCAGGCCCTAGCAGGTGGACCACATCCTGCAAAAATACACTTACAGTCTCAGGAGTGCCTTATAGAAGGGCCTTGTGAAGAAGGCGTCAAGGAGGTACTGATGGATCAAAGCCAGGCCTAGGATACGACCACTAAACCTGAACCTGAAACACAGACAAGGCAGAAAAATTTAAGGGCAGGTGGAAATTTACATTGTTAAAAATTTTAATTTGTATTTGTATTTAATGTGTTTCTAGATAGTACTCATTGTAAGCTGTTTAAGGAATTTGCCAGTTGATGACACAAGGGAGGTGTCCATTCTCCTCCTTCTTATTTTTTACCATAAATGATGCCTATGAGCTTGGGATGTACTCTCCTCTCCCCCAAGAACCAGAAGAGAGTCATTTTGCTGGAATCCTCTTCTCGGAACTACAGTACAAGGACCCAAGAGAAGAAATGTACTGGTAAAGGGGAAGTCTGGAACCCTAGATAAACAGTCCACATTGAACCTGAGGAGGAATTGAACCCAAGGACATAGAAAGCTTTCTGGACCATGTCTCCTTATCTATTCAAGCATTCCAGAGGTACCAGGTGAAGGTCTAACATGTGCCCAATACATGACAGGAGGTAGAAGACTTGAGTATGAGTCATACATGGCAGCTGTGCTCAAAATTAGTAGGAAGAGTTACATGGAATCCCATTGTGGTAACCATAAACTGAGCCTACATTGCTATTTAATATTGCCAGCCACACATAAGCAAAGAACAGGTTGCTGCTGGGAAGAATTGGTCCTGTAGATCTGGCTACCTCCAGATATAAGGGCCTCTAATGACTTAAATCCTTACCCAGGAAAATCCTGGGATTTTTTTCTAATATCCTGGAATTTTTGCTACTAATCTGCTTGGCTGATTGCTGGGTCTCCCTGGATCTTGATCCCATTGTTGCCCTGCTCCTAAACAAGATGCTCGTCTGCTTGGTCTAGCACACTGGCATCCTCACCATGTGGGCCTGCCCATCTCTGGCCCCTGCTTCCATAACAGGGGTCTCCCTGGTCTCTTTCCATCTAGGTAGATTTTCACCTAACTGTAGACTCAGTTGTGACTTTTTTTCAGATCCTCCCAGTTGGAATTTTCAACTAATTCATCTCCACCACCTTTCATGAGACTCTTTTCAGACTCAGAAGATTTCCTACTCTATAACTACTACAAAAATTGTTAAAATGAATAGGTCATCCAATCCCATAGAATGAGCATAATTATAAATAACACTTCAAATTGGCATATTTCAAGTGGTCAATTCTATTGCAGGAAATAACATGCAAATATCAACATACAAATATTATGGACTCTGAAGAGACTTGGAGGTGAAGGGAATCTCAGCGAAGGTGCACTGTGGATGGCGGAAGCTCATAGAATAATCAGATGTCTTAGAGTCCTTGAAGCCAACGTGCCCCACTAGTGCTTTGTCCCAGTGCTCTCCTCTGTCCAGCTTAATAGTTGATCAGTCCCCAGCATAGTGACCACAATTCTGCATATATAAACACAGTTTACTTCTACCCCAATACAGGCTTGCCCACTCTAACTGGACTCTAAGCATTACAGCTGATGCTTCTAGCATTATGGTGGGGTTGTGACCATCCAGATGGAGATGATCAAGACCACCCAAAGCAGGAAGAGTGCAAACATCAACACAGGTGTCTGGCCAAGTACCCTCTTCACTGAGAGGTGGCCCCCGAAGGCCTAGTAAAGAAAAAATGTAATCTCAGCAGGCAATGGAGTAGATGAAAATGTTATACAAGAATACAATTTTCAGCTCAATGTTAAAAAAATGGAATATTTCAGTGAACTGTAAATTTTGTAAGAAAATATTAATTATTCAAATCTATTCAGGAAGAAGCAGAAAATTTAAATAGACAGCCACAGTATGAACTAGAAAATTATAAGGAAAAAGGACTATACACAAAATTGATGCTGGGACTCGAGATACACACACACACACACACAAAATTGATGCTGGGACTTGAGATACACACACACACACACACACACACACACACACACACACACATATTTAAAGATGTATTCTTTCAAAACCTTTATGGATAGATAGAAAACCCCTCTGCTATTTATACAGTTCCAGAAATCAGAAAAAGATAGAAAACTTCTCAATTCATCATTATGAGCTACCATCAACACAAAATGGAATCTGGAAAAAAGCAAAAGAAAGAACACTAAAGACATTTCACTCATATATTTAAAAAATCATACTTAAAACACAAGAACCTCCAATACATTCCCAGAACAATGCAAAGTGACTAAAGATATTTGATTTTAGGAAACTGAGGTCAATTTAATATTAGGCATTCTATTATTAAAATAAATTATGAAATCAAAAGACAAATATTGTATGGCTTTTGTTGTTGGAAGCTGAAGTTACTTGATAGTGTCTGCCATTAATTTCTGAGAAAAAAATCTTTGTAGTAAACCAGGAATAGAAGAATGCGTCCTTACCATAATGAGGAATGTCTATCTCAGCTCTCTGTTTAACAGTAAAAATGCAGAAGGATGCTGGTTACCACCACCCTTTACAATATGCCATGAGCTCCAGTGACTGCAATTACTTATGAGTGAAAAATTGGAAATGGATTGGAAATAACTTTCATTGAATGACTATTGGGCCAACACGTTACTCGTATTATCTCCCCGACCCTTCCAACAACTCTATTTTCACAATTATTCTATCTTCATTTCACCAATTAAGAAACTGAAGGTCAATATTTAGCCCCAAGCAAGCGGTATGGTGAAGACACCAATGCATATCTGCCTGACACCAGATCGGCTTTTCCCTCTGTGTCCATTTGGAGAAGCCAAACAATAGAGAAGTTAATCCTCTGGTCTAGGGCCCAGGCTGCCTGGTGTGTGATCTCTTGCAAGGACTTAACTATCTGTTCTCTGTTTCCTCTTCTGGAAAACTGCACTTTTAAATGATATTATTATTTTGTGTTGACTTCCAACACCAACTTGTGTCAAGTAAACGTCAACTAGCTTAAGCCAAGGGGAGAATTCTTTACAAGTTCTTGGTAGTATCTCATGGAATCCAGGGTCAGGAATGCAGCTGGGTGCCAGGAAGATGAGGCACTTGAGTGACTTCACTTTCCTTCATCCACCTTCTCCCCTTGACCTCTCTTTGTGCACATCTGCTCCTTTCTTCTCTCTTGCGGTCAACACTTCCTGTGGTTTTCATCCTGGAGAGGCCAACTTGACTCTTTCTAACTCAGTACAGATTTCCAACATGATTCCTTGCTTGTCACGACTCAGGTTGGCTGCCCATCCTGGACCAATCTTAAGTGATCAGGAAAGCAAGGTCTGGGGAGCAGTCTTAGGGTTTGATGTGCTATGCAGCACTGTGTAGTGAGGATCACCACTGCCTCACTCTCAACAAGGGGCTGTGACCAGATGGAGTGCAGCAGATGGCATGGTTTCTAGCTCAGGAGACTTGCAATGCAGACCACCAATAGACATTTGTTTATTTACTTTGAATGGGTAGACCATAAGATGGGATTTCTAAAGACAAAATTATACTGGTTTCACAGGCTGATGTTGGCCACTAGTAAGTCCTAGATATTTTTTTTGTAGGTGTGCAAGCAATCTATGATCATGTAGTATGGCTTTACATAAAGAGAGGATGGCTCATAGCTGGACCAATATATATAGTAGAATATATTCCAGAGCAATGAACTATGATCTGGGATGTGTCTGTATGAAACACAGTACAATTGTACAATTCAAATCCAAAAGAATAGCTTAAAAAGCTTGAAATGGAAGCTTTCATTTCCATTGAAATGGAAAACTTTTACCAGTTGATGAATTGCCGTGGTGCACAATTTCATTTATGAGAAAACATCTAGCTTTGTGCACCTCCTTGGTTTATCTCACTTAGCTTGAACAACTACTTGCTGGGAAATTGATTATACTTGCTGTTACAAATGTGTAGGAATAATGAAATGGAAAGAAATTACGTCTCTTTAGTCTCTGCATTGATAATCTAAGAAACTATACACATAATTTAAGCAAAAAAAAAAGTTTATGTTTTGATCTAAATTACTTGGCACAAATAAAAAGAGTTCTTTTTGAAGATTTTATTTATTTATTTATTTATTTATTTATTTATTTATTTATTTATTTATTTATTTATGAGAGAGTGTATAAGTGGGAGTGTGCGGAAGATTAGAGGAGGATGGAGGGGGACAAACAGACTCTACATCGAGCATGGAGACCCATGCAGAGCCAAATCTCAGGACCCCAAGATCATGACGTGAGCTGAAATCAAGAGTTGGACACTCAACTGAATGAGCCACCCAGGTGCCCCACAAATAAAAAGTTTTAAGGACAAATATAAGTCCCTATGGAAGTACCAGGCTGTGCCTTCCCTGCTTGTGGATATTACTGTGTCACTTCAACATCCAGGCCCCAGGGCCCCCAGTTGCAGAGCCCCCATGTGTGAACTTGCAGGACCTCCAACCCTCCTTCCTCACCAAGGACCTCACGAGAAGTTTCAACTGATACTGCAGGTCAGCCTGGCTCCCAGGGTGTGGCACTGTTCCTCCCTTTCTGGGCTGCCATTTTTGAAAGCATACTGATCTCAGCACATCCCAGAGATGGTTAACGTGGTGTGCATGTTCTAGCGTGATGCCATTGCCATCAATCCCCAGGCTGCTGCTGCCCAAGATTTGCTCTTTGGAGTGGCTTGCACTCATTTCTATTTTGGTGGTAGGGAACAGCTCCTCTGTGTTGACCTGCTGTGTTGGACAGACTTCATAGCAGATTTGCTAGCGACCTGAGAGTTTACTAGACTCCTTTTCAAGTTTACTCACTGTCCTTCAATCCCTAGGCTGGCAAAGTCATAGTGGACCTAGGGAGCAGCTCCCACCACTCATTCACATCTCAACCTCAGGCTTACAGGCCACTCTGGTTTACTGTGCCATTCTTCTGCTTCTCTTGGGCTGTGTTATTTCTGAGGACCCCAGATTCCCTACTCAGACTTGCTTTCTGTTGGAGCATATCAGACATGCCCACATAGGTTCAATTCCAATGGGGAGCATCATTCAACTTCTCTCTACAGGAGGGGCCTCAGATTCCAGGTAAATCAGCAGATGCAAGTGCAGACAGCACGGAGGTGTCTGAGGACATGGGAAGACAAGGCATGTCCCCCAAGTGCATGTACCAGACATGACAGCTACACCATGGCAGGTCCCTCTGGAACCCTTCCTCTGGCACTAGATGGTGGGTCTCAATCTTTTCTCCATTCCAGCCACCTGAAGGATATAGCACTCTGGTGGGTCAGGAATGGGGCCTCCCTTCATCAGTAATCCGCAAGTGTGGAGCAGAAAGTGTCCCTTTAGCTCCACCTTGGGTATAATATGAAAACCCCCCAGGATATTCTGATATGCCATCACCTTAAAATGTATTCCTGACTCTTCAAAAACACATAAGCCATTTTTTTCCTACTTATTTACTGATCAGAGATTAACTCACAGAAATCCATTTGGACCTAAGACACCACAAAAATATGATCAATATACCAAAATACCAAGAACCCTACATTTAATAGGGGAAAAAAAAATCCCTTCTATTGAGTCAGTCAACTATGGGTTTCATCATTAAGAAGACATGGTCTGTTTTCCTTCAGGGGCAGAGTGTGGACAGCCAACCTAACCCCACCAACCCTGTGATTTATAGAAATGGGTGGGGGGTTGGGCAAGCCTGGTAGTGGGTACTGAGGAGGGCATGTATTGCATGGAGCACTGGGTGTGGTGCATGAACAATTAATCTTGTAACACTGAAAAAAATAAATGTAATTGGGTGGAAAAATAAAATAATTAACATCTTAAAAAAAAGAAAAGAAAAAAGAAACAATCCTTGGACTCTAAGTTGTTTTCATATCCTTGGTTTTCCATGTGTTGCTGGTTTTTGTTTTTTGGTATCATCAACCCTTACTCTCCTGCCAAACAAAACAAAACAAAACAAAACAAAACAATACAAAATGAAACAAAACAAATTTGGGTATTTTTTCGTGTAAAGAAAAATACACAGCATAGAAGGTATCAAATAAAAGTACCTCAACTCTGTCACATGGGGTAATGTCTTTGACCTTGTTGGATCTTTCCCCTGCGTATCAGTTGGTGAGCACAGACACATTTGTGTGAATGGGATCACCTTGCTACTCCTGGTTTTCTGTAGCTTCCTCTTTTCATACCACAGGACAACACAGACCCCCCTCACGTATCTGCAAATATAGGTTTTCATCATGTGATTTAAATAAACTCACAAAGCATTTCATTTCATAGATGTTCTTCACTTGGTTTGGCCATTTACACTCTGATGGAAACCTAAGTGTTTTTCATCTTTATCCATCTGCTCATCGGTACTGGGGGAAGCAGCATGCAGCCAGTCAACTCTGGGAGCCCCAGAGGACTTTTGAAATGGGCAGATGTCACTCTTCAAGCATCTTTATGAACACCTCACCAGATATCTGGAGGATGAACTGAGGCTGCCTCTGATGAAAGGGCAACTGCAGCCACGTTGAGCTTTCATAAAGACATGGAGGGAGATTATGGCAGGAGATATGAAAGGAACTGATGTTACTGGCAAGGATTTATCTCAGTACCATCTGGGTTTTGTACATATTAGTGAGTTCAGAAGGTAATGGAGTTTCACACATTTCTAGCACATCTTTCCAAGTGGTTTGAAGGCTCAAAAAGACCTTGACTCTCCCCTTGAGTACATAACCATTTATTGACTCATCATTCTTTGGGCTCTTTGCTAATAATTCAAAGAAGGCAGTGTGGTGGGAAGGGAAAAACGGCACATTCTGATGTCAGGCTGCCTCAGTTTAACTCTTCTGACCTGTGTGACTTTGGGCAAGCTACTAAATACTCATGGTCCTCAGTTTACTCATCTGCAAAATGGGGGTCATAATGTTGTACAGGGCAACTGCCAAGACACCAAAAGACTTTGCCCAGGGACTAGCGGAGGTCAGCCCACCTGGGTGTTTAATAAACACCATCTGCAGGCTGGCAGGCCTGATCCCTCAGAACCCCAGGGCCACACATACCCATGTTGGACTGAGGGGTGAGAATGAATGTGGACTGAGCCAGCGGACCAGCATGTAGTTTGCTGCTGCTGTAGAACTAAGGCTTTTGCTCTGCTCGCATACAACATTCACGTATCACAATGCCCCGCACAGGTAAGAACCCCATCAAGCTTTGTTAATTTGAATTAAATTAAAAATTATCATCTGATTTTATCCCAGTGGAACATGACCAGACAAGCCTATTGAACATTCCTGAGACATCATAAACCATTGGATGCTCATTTCCAATATCCATAGTAGGTCCCCATTCAGGAAGACAGACAGAAAGACGGAACCGCAGAGGAGACTGCATGACTGAGTCAACGTATGGAAAGATGTGGCTAATGTTTCGCACCAAGAAGCCAACAGAGCAGGTTTCTCCCTCTTTTTCTCTCCCTCTTCAATCTCTCAGGTGTAACTTTGCCTGGGAACATGTTCTAGCAGGAGGTAGTATGTAATGATTTCACAGTGTATTTTTCAACTGATTCTTGAAACAAAAGCAGTTTGCGCAATGGCAAAAAATTCAGTCAGGAAGCCTGGGAGAGGAATTTCTTGTTCACAGGCTGGATTTACAGAAGGGAAAGCAGATGGACTGACAAGTGAAGAAAATAAGACCTAATGATAGCCTGGAAGGACATTTTGGACAGTGAAACAAAACACTCTTAAAAGGCTTCCAATTAATCCCTTTATACAAAAGTGATAGAAAAATGGAATAAGGGATGCCTGGGTGGCTCAGCCAGTTAGGTGTCTGCCTTCAGCTAAGGTCATGATCCCAGGGTCCTGGGATCAAGTCCCACATCCGGCTCTTTGCTCAGTGGGGAGCCTGCTTCTGCCTCTGCCTGCTGTTCTCCCTGCTTATGCTTGCTCTCCTGCTCTCTCTCTCTCTTTGACAAACAAACAAACAAACAAACAAATAAATAAATAAAATCTTAAAAAAAAAGTGGAATAAAACCCTCAGTGCAGTACCCAGGTAATATGCCAAGTCAAAAAGGTTCTGCACAGGTGTATCTAGTAGTTTGATCCCCTGACATTAAACTTGGGCTCCTAATAATTGTGTCAAGGTGTCTCTGGGTTTAATGATCTTCTAAGTTTCTTCCTGACCTGTAAGCCTTCAGTCTCCCTCTGTGTGACTCTGGATTCTGGATCTTTTGATGCAACACCACTCAGCATCAGAGAGACCCCTTGCATCAGCTTCAGCCTTGAATGACCTAAAGCCGACCCTATCTCTTGGCCTTCCGGCCTGGAAAGGTGATCAGACAGTATACTGAGGGGGCAAGAGGCTGGAAAATTGGTCATAATATGCTTGGCCTCTGCTCCCTTTGACTGAGGAGCTGGGGGCTGAGGCAAATGTTCAAGCATGTGGCAGGAAATGGAGGTTTGCTCAAAATCCTGTATACAGTCTGCAGACTTCGGAGGCCTTTTTCCAAATGTCACAGGGTCTCCTGGAGCACAAACACCTGTCAGAACCAGTACTCTACCGGCAAGTCTCAAGGGTTCGAAAACATTGTGCTGAGTCAATGAAGGAGGCCAGAGTGCTGCCAAAATTGCACCAATGCCTGTGCCCCCAGGATACCATCATGATGGCCTGCCTCATAAGCTATGACTCTGTGACTGCACCCACCTGTGCACTGCCTAGCACCTGCAGACTGACAGCAGGTGGTTTGTGTCAGCTGAATTCTAGAAAGTTCTCTCTGAAGCAGCCATGTTTTCCACTGCTGCTACTTTGAGGATCATCCTAGGTTACTGCCTCCCTGCAAATGACATGACTTTGCAGGGGTTATAAGGTCCTTTGTGACTCTCAAAAGAATAGAGCTGGTTCCTCAGTTCTCTCTCTCTCTCTCTCTTTTTTACAATAATAGTAGGGGATTTTATTTTTTACTATTTTTTATTATGTTATGTTAGTCACCATGCAGTACATCATTAGTTTTTGATACAGTGTTCCATGATAAAGAAGATGTGGTTCCTATTTACATGGAATATTACTCAGCTACCAGAAAGGATGTATACCCAACTTTTGCATCAACATGGGTGGAACTGGGGGAGATTGTGCTGAGTGAAGTTAAGTCAAGCAGAAACAGTAAATTATCATATGGTTTCATTTATTTGTGGAACATAAGGAATAGTGTGGACTATTGCTGCTCTGTGCACTTTAAGACATCTGACACCACCGGTGGCCTTTCCTCATTAGATACCAGTACCAGTTGTGATAGCCCGAACTGTCTCCAGACACTGCCTAATGTCCCTTGGTGAGGCTGAGGGCAAAGCCACCCTCTTGGGAGAAGAATATCCTAATAGGTGATTATAGTCTCCTTTCTAACTGATATGGGTATCACATGCTTCTCCTGGGCCCTCAATGGCAATGAAGGTCACCAACCTCAAGGCTTTGTGTTCCACTCTATAATACCTGAGCAGTTTTTCATCGCTCCTAGAATTTACAAGTCTACCTTGCTACTCCATCAAATATAATTTATTATTCCCACCAGAAACGTGGCCTCTAGGTTTCTCTTGGGAAAAAGATGGGAGGCAAGAATGATTCCCCCCAAATGCACCAGACTGTGTCATTCTTTCTGACAGGATGATGTCTGATCTGAATTATGGAAAGGAGTGAGCTTCTAGGAGAATGAGCATTATAAGTTCGGGGAATAGTGATATCCAAGGTGGGAATACATACAGTTTGTTTGAATGACAGAGAAGGGAGCAATGGTCTTGGACCTCAGAGACAGAAAGGGAAGAGGGTAGAATGGGAGTTTGGAGAAACACCCAGGGGATGAAGCATCAGGGCTCGGCAGTCTCCAAAGTGTGATGGGAATCCCCTGGGGGTTTCACATAGGCTATATGAATGAACTGACTGATGCATTGAAATGATCACTCTGGATGCTGCATGGAGAGAGGTGAAGGCAAGAGTGAAAGCAGAGAGACCAGTTTAGAGCTTCCTGCAGTAATCCAGATGGGAGGTGATGGTAGCTTACACTAGGGTTAGTAGAGGCAATGAAGTCAGATTCGGGTTGTATTTTCATGACAGAGACAAAAGAACTTACTGATAGATTAGATAGGAGATGTGAGAAAAAGAGAGGCACCAAAGAGCAATTGTGTGGATGGTAGTGCCACGTACCAGATGGGAAACACCAGAAGAGAAGGCTGCAGGCAACACTTGAGAGTTCTCTTTCAGACGCATTACGTTTGTCATGCTTATTAAATATCTGGGTAGAGCTGTTGAGTAAGCAGCTGTATCAGTGAGTCAGTGCTTCTGGGAACAGGGCCTGGCTGCAGATGTTAATGTGAAGGTTGGCAAGAGGTAGATTGCATTAGAAGTTATGCAGCTGGACAACAATTCCCCAAAGAAGTTTGTGCAGATAGAGAGGTGGACCACGGGCTAAGCATTTGTAACATTCATGGATCTGGAAGATGAGGAGGGACAATAAAGTAAACTGAGAAGGAATGGCAATGAGGTTAGAGAGGAACCAAGAGAACATGCTTCAGGATGGAGGCAGAGACCAACTGTGTCAAGTGCCTCTGAGATCAGGAATTAGGAGGTCTGAGAGTTGCCCAGTGGATTTGGCAACCTTGATGAGAGCTGTTTCCATGGGGGCAAACGGGAGGAAAGGCTGGCTGGAGAGAATGAGAGAAAAGGAAGTGGAGAATGTGGCACAGACAACTCTTCGTACAAATGTGTCCCTAAGGGGGAGTGGTGAATCAGAGTAGTAGGTGGGGGAGGGTGTGACACCAAAGGAAGCTTGGGTTTGTTTTTCAAATGTGAGAGAAATTACGCTGTGATCATGCATTTTCAATTTCAACAAATTTACTGATTGTCTACCGTGTACCAGGTGTGTCCAAAGATGCCAAAGGTAAATGTTCACTTTGAAGAGTTTACAGGACAGTAGGGGCATAGATATGCAATGCAACAATTCATTGCTATGTAAGATGTGCTTAGAAAAGTACACAGGTATGTGAAAACACAGTGGAAGGACACTTGATTTGAGATGGATTAAATCTAGGCTGGGTTCCTGGAGGAAGTGATGACTGAGGTGAACTTTGACAAATGAGTAGAAATTAGATCACTTAAGGCAGGGAAGGACTTTCCAAGAAAATAAAATCACATGAGGAAAGAGGCAGGAAAGAGAACGGAATGTGTTCATGCTGACTAGAGCACGCAGATGAGGAGCGGCAAGATTAGGCTAAAGAAAGAGGAAGTGGGAGGTCCTGGAAGGTCTTATTTTCCATGCCAACAAGCTTGACTTTTAAATCCTAGAGAATGGGGACTTCTTGAAGGGTTTAAGCAAGGGAGTGATATACTTGGTTTGGCATTTAAGAAATCAGTCTGTAGTCATGTGAAGGATGGATTTGTTGAGGAGGGCAGATGACAGTATGTCCAGGTCATTGTGAGAAAAATTTTGAAAGTAAAAATGTCAAGACTTGGAGCTTTATGTGAGCAGAATGAGAAATGAAGGATGGCAGGAAGTGGCTCATGGAAAGATTAGATAGATGCTAACTTAGAGGAGGATCAAAATAAAGACGTCTAGTAGGTATTTGGATAAAAGAGTTTGCAGCTCAACAGAGAGGTCAGGCAAAACATACAGCTTTAGAATTTATTTTGTGACATGGAGAGAACTTCAAAAAACAGGGAACTTTGATTCTGTTGTTATATTTTATATAGGATTCTATCAATCTTTCTATCCATCTATCCAACCATCCATAAAATATCCTGGAAGGACTAGAGTCAAAAAATATTTTTTAAAGATTAATTTACTGGGGCGCCTGGGTGGCTCCGTGGGTTAAAGCCTCTGCCTTCGGCTCAAGTCGTGATCTCAGGGTCCTGGGATGGAGCCCCTGGGCTCTCTGCTCAGCAGGGAGCCTGCTTCCCCTTCTCTCTCTGCCTGCCTTTTTGCGATCTCTCTCTCTCTCTGTCAAATAAATAAATAAAGTCTAAAAAATAAAGATTAATTTACTTATCTGAGAAAGAGAGTGAGTGAGAGAGAGAGAAGAGAAGGGCAGAGGGAAAGGGAGAGAGGGACCCAAGCAGATGCCTTGATGAGCACAGAGCCCCACGCGGTGGGGCTCCCTCTCATTTCCCTGAGATCACAATCTGAGCTGAAACCAAGAGTCAGGCATTTCACTGACTGTCAGTGCCCCTTGAGTCAAAATATTAACAGTAATTTGTTTCTGTGTGGAGATAGTTACTTATGCGAATTAAATTTCTTACAATGAATGCACATTACTGATGTTATAAAATCTTATATGTTTATTTACATATAAAATACGTGAGTAAAAGTTTCCACTAAGGTAAGGAGTGATAATAGTTCACTGGGCTTATTGATTAGGTGGTCTCTGCTGCTCATGGAAAGGGCAGTTTTGGTGATGAATATTGACATCAGATTCAGCAGAAGTGAATGAAGGAAAGGAGCCATAACCAGAGGGAGAAGATAAAGTGTAAAGGTGGGTGAGAAAGGGAAAACTGCTGGAGCAAGGGCCCAGAAGAGAGGGGAGCAGATGGATTCAGAGCTTAAGTGGAAGGGTCTGTCTTAAACAGGAGGAGGGAGACACTGGGAAGGTGTCAGCACTGGGCATTTGTAGTTGGGGTGTGAAATTGAGGTGGTAGCCTCAGTGTTTCTACTTGAGTAGGATCTGAAGTCATCTCCTCAATGTGAAAGAGCCTATTTGGCAGGGCTTTTCAGGACAGTGGAAGGGAAGATGCATCAGTCAAAGGACCAGTGAGCTTTGCTATAGAATCTGCTGAGGTCATACAGTATGATTTAGGATTGCACATCGCTCCGAATTATTTCATTTTCTTTGGTGCTAGAGGTACAGGAAACAGCCCTGGCACTGAATGTGGGAGAGTGCCTTATGACATTGATCCAAGGCGGCATTTTGCCCATCAGATGGAGTGCAAGCATGGATGCCTGGGGTGAAGGCAGCCATGCCAGATGGGTAGGGGATGGTGAATCGGAGGTGCAAATGAACTTCAGGAGCAGCTGTGCAGGGGGAGGAGGTGGGCATGCTGCATGTAGAATGATTGATGGTGGGATTTTAGATTTTTTAATTTCAGATATGGCATGGTTCTGGGTGATAATGAGGCTGGGAGGGCCATTGTGGGAGCAGGTGGCCGGAGTGGAGTGCAGGTTAAGGCCTCTAGGGTTAGGTCGATTAGGTCTACTCTCTACACCCACCTTTATTCAGATAATGTTTCAAGGAATGTGTAAAGAATCCCCTCTATCACACCTCCAAAATTGTTTAAATATTGCAGATGGAAGGTGTGATTTTTTTTTTTTGGAAGGTGTGATTTTTATTTGGTTTTCATAGCTCCTTGTGTGAGGAAACAGTGTTGCAATTAGCTGAGAAAACTTGAGTTTTTCTTCATCTGCCATGAAAGAGACTCTGCCAACACAAGATAATGACAGGATATTATCTTCTGATTGCTAATTAGCAACTGAAATTAATGTCTAGCCCTGATGCCTGCCAAGTGCCTGCTATTAATATCGGCCCTACAGGGGGCAAACAAGTGAGAACAGGGCTGCTTGGTCTTCAATATGGTGGCCAAATGAGTGACTTCTTTTTAGAGAAAGCTCTTCTAGAAGTATATTATGCAAATTATCTGTGTCTTTTAGTGGGCTGATTGTTGGCCCCCAAGAAGATATGTCTGCTTCTCAGACCCTGGAATCTGCTTCCCAAACCCTGGAACCTTTGAATAGAAAAAGGGTCTCTGCGGATGTAATTCAGGATCTCAAGAAGAGATCATCTGGGATAATTCACATGCCCCCGAAATCCGCTGACAAATGTCCTTATTAGAGAGAGAAGACACAGAAACAGGGAAAGGCCACAAATAGACAGAAGCAGAGATTAGAGTGATGTAATCACAGTCAAGAAATTCTCAGAATCCCCAGAAGCTCAAGGAGGTCTCTTCTAGAGACTTCAGAAAGAGCATGTCTTTGCCAACACCTTGATGTTGGGCTTGGGGCTTCCAGACTGAGAATGCCTGGTTTGTGGTAATTTGGTATGGCAACCCTAGGAAAGGAATAAAGAACACAAATATGGAATCCAAAAATCCTCTTTAGTTTTCTGGAATGCTTCTCAATAAGCATATTATTGTGTCATTTGTAAGTTGATCCACTAAAGTCATATATTTCATTTCATGCAAGAGGAGAATTTATCTAATTTTGAATGAGACATGGAGTCTGGTTCTATGCCCAGAATTAGGCAGAAAAGTTGACCAGAAATAGCCGCTTGCCTGGATTGCTAAAATGCTCTGAAATCTACTTTATCTTCACCTGAGTAATCCAGGAAACTGAAGGTTTAAAAGGTCTTAATTATCTGAGCTATAGAAATCAGAGAATATGGAACAGCAACATCGCTGTGCTCCAAGCAGGATCCATATAATGCCTTATTGACTCTTTAAATGTTGTGTCCCTCTCTTGCTTGTGACCCATTAAGCAATGCACAATATTTTACTAAAACTCAGATTAAAAAGAAAACAACCTATTTGATAGAGCCTAAACAACTTTTAGGTCTGCCTCCCTTCCTTCCTTCTGACAAATCATAATGATCGACCTACTATTTCTGAGGAACTGGGCTAGTTGTTGGGCTACTTAGGGGGCACAACAGACAAGGCTCCCAAGCACCCATGGAGCATACTGTCTAGTGACACTACTGGGGTTCAAGAAGTCATCAGACTTACTGAAGCCTCAACTTCAATTACATCCTACAAATTTCATATGATTGGCAAAATAATAACGGCTCTGACAACATCAAGTTCTTATGCTCCACAGGTACTGATATACACAGGGACAGCACGACTCCCTGAAGGTATTTAAGTAATTGGTTATGAATTAACTGTGTTGATGGGGGGGAATATGGGAACAAAAACCAAAATAATAAATAAATATGATATTGAGGTGTGCAACGATGTTTTATCTGGCTTTATTGTTTTGAAGATTTATCTACTGACCACTTCTCTTTAGATAAAAGAATTAACTGATATTCTTTGGGGCTAGAATATAAAGAGACAAAGTCCCTAGAAGTCTGGCTAGCAGGGAAGGCCAATCTAAGAGTCTATCTTTGTTATTTATCATCTGAAAACTGGAATCCCTTCTTGCCCGGTTTTTGCCCTTACAGACTCCAAGGTCCCAAGATCTGTGCCCAGCCTATGTCTGGGGATCTGTGTGCTGGATCATATCGTACACCTCCTTAGAAGTCTAGAGTGATTCATGTCTATCTTTCATAATGATACTTTTTTTAAATAAAAAAAATTTAAAGCTTTTATTTATTTATTTGGGACAGAGAGTGTACTGGCGAGCAGGGCGGGGAGGAGCAGAGGGATAGGGGAGAAGCAGACTCCCTGCTGAGCAGGGAGCCCAATGCTATGCGGGGCTTGATCCCAGGATCCTGGGATCATGACCTAAGCTGAAAGACGCTTAACTGACTAAGCCACCCAGGTGCCCCATCACAACGGTATTATTGATCATCAAATTTGTACGTCTGCACCAATTATCCCCCTTCTCAGATCACTTGGATCCCTTGATCCTGTTCTCAACTTGATTAGTAAGGTTAAACATCTGTCCCTGCTTCACCCCTGAAAATGCCATTTTCAACACTTTTTTTTTTCCAGACAGCTTTACTATTCTCAATTTAGGAAACCCATTGTATGTGGTTTCCATTGGCCCAGTTTCTACTGCTGTCAAAGTCCACCCCTCCCAGGGCTCTGAAGCTCTGAAGGTACATTTCCTTTCATGAGATGGAGGCTAAACAGAAAATAAACCTCTGTAGTTGCACATAATTTATGTTTTTTTAAACCTCTTCCAATAGACAAGATGCTGTTGACTCTGTTAATTCTATTTGGTATTTAAACAAATCAGAAAATGAACCAATTTTGTGGAAAGTATACTTTCCAGTGACTTAAACAATAGTTCCAACTTTGTTAATTTTTATACTTAGAAAGAGTCAAGCTTAGGGAATTCTTGGCCTAAATGTATTCCTAAAAAAAGAGTTTGAGTCATGTAATCAAAGCATAATTTTTAATCCCCACTTCATATGTATGCTGAAGTAAGGTAATGTAAACAGTCTGGTCAAATTAATTAACTGTGATTCTTTCAAAAGCCTTCTTCAGTTGAAGTCCTAATACACCAGGGAAATCAAGAGAGCGGTAAGTGGCCTCCCCCATCCCCATGCAGCAATGAGCTTCTTCCTTCCCTCCACCAACAGGCAATCATACAAATCTGCTGTAACTTCTTTTTCAGTAACATAAGCATACAGGAAAGCAAAGGTGAAATTACAGCCAGAAAACCCCCATCCCCTGTATGGTGGGAACTTCTTTTTCTTTGAAGTCTTTTCAATTCTAGGCCTACACGGGGGCATGTCACAGCTTCCCCACTCCTCTCTTCCTATGTACAAATAAGGGATAATAACGTTAAAATTTGCTTCCCTACCTCATGGGAGAATTAAAAAGAGGAGTAATGTAATGTTAATAGGTTCTTTGAAGATGAAAAGCACTTCATAATTGCTGAGTTCTATTTCACTTTGTAAACCTATCTCAAAGATACTCCTCTTTCCTTATGCTTATAGCAATTTTTAATTAAAAATAATTATCCTTTCTTGACCTCATTATTTAAGTGCATACAGTATTTATGATGTTCCCACACAATGTATGTTTCTATGCTTTACCCAATATTATTGCCTTCATTTTTGGATCTTTATATTTTCTAACTTCTCACATATTGGTAAATTGAGTAAAAATCTACTGTGTCTGCCTGTGGTGATTTCATTTCTCTGTGTGAAAACTGCACAAACACCTAGTTTTCTTCTTCTCACGCTCTCTGAGGGCTCTTGAAGATGCTGGAATCTACAGCAATGCTTCTCCAAGCCTGGCGACCCTTCTACTGGCATCAGAATCCCTGGGGTGCTTGTTAAAATATAGGTACCTGGAAATTAGACTTTGTGGGGTGGGTTCTGGAAATCTCCATTTAAAACAAGTTCTGCAGTTGCCAACTAAAGAGAATCATTAACTCCAAATCTCTCATCCTTTTTTTTTTTTTTTTTTTTAAACTGGGGGGAAAAATGGTCTGAAGTTCAGAAGTAAAGTTTTGCCTTAGGCATCAGCCATTGCCTTTTGTGAACAGATCCCAGAGAAAGGATGGAACGTAAAGACCAACAGCATAAGAGGGTTCCCCTTTCTCCACATCTTCTCCAACATTTGTTGTTTACTGTCTTGTTGATTTTGGCCAGTCTAACTGGTGTAAGGCGGTATCTCAGTGTGGTTTTGGTTTGAATCTCTCTGATAGCTAAAGATGATGAACATTTTTTCATGTGTCTGTTAGCCATTTGTATGTCTTCTTTGGAGAAGTGTCTGTTCATGTCTTCTCATTTTTTTTAAAACCTTTTTAAAATTTATTTATTTGAGAATTTGAGAGAGAAAGAGAGAGAGAAAGAGAGCATGAGTGGGGAGAAGGTCAGAGGGAGAAGCAGACTCCCAGTGGAGCTGGGAGCCCTATGCAGGACTCGATCCCAGGACTCTGGGATCATGACCCGAGCCAAAGGCAGTCGCCCAACCAACTGAGCCACCCAGGCACCCCTCATTTTTTGATGTGATTATGTTTTGTGAGTGTTGAGTTTGAGGAGTTCTTTATAGATCT
>CM052806.1:6969635-7104886 GCA_028533885.1 Nasua narica
CTCTAGAGTTTTGATAGATTCCTGCCTCACGTTGAGGTCTTTTATCCATTTCGAGTTTATCTTCGTGTATGGTGTACGAGAATGGTCAAGTTTCATTCTTCTACATATAGCTGTCCAATTTTCCCAGCACCATTTATTGAAGAGACTGGGTGAATCGGGAAAAGTTGGTGGGGGAGATGAATCATGAGAGACTGTGGACTCTGAGCAACAAACTGAGGGTTTTGGAGGGGAAGGGGTGGGGGGGTGGGCAAGCCTGGTGGTGGGTATTGAAGAAGGCATGTACTGCATGGAGCACTGGGTGTGGTGCATGAACAATTAATCTTGTAACACTGAAAAAATAAAATAAACGTATTTGGGGAAAAAATAAAAAATAAAAAAGAAAGGAAAAAAAGAAAAAAAAGAACTAATGTTTAAAAAAGAAAAAAAGACCTATCTCTTCTCAAAGCAGATGGTACACTTATACTCAGCCCACTTACCTGCGCCCACATGCATCTGTCTTCCCACCTTCCACCACAATAAACAGGGGAAGGGTTCTTCTTTTTGCCAAAGCTAATCCCCTTCACCTGTCAACAGCCTCAACTGTGTACCTGCAACCTACACTTGTCCGTCCTTTCCCTCCAACCAGAAAGAGAAAGCTGTCGCCAGGTTCAAAGCTTTCTTCACTAGTGATGGGTGTTCTTCCCTCCTGCCTCCTCAGGGTTCTTGTCCCACCAGTTTCCCTGCTCTCTTATAACTCAAGTCTTTGCCTCTCTTCTTATTATCTGCTCAGAAATCTTACATGCTTCTGCTGCTAGGCACAGCAAGGCTCCCAGAAAGAGCCATTTTTAGGGCCATTGATTGCTAATATAATTTTTAAAATTGAATTATAACTCATATTCAATGTCCTACTAGTTTCAGGTGTATGTCATAGTAATTTGATATTTTTAGGTGTTACGAAATGCTCACTATGGTTAGACTAGTTACCTGTCACCATACAAAGTTATCACAATATTATTGACTATATTCTCCATGCTGTACATTACAGCCCCGTATGTTATGTGAGCAGAACTCCCTTTGGAAAGTGAACACACCGTGCAAACAGCAGGAGCAGGGGCCAACAATAATGAACTTCTTGCTATGTTCTGGCCTAGGTCTTAGGAAAGTGGAGCTGGGATTCTTTGTGGTGCCCAGTCCTCCAATAGGGTGACATTTTCCTGCTCCTTGCTCACATGCCATGCTCAGCATTGTTTTCATTCCCTCTGCTTGGTGCACATTCCTGCCAGCTGAGTTCAGAGTTTGGCCCCAAGCTAGTCTCCCAGCACCACAGCTACTAGTGGCCTGGGCTTGGTCCCAGCAGCCCCACTAACGGTTTGCTCTGGAACTTCCCCACCCCGCCCCCCGGAGTCTACGGGAAGACTGTTGTGCGGTATCTGACCCTCCTGCACAGCTGCAGCCCTGCTGGAAGGGAGAAGGTGGTCTACGGGGCAGGTGACAGTACTCTCTGGTGAGAACAGCCTGCCTGCAACCCTCCCAAGGAACTCCACATGCATCCTGATTCCTGAGAGGCATGGCCTCTCTCTAAGCTTTGCCGCTGAGTCCAACAGGCTAGTGTCCTGGAAAAAATTGATATTAAAGCAAGTGGGAGGCTCCCTTGTGGATGGACTAGAAAGAATCAGAGCCTGGAGTCAGGGGCCTGACCGCACCAAGGCTCTTGCCTGGTCCCTGCTCAGAGGCTGGGTTTTGCGGATCCAGTAACCAAAGATGTCCAACAAAATGACTTATTCCAATATTAAACATGTTTTCACAGTACGATAAGCCTGCAGAAATATTTTTTATCCTGCAAAAATGTGGCTGCCCTTGTTCAGCCGGGAGATATTTTTCTTTTCCCAACCCCTTTCCATATGGGGACATAAAAGCAGGGGTCCTCAACAGGGAGACATCTGCCTCCCAGGAGACATCTGGCAATGTCTGGAGACATTTTCGGTTGTCACAACTGTACTTAGTGAGCAGGGGCTAGGGACACTGCTAAACATTCTATAATGCACAAGACAGTTCCCCCAATAATTATCTGGCCCCAAATGTCACTAGTGCTGAGGTTGAGAAACTGTGGATCGAAGAAACCACTCTAGCTCTAACACCTTCTGAGTCCCTGCAAAATATCAAGGAAAGAATGATAGCATCTGCATTTACAATCTTTTGCTCTCCTTTCTACTCCACCATGCCAACAATAGGCACGGTTATCTCAAGGAGGCTGAGATTCAGATAATGTAAGAAAACTGCCCAGGATCACACAGCACTGAAGAGCTGGAGCAGAAATTTATATGCAGGTTTTTCAGGCTCTGAAATCATCACCTCTTGTTGGGTGACAACCCTGGCTCAGGAACTGGGGTGCTGCCTCTATGCCAGAAACCACACTGGGTGCAAAGAGCAAAGACAATACGGTGTTGCCTGATCCAGTTTCAAAACTAATGCAAATCTTTACAATGCAAAGACCCAGGGAGGGAAGAGAAGTATCTAAGTGGGCCAGTGAGCAGCCACCCAGCACCTGATGGAGACTGGTTCTACTTTCATTGTTCTAGATGCTGGGATTGAACATGAATTCCACTGACAAGCAGTTTTGGTTAAAAGGGTTTGAACACCTAGGTTTCTCAAAGAACTCAAGAGAAGATGGAAGTTGTTTTGCAGAAGAAAGTTCAGGAAAGCAATCAGGAAGGAGCTACTAAATATTTTAAGTGGGCTTTCAGGGCGGGTGAAACAGGCATCCATATGGCTGAGGGACAGAGGAACAATAGGAATAATGGGAGCAGAGGAGAGTGGAGTGTAGCCTTGGGAGACACAGAAGGAGGACAAAGGAGGAGCTGGCCAGAGAGGCAGATGGCATCTCAAGGCCAGTGGTCTCAGACTTCTCGGGCTGTCCCAAGGACCTGAGGAATCTGGACTGCATTTTGTAGATAGTG
This sequence comes from Nasua narica, assembly GCA_028533885.1. Classification (NCBI taxonomy): domain Eukaryota; kingdom Metazoa; phylum Chordata; class Mammalia; order Carnivora; family Procyonidae; genus Nasua; species Nasua narica. The sequence goes on from CM052806.1 coordinate 6,972,572, forward strand.
GCAATCAGTATAGGTTTTTGTGCTGAGTAACAGGGGTGGGTGGGTGGTGGTAGAATGGAATAGAGAAAGGAAGAGACCAGGTTGGGAGAGCAAGGCAGCAGCGTGAACACACAGCATTTATAACACACTAGAGGAAGCTCGCTGCCAGGCAGTCTGTGTGACCAGCACCAAGTCCCCAAGAGTGCACACAAGAGTTCACGTCTGAGACATGCTTCAGCTAAGCCCTTTGTACCAAATGGCATTTTAGTCTTTAGGAATGTATTTATTTATTTGTTTTTAAAGATTTATTTGAGAGAGAGAGAGAAACGGAGAAAATGCAAGCAGGGGGTGGGGGGAACGGCAGAGAGAGAATCTTAAGCAGACTCAGTGCCGAGCGCGGAGCCCAATGTGGAACTCGATCCCGGGACCCGAGATCACGACCTGAACCGAAACCATGAGTCAGATGCTTAACTGACTGCGCCACCCAGGTGCCCCTAGGAATTAATTAGTTAATTTAGATTGTATTGATTTATTTGACAGAGACACAGCAAGAGAGGGAACACAAGCAGGGGAGTGGGAGAAGGAGAAGTAGGCTTCCTGCTGAGCAGGGAACCCAATGTGGGGCTCGATCCCAGGACCCTGGGATCATGACCTGAGTTGAAGGCAGATGCTTAATGACTAAGCCACCCAGGTGCCCCTAGGAATTTATTTTTTAAAAATTGCACACATATGGGGCTCCTGGGTGGTTAAGCAACTGCCTTCGGCTCAGGTCATGATCCCAGAGTCCTGGGATCGAGCCCCGCCTCAGGCTCCCAGCTCCACAGGGAGTCTGCTTCTTCCTCTGGCCTTCTCCCCTCTCGTGCTCTCTCTTACTGTCTCTATCTCAAATAAAATAAAATCTTAAAAAAAATTGCACACATATTATCTCTAGATAAATTCACTAAAACGATCATAGATCATTTTTTAAGCTTGCCTTTTGAGTTTGTTTATGGTATTTATGCCATTAAAAAGTATTTTAACTTTTACATATAGTCGAATGTCTTTTCTATGATAGATTCTAGGGTTCCAATCATGATTTAAAAAGTCATTACCATGCAAGGCTTCTTTTTTCTTTTACGTTCTCAATAATGTTTATGTTCTAGAATATCTATGTCACCTGGATTTGCTTGAAGAAATTTTATTATAATTTTTACATATCTTTCCAATTAAAGAGAAATTTAACCTAACATTTTGTTGCACAATAACCTCATTGTATTGGCATCATAACTTTTCCAAATGAATTGAATATATTAAATATATTAAATCCTCAGGTCTATTTCTGCATAAAGCGCATGTTCAAAGTAGAGCATTCTTTCTAATAGTTTTGAAATCTTGCCTAAATTTCTCACAAGTTCTGAAGAAAGTTGGGTTAAGAAATGAACAGAATGGACATGGTCACAACAGGCGATGCACATGTTAATGGTGATTTCTAAACTAGTTTCTGTGCCATAGTTACTTGACAGCACTGCTGGGAAGGCTACTCAGATTCAGCCAGATGGGCCCACAAAGCTCTCGGTCATTGGAAGGCCCTAGCGACTGCTACTGGATGGTGTGGGGTAAGGGAGTTTATCCGATCCTGACCCAGATAAAAACTATACACTGAGCTCTTCTGTCAGGGAGGGTTCTGGGGGGGTTGAAGGGCCAGGAGACATCCAATGGGATCTTGTGATACTGTGGTTTCTATCTACTAATTCAAGACTCTGCACATGTAGCAAGGGACATTTAAAATATGTTATCCAGGACTTAAGTTCCATAAAACTCTACAATTACACTTAATACCTACTTGGCCAACCTCTAAACATGTTCAAAGGAATTTCCCTCCTCCCTGCACCTCCTCTTGCTAAAGACCTGAAAGCAGAAGATTTTTTACCACCCAAGTAGTGTCTGCTTGAAAGGGTAGAGAGGTCAGCACAGAGGCAGAAGGAGGGGAAGAGTCTTTGTTGTGGTTATCAAAGGCTCTTGGAGATTTTGACTTGAGAGGTCTTAGAATTCTGGTTATGACACTGATATGGTTAGATGGGTCACTATCACTGACCACTGACATGAAATGACCACACGGACCTCTAGCTGTTGAACAGAAACTGATGAAATAGTGTCAGATTTGAAACCTGGCTTCTGAAAATTCTTCTGCTGATGATTATGTAAAGAGTGACTCATATCACAGTAACTGCTTTAAAGTGATGCACGCTAATACTCAAAACAGAGCATGTCTGACGTTCCAGCACTCTGCCTCAAAATAGAGAAGCTGTTCACCCATTTCAATTTGTTTAGACTTCAGTGCACCTTAGATTTGCTCTGGGAGGAGTGGCATTTAGAATCACTGGGCCAGAAAAAGAACTTCCAGTGGTGATTTTAGAGAGGACGATTGGTAGAATCTTAAATGACATTCAAAAATGAGCACTGTTTTTCTGAATCCCAAATATTTTGAACTAAAAATTGAAATGAGATTGAAACTCTTATAACCAAAGATTTTTAACTGGGGAGTGAGCCTGCCTTCTTTCTTTCCTTCCCTCCTTTTCCTCTCTCCCTCCCTTCTTTCCTTCCTTCCTTTCCATCCATCCATCCACCCATCCATCCATCCATCTGTCCATCCATCCATCCTTCTTGCCTTCCTCCCATACTTCCTTCTTTCTTTGCTTCTATGCATATTTATTGAGTGCCAAGTTCGTGATTAGGAAAACAAGACCCTGGTTTTACAGGGCTTACATTCTAGGGGGAGAGACAAACAATAATGAGTTATAAATATATAAGATAAATATATAAATATACTTTATTTCGTATGGCAATAAGTTCTGTCACTATGAAAAGCTGTTAAGTTGGAGAGATATAAATGGATAGGCTATTTTAAACCAAGTGATCAGGGAAGACCCTTAGAGGAGATTTTTAAGCTGAATGTGAATCTTTCCTACTTAAACATAATAATTTGAAAATATATGCATTTTGCACCATCCATACTTTGTATTAGACATAAAAATACATTTAGAGCTCTGCACATTTATAGTTTTGTCACTTCCGTTCAAAATATATGAGAATTTTTTACTTGGTAATTTCTTATATATCATTTTATAGCAAGTGGAAAATTTCATACACTTAACACTCCATTGTCTATAACTCATCATCAAGCTTTACTCCTTTGCCCATTCTCCTTCTGAAATAACTCCATTCCTACTGCTTTTGCCCTAGTTTATTTTCTTATGAAAGAGTGATTTCAACAGCCTCTTAAATGACACCCCCATTGCCCACTACAATTCAACTACTTATAACCAGAGTTGACTTTTTAAATACAGATCTGATCAAGACATTCCTCTAAAAATATTACATTGTCATCTTCATGGTAAAATCCAAACTCCCTGGAATGCCATCAGATGCCCTTTCCTACTATTATGAGGATACCTTTATAAAGGTGCCTCTTTTTATTTTGTAGCCACACCAAATAGACATATGTGTGTGTTCACTCCTCCACCCTGCTGTGAATTTTGGGACCTCTATCTGGAAGTCCTTTTCCCCCACACATACATTTATTTATTTATTTATTTACTTACTTATTTACTTATTTATCTGTTTATTTATTTACTTATTTGACAGAGAGAGAGAGAGAGAGAAAGAGAGAGAGCGAGCACACACAAGCAGGGGGAGGGGCAGAGGGAGAGGGAGAAGTAGGCTCCTCGCTGAGCAAGGAGCCCAATGCGGGGCTTAATCCTAGGATCCTGGGATCATAACCTGAGCCCATGGCAGAGGCTAAATGACTGAGCCACTCAGGTGCCCCGATTTCCCACTCATTCTTAAGGCTCCTTGTACCTAATATTCATTACCATATAATGTGTAAGTGTATAATGTGGTATATATAGAAATTATCCCATTGTATTGTAATTTGCCCATTTAAATACCTGCCTTTGCCCTAATATGGAGTCTAGAGCCTGATGCCGGAGCCAGGTTGCCTAGGTCCCAATCCCTACTTGGTTGGTGACTATCTCTGTGACATTGGTTATATCTGTACCTTATTGTCTTCATCTGTACCAGTATCTGGGTTATAATACTGTTACATAAAAGTGTCTAGAACAGTGCTTGGCATGGTTAGTAAGCTTTCAATGGATGTTTCATTATTTAGCTTTATATCAGCTTCTGTATTTCCAGGGCCATAAAATCAGCATACAATAGAGATTAAAAGAATAAAAAGGTCAGCAGGTGAATACCTCATTAATATGCAAATAGCAAAGAATGAAGATAAAGACTCTGGAATAGGACTTTCAGATTTCTGTAGTCAAAGACATATATGATAGACACACACAGTTTAGCAAACGGTAATATTTCTAGTGGATGGATTGAAAGTCCTGAGTTGTAGAGGCTCTTCTAGTTATTTTTAATCCTGGCCTTTCACCTTCATGGGTTTCCCACCATTCTTTGCCTTGCACAGGTAACCTTGGGGACAGGCTGCTATGGGCTTCAAGGTCTGGAGATCCCTTGCCCTCTGGTTTATGGGTGGTTTGGCCATTGGGGCTGGAGGATGGAAGAAGAGTGTAGAGATGCTCTTTCCCAGCCCGTTGCTGCCTGATTCACGTCCGGCAGGGCTGCATCCTTCTGGGACCACAGCTTCTATGGAAGGACCAACAGGGCTTCAGCCCCATTTCCACTCCCTTACTTGTCATGAGTGTTATCACTGCTGACTCTGACAGGGTCCTTCTCAATTTTGTAAAGTCAGTGGTACAAATAAGTAAAGAAACAGAATTACAAGAAGTCCTTTTAGGCCTATGACCAAAAAAAAAAAAAGAAATCAGATTTTTTTTCAGTTCACTTAATGTGTGTATACTCTAGTCATTCATACTGGGATCTCTCAACATTTGAGTCGAAACAAAGGGAAGTGGGTGGAATCCATATGCCCCACCATACAGGGTGATTTCACTGGCTGTTTTCCAGTGTATGTGAAGCCCACACACTAGCAAGCAGGAGCCAGAGAATGTCAGGTAGCTGCAGTCCAATGGGAGCAGTCGGGGAAGGCTCCTTTGCCCATCTTTGCGTGGAGGCTGGCCTGGAAGCAGCTGATGGAGAGGCCCAGTGCAGTGTGAGAAGAGGTGGAGGCTTTCCATCAGTAACAGGAGCGGAGTGCAAAGCTCCCAGGGGACATGTGCATTTATTGCTGACATTGTAAGGGCTTAAAAATGACAGATGATAAAAAAATGTGACCTTTAAACAATTAATTGTACATGGAAGGCATAAGCCTTCTATTTTAATGACTCTGGTACAAGGAAGTGACTAGTATGGCTTGTGGAACAACACTCAATTACGCAGCCAATCCTCAAGGACATGTTATTTTGAACACCTCAAACTGGCAGGCATGTGCTAGAGTAAAAATCAGACAGACCTGTCTCTGCTCCGATGAAGGTTACTTTTCCAGGGGGAATCACACAAATCAGAGTACGGGACACAGAAGACGACCAGTGAAAGATAAAGACCAGTAAAAGAAAAAAAGAAAAAAGACCAGTGCAAGGATGCTTTCTCCAGCCACACCTGAGCAAAGTTTCAATCCTGGGTGATGTTGGAATCCTATAAACCTGATTGGTTTTCTCACTGTTCATTTCTGGTGTGTAGAGTGAAAAGGTGGGCAGGGGGCAGCAGTCATGGTTCTCTTTCCAGGCAGACCCTTGCCCAGGCCTGTTCTGCATCGGGGACAATTTCCACCTTTACAAAATTAAGGCTGCAACCACGATGGGTCCTCTACTCTTTTGATTTGTTTTCTTATGTGCGATGTATCGATCACAGCAAGAATCATCCTCCTGACAGCCCACGTGGATCGTGGGAGAAAGAGTCCTGGGGAGTGAGGAAGGAAGGAGAGCCCTGCACCCAGACCTGAGATCAGCCACAGTCCTGCCCATCCTGCTGGTGTGGGTGTGGCACCTGCTTTGAGAGAACTCAGGATTCACTGATGAACTCCACACTGTCATTAACCTTCCAGCTGCAGGAGTGACAACGACAAAGCCTTAGGCAGGGGCCTCCCTAGGTTGGGAGGCTTGGTGCCCAACCATTGTGCAAGGCCCAGAGTGACTCCAAGGTATGAGCCCTCCTTGGCACCCCCTCACTAAAATGTCTGCCAACGAGCTGACCGAACACGTGAGGGTGCTCAGTTTTCTTTGTAAAACTATTTGCTACTAGGCACAAGGACAGCTCCTAGGAAAACACCCAGGAGGAATAATTGCAGCATTACCATCTCGCTGCGATGCCCACAGCCCAGCAGGGCTTTCCATCTAAAGCTAAATCAAGCTGTGCCCTGGTGGCTCAAGTTTTCTCAGCATGGCTCTGACCACCCAAAGGAAACTTGCTCCCCAATCCCAGGCCCCTATGGTGCTGATGAGAGAAGAGTCCGATTCTGCGTGAGGTTCCCTGTACAGTCTGGCACCCATGCTGGTTCTGCATCCCCACGTCTCCACCAGCTCAGGATGCGGGGGACTGGAGGTTTCAAGTTGCAGCCTTGCATCAGAGGGGAAGTCCCTGCTCACTTTATAACAATTCACCATCCAGTGTGCAGCACTACAGGGACCTCATCTCCCTCGGCTCTGTGGAGATGGCTAGTTGCTCAGAAAGCTACCTGCAGTTTTGTTCTAGGCAGCACAGCCAATATACTGAACATGAGTGGGGACCTTGGCAAGGAAAGTTCTCATGTCCTTCCTTTTAGAAAGAGAGCGGTTAGCACTCTGGGGTATGTACTTCTGGGTCTCTGACAGGGTATGTACTTCTGGGTCTCTGACATTCATAAAGGATTCATCCAGAGAACTCTGCTAATGCTTACAATATCCTTGTATAACAGTCCCCTTCCTCACTGCAATAAAGTATAACTTACACATCAACACAGCTGTCTTTAGCCCTTCAATGCAGAAATGAGTGGAAGGCAACTGAGCCAGATTGAGAGCAGGGGTTGGGCTGCAGGCTAGCCACCTTCCCCAGTGGAAAGGGATTGAGGCCGCTCTCGGATAGCAAACCACAAGTCTTCATCGGTGGCCTTACTCCATGTTTGCACTAAACTATGCTTGACTGCAAGGTTTCCTTCAAAACATTGGGTCCCAACAATGCCACCATGACGCTATCTGGCAAAGCTATCCGAGTGCAGCTCCCTTAGTCATCAGAAAGCTCTTACTTCCTGGATCCTCTCAGTTCTGTTCACCAAATCTTATGCTCTGGAGCCTTGCAGACCCCATTCTACTGCCTACACATCCCCTCTACCTCCACCTCTCCAGTAGGTGTCTCCTGAGCACCTTCTGCTCCCACCAGGGTGCTTCTTCCCCTGTCATCTTCCTCTTAGGAGTTCAGCTCTCTGGTTGCTCCTTCTTAGCTTTCTCAGGGACCTGTGAGTCTGCCTGTGCCTGGTATACCCGCATTATCCACCTCCTGTGTACCTTGGCTCTGCTCGTCTTCTGCACAAGCTCTGAGGGCTCTTCTATCTCCTCTCAGAGTTGAGCTACTCTGCAATCTCCCAAATCTCAATTTCTAGCCCGGCTGTTTTCCAGCTCACCAGGGCCATAGTTCTAGTTACATAATACATCAATATGTCCTTAGAGAAGAAATTGCAAACTACCAGCCAAAGAGTGAATGCTTCATCTTTCCTCTAAAAGTCATTTAGGGGCATCTGGGGGGCTCAGTCAGTTGAGTGTCTGACTCTTGGTTTTGGCTCAGGTCATGATCTCAGGTGGTGAGATCGAGCCCCATGTTGGGCTTTGCACTTGGTGCGAGTCTGCTTCAGATTATTTATCACTCTTCCTGTCCCCCCTGCTCATGTGCTCTCTCTCTCTCTCTCAAATAAATAAATAAAATCTTTGAGTATTGTTTACCTCACATAACTCCCATCACAGCCAGTAGGATCAGTCCACCCAACCAGGCAACTCTGGACATATGGTATGCTTCTCTCCCTCTCTCACATCTACATTACTTCAGTGAACCAACTAGTTCAATCTCTTCTCCCTCCAAGATGCCCCTCAAGTCAGTCTCTTTCTTTCTTGGACACCACCTCTGCCTAAGTTTGAACCCCTTGACTCATCAACAGTTTTAGAGCTCGTCTCACTGTTTCCAGTCTTACCTCCTCAAATGTGTCTCCACACAACAGCAAGATTTACTTTTCAAAACGACAAATCTAATTACAGTATACTCCATATAGGGTACGACCTACTGTCTCTTATCTGCCCCAGCCTCACTTCCCACCACAACCCTGAGGTCATTCTCTGCTCTGATATGTCTACACTGCTTGCAGAAGGCTCCGTTCCCTCTCATGCCTTTCAATTCTTAATTCCCATTTGGCTCCTAGGCATTTTTTCTCTCCTCTTCTCTGCTGAGTCCCTTAAGACTGGGTGTAATCATCCCCTCTCTTTGTAAGATCCACTGGCTTCACTCCCCACACCCTATCCCCCCTACCTTGGGTGGAGTGAGACATTTTCCTTGTGATTTAATATGATTCTCAAGCTTATATATGCATCCTAGGCTTACACACACACATCTACATGTGTGTTAAGCATGGATAAAGTGGCATTTAAGACATTATAGCACAGTTGTTGGTCTACCCATGTGCTGTTCCCACTACCACTCCATCATCCCTTGGGGGAAAGAGCTTGTTCATAGTATGTGTTTGGTTTATAATTGCTAAATTAATGAAGGCATCCCCACAACACCTTAGCATAGTCATATGTGACATAAAATTTGATGAAAATATTTCTTTATTGATTGTAATTCATGACTTCTAAGACACCATCTTAAATGTCATGCTCACAAACCAAGGGATAACTGAGGGACTGTATTGAGGATAATGCGTGTATGTATGTACTCTTGTGTTGTGTACAGCACCCTCTACTGTTGGAATGAACCCTGCCTGATGTGACCTAAGTCAGAGCTGGCATTCAATTCTCAGGGTCATAAATCCCCTTAATGGCCATGTGCATGCTTCATGTCCCATGCAACTTTCTAGAGACTTCTATTACCTATGTCTGAGGTATCTCACACACAGAATGGCATACAGTTGACTGATAGTTATCTTACACATCTCAGTAAGTGGTAATAGATACCTACATAAAAGAGAACCAAAGAAATAATGGATTTTCAAGCCAGGAGGATGTTCAGAGAGCACCTGGCCAAGCAGCCTCACTTCATAGTATGAGGCAGAAGCTGATATCTACAGTTCTAGAGCCACTGGTTCACAGTCAAAAAATTTCAAACCTATGAATACCTCCACTGAGGACTCTTAAGATTTTAGTAGACTTTTCAACTTTGGTAAAAATTTCAACATTCAACTATGTCTACTTACCTTAGAGTTTCCTCAGAAGGCAGTTACTGGATCTTTCATCAATTTGCCATTGATAGTAAATTTGCAGTGTCTTTAGTAATTTATTTCATGTTCTGAGTGAAAATTAACAGAATCTTCCTTCTAGGGCTTTGTTGTTCACTCTCATTACCCCTCTTAATATCTGGCCCACTGCTCTAAACAAAAAATAGTGCTGCTCAGGTCAGTACTACTGACTTCTGACTAAGAAAGACCAGAACTTTCAAGTATAAGAAAGCAAGCCTTCCAGATCTTACCATTCAAGATGGTTTTCCACAAACGCTGACATGGGGCTGATCTGCACTGTGTAGGTGTCATTTGCAGAGTACTCAAAGAGTCCGTAGTAAGGGTTGAAGAGCTCCTGAGACAAAAGGAAGAAGAACTCTCTCGAAGGACCACTGTAGTCCAGGCTGCAAAGGAAGCAGAGGCCCAGGAAGCTCATTACATGTGGAGGGTAGGCGCCTGTTTCTATCCAGGTGCCAGTGTGTTCTTTCAGTCAGTGCAGGGAAAGCAGAGAGCAGCCTCTATTCTTTACAGTGGATCCCTATGAGAGCATAATTTGCTGTAGAAAGTGAGGATGCTAAACAGTTTAGGGATGTTTCTTACTAGATATCCATGAATAAATTCTTATGGCAGTGTTTCTTAACCTTTATTCAATCATATGACACCTATTGGATAAAACACACAGCTGGCCGATTCAAAAGAAGGAGCTTGCTGTGAGAAGCATAAGAGTTTCCCATGATAGTACATGTGTGTGAACTGAAAAAACTTCCAAGTCTGTTCTGATATGCCCTCCTAGGTAGGCTTGTCCTCTACTATTGAGATAGTTTTTTACAAGGTCACTGAAATGCTATGAAAAATTTGCTATGTAGTTCTTTATGTGCACTCTAGGAGGAAGAGCTTTTTGATCAGATACTCAAAAGTGTACATGACATGAAAAAGTAAAGATCCAATAGCTTAAATCTGTATTTTTGGTTTATGCACAGCATAAATGTGTAACTTCGGACTCTAGCACATGCCAATAATCTTGGGCTTTTGAAGAACATGGATTCTAAAGCTCGGCAATGCCTGGAGAGAGAAAGACCTCCTGGAAGGACATGATCAGAGTCACCTTGGGGCAAAGGCTAAGAGCCACCCTGTTCCTTCCTGAGAAAAATCATCAAGATCTGGTGACTCTGGTCTGCCCATATTGAATGAGGTATCTGCATAAAACTTCTGGTGCCTCACCCCTCCTCTCCAACAAAGGTGACGTAGAGCTTGTTTCGCTGAAGCTCCTTCCGAGAATAGGCCATCACCTGATTGAAGGTTCCCTCCAACAAATGGTCCCGACGAATGATGAGCCTGGGAAGAAGCCATTTGGGAGGTGAGTAGAGGCTCTGAGCTCTGATGTTGGAGAGTGTTCTAAATGAGTTATGAGTGCCCGAGCTTATGGTCTCATTCCCTGGCCTTTCCAAAGGGGTGCAGATTCCATGAGTTCAGCAATGGATTTATTTTAATGCTCTTTTCAAAACACTGGGAGCACAAGGACAACATGTACATTTTTATAATTGGATGCACTCCACCATATTGCACTACTTTTAGGATTTCTTTAGATCAATTTCAAAGAGAATCTCTTAAGTTGGATTCCTGAGTTTGATTTAGATTTTAAAGATGAACACAATAAACCCAGAGGGGAAAAATATAACTATTCACTTAGACCTCAGTTACAAAGTTATAGAATCTATGAATTTGACCAATGAGTTAAATTTGTTCCAAGAATAAGTAAGAGGGAAAGTAAATAAGTAAAAAAGTAAATAAGTAAAATTGTTCCAAGAATAAGTGAGAGGAAATACACAATATTTTTTATTTACTTCAAGATTCTTGGTTTTCTGAAAAGGTCTACCATTAATTTTATATATGCCTTTGTCTGAAATCTATTTTTTATCTCTCTCCTTCTCTTCTCTTTTCTTCTTTCCTGCTTCTCTTCCAATTTAACTTCCTTTCTTCTTTCTTCTCAACTTTTTTTTAAACCTTCCTCCTTTCTATGAACATAACTGTTACCACACCATGGAATCCAGTCTCCAAAAAGTATCACAAAGGAATAGGGGAGAAAAGGATAGGAACATCTAGCATCTGAATTCGGTGAGCAAGCATTGGAACACTCACTTAATTTTCCCTGGACCCTGACCAAATCCTTTGGCTTCCAGTTTTCGGTAGAAATTTCGGAGCTTGGCCTCAAAGTCTCTCCGGTAGGGTGAAGGGGCTCTTGCACTGGCTCTCTGTAGGCCTGCAGAGAGAAGCACATGGTCAGAAGGTCATCACTGATATGTGGAGCAATGTTAGAAGAAGGGCCAACCAGTGGCACATTCCTATGTCTTCCTATTTTTCTTCTCAAAAAAGTTTCCTTTGATTTTCATTACTCTTTGTTTCTTTGATAATAAATGGAAATAATATAATAAAGAGAAAAATGAGTTCCGACGACAATAAACATTTAAGTCTTCCACTCCACCTCAAGTTGTATTCCTCTTAAAAATACTTTGGTGAACATATCTATTGATTTAATTGTACTAAAGTAATCTAAATCAACAAATCAAACTAGTCTAAATTTTTCTTGTAAGTTTATTTATGGTAAGAATTGATTGCAACTATAATGAGGCAACTCAGACTAACACATATGTATGTCATACTTGTCTAAGTATACTGACCCTGAAATAAACAGGTGTTCTGTATGGCCCAGAGCATTGAGAAGTTTATATTAGATTATTTTGCATCATAGAAGAAACATTTGTAATAATAATAATAATGACTTGCTGATTGTATATGGAAGTGTTTTTATGTCACTTACAATGCTTTGTGAATCCTTTGTGTATAAGGAATTGTGTATAAGGAATGAATTTCCTTATAAAATAACATTCTTCTCCAAGTTTTACAGATGGCCAGAGTCATGGATTTCCCCTCCAATAACTACTATATTCCAGGTATTGAATTAATATTCTAAAGAAGACTGATACCAATAAAGGAAGGAGAATAAAATTACAAGTTGAGATGATTGCTAGCCATGAAGGAAAGGAACTCAGTTCTTTGATATCACAGAACACTCTGGCCAAGTTTGGGAAGGTTTCCCTGGGGAATACCTGAAGAATAAGTAAGCATGAATTAGACTGAATTAGTTCAGAAAGGCTTCCATTTAACTAAGACAAGAGATGAGCTGGGAGAAGAGCCTAGGGAGAGGATCAGCATGTACTAAGGTACTGCAGCAGAATGGAAACTGGTGCTCAGGGTACAAGGGTCAGAGTGATGCAAACAAGGCTTGGGTGAATGATCAAAAGGATAAGGTCCATTCTGCTAAACAATGCTGTTTAATACTAAGCACAATAGGAAGCCATTGCATGAGGACTCACATGATGACACTTGAGTTATGAAAACATGTCTTTCTGCAGTAGAGAGAAAAATGAGAGAATTGAGGTAGATTTAGAGAGCCTAAATTGGATGAGGGTGGTGTCAGTAGAGGTGAGGAGTGGATAGACTGAGGTGTGTTTAGGAGGCAATGAACTAGACCTAGGTAGTGAGGGAGAGGTGGGCTTTAGATTTTGTAATTGAAGGGATTGCAGCAATAGTCACTGAGATGGGGAACAATGGAAGAAGAACAAATTTGTGGGGGTGATCATAAGCTTGGTCTTTGATGGTGCTACCTTTGAATGTTTGATTGGAAAGAGACATGGTTTGCGAAAGAGAAGAGCAGAAACCTGGGACTGAGTTTTGGGCATGGTAGGAAGTGAAGGATGAGTCTGCCTAGGTGGCTAAAGAATAGTTGAAATGCATACAGTAGTGTCACAGAAGCTTACTGAAGAGGCGACTTAAGAGGGAGAGCAATCAATAATGTCAAATGTGGCTTAATATTAAACGTTGACACATTGTACTATATGTCTGGAGGTCATGGTGACCTTAGTGAAGACACCTTCTCTAATACACCAGTGTGGAGTAGAAGGAGGGGTAGGCTTGGAAGGCTCATAGGATTGGAAGCAGGCATCTGAGAAAATGTCTACCTAATGGCTTCAATTATCTCAGTGGAAGGAGAAGGGACATCATTTGCTAGGAGAGACACAGAGAGTTGGAGGTTTAAGGGAAGCATAAACATTTGAAAGAGCAGTAGAGAGGCACCTGGGTGGCTCAGTTGGTTAAGTGTTCAACTGTTGATTTTGGCTCAGGTCATGATCCCAGGGTTTTGAGATCAAGCCCCGTGTCAGGCCCCTCCCCCCTGCTCTCTCTCTCTCGAAAAAAAATAATAATAAAGAAAGAAAATAAATAGCAGTAGAGAAGTTTACCTAGGAAATGTGGTAGAGTTTTTTTTTTTTGGGGGGGGGTGTTCAAGGTCCAGGTGAAGTGAGAGATGACTAATGTATAGTTTGTAATCTGCCCTGTCAGAGAAATTTGCCCAAGAATGCCTGAGCATAGATGTAGAGGAAGCAGATAGTATGTCTATCCTGGGACAGAGTTCTGCAAACAAAATGGAGAGGACTGGGGAGTTTAGGCCATTGGCACAGATGTTACCAAAAAAAATGAGTATGGGAATCTATGCTGGGTAAGGAAAGAACAGAAAGGAAAGGAGAGACATGCATGAACTAGAGGTTCTGATGAGGACAAAGGACAGTAATGGGGAGGGTAGTTGAACAAGCACATTGGATGGGAGTAAGATGCTTGAATCAGTGATTTTAGAGATGACAACAGGTGTAGGAAGATGACTATGGGAACAAGTGGTTGCAGTGGGGGCGGGGGGAGGCAGGTCACTGCAGACCAGAAATTCCAGACACCAGGAGGCTAGGGAAATGAATGGGTGTTCTTGTGTATGTTGAAGTCATTCAGGATGACGGAAGCACTTGGGAAGGAGAGGGGACTATGAGACAGGAACCATAGTCTTTGAGAATGACAGAAAGACTGGTAGGTGACAGCAATTGGGGGTGGTGGGGAGAGACAGTAAAGTAGTCTAAGTAAGGAAGCATGAAGGGCACCAGCCTCATTTCTGTGCCCTCTAGCACCTGAGGTGTAAGGGAACCAGCAGCCACCATGTGAAAAGAACTATCCTAAGTGAAATGCCAGGTTTCAGGCTGCAGGTTGAACTAGAATACAGGTCTTTAGGTACAAATAGCATTTTCTGCCCAATAGAATGAAGTATATTTTATAATATGACTTTTATTATTGCTGGTACCACCACTATGCCCATGATCACTATTATGTGTTTTTCTAATAATTTCTGCTTTACAAAGTACTTTGGTATAAATATCTATAATTTGCTATCTCTGTAGCATCCAGGTAAATTTCACGAAGGTCTAGAAGAATGGGCATTATAAAATTTAAAATCAAAATATTTGGATTACATAATCTAGTACCCCATGGTCAGAGTAAGGAGAATTAAGAATTAAAATGAATTGGATGGTTGTTTGGGTTTATGGTATTAGTAATGCCTCATTAGAAAAGTTGATTCCTTTTATAAAAGTTATGCAAATAATTATCATTTAGCAAATAACTCTTTATTCTCTCTTATTTTTCTATTTGTCTATGATATCTCCCCCATGTAATGATGTTAAAATCACACTCCACTGTCACCTGTTTGAACCAAAGCTCAGATACTTTATCAGGCTGGGACAATATCTACAAGAAAATGACAGATCGTCATAAAGACCAATAGATGCCCCCAAATGAAAGGCTCTGCTCCCCAAAAGTAAGTCATCCTGTGTGCATTAGAAACATTTGACTGTCCTGATGTTGGCTTGGGCAAAGCTCCTCTACCTCCTTTCCCGAGGCCATGGCATCTCAATTAGGTTGTATGTCCTTAATAAAGCCTTTGGTGCACTGGTGTGAAGGAAGTGACAATGAGGAGATACTGACCTAGCATTAGATTCTAGCAATTAATAAAACTACCTCTAAGAGATAATTCTGAGTGACATGACTTGGATGAGCCCAACTAAGATATTCCTTTGGAGACCTGCAGCAGTACCAAGTAATGCTGAGTGAGACATCGCTTCTGAGGGACTGAACACACTGCTAAATTCTGATATCTCTTGTAAATTTCTCCAGTGGCTTCAAAAACCAAGATTGGACAGACTCTAGAGGCTGTGAGATACGAATCCACTAGATTTTTATTTTACAATTTTCCTTTTTTCTCTTTCTTTCTTTTGTTCTTAAATTAAGTTTTTTAAAATTAATTTCAATTTTTAAATTAAGTTCGATTAGCCAATTATATAGTACATCATTAGTTTTTTTTATTGTGTTCAGTTAGCCAACATACCGTAAATCATTAGTTTCTGATGTATTCAACGATTCATTATTTGTCTATAATACCCAGTGCTCATCACAACATGTGCCCTCCTTGATACCCTTGATCACCTGGCTACCCAATCCCCTCCTCCCTTCTCAAACCCTCACTTTGTTTCCCGGACTCCATAGTCTCTCATGGTTTGTCTCCCTCTCTGATTTCTTCCCCTTCAGTTTTGTACGTCATTAGTTTTGGATGTAGTGTTCAGTGATTCATTAGTTGCATATAACACATAGTGCTCCTCAGATCACGTGCCTTCCTTAATGCCCATCACCAATCACCTACCTACTAGATTTAAAAAAAAATATTTTGTTTATTTATTTCAGAGAGAGAGAGAGAGAGCATGAGCGGGGTGAGGGGCAGAGGGAGAAGTGGACTCCCTGCTGAGCAGGGAGCCTGATGATGGGACTCGATCCTGGGACTCTAGGATCATGACCTGAGCTGAAGGCAAACACCCAACCGACTGAACCACCCAGGCAGCCCTACGTACTAGATTTTTAAAACTAAATCCCTTTACTTTTAAAGTTATAAAAAGAAATTTGGGTTTACCACCAAGACTTCGACCAAGGTGGTAGTGTAAACCAAACAACTGAGGAAAAACTCTCCAATATCTGGATCTTATTTCGATTTTACTTAAACTAATTATTTTGATGAACCCAGGAGCAATATTTTCTTTTTTCACTGAACAGTTCAGTATGCATGTCCTTATTTGGAATGGAAAATATCTGTAAAGAATTTCTGTATTATGAGTAAATTGATCCTAATACATAAAGAAAACTATAGGGGAACAATTGTGCATGGAAGAAAACTCTTCAGCGTCTTCATGGGGGACATTATGGTAGTCCCTAGTAACCATATCACCGAGCAATTCCTTTACACCTTAGCAAAAAGTTACTAAAGTTGGGATCCAGTAACATTCTGAGTCATAAGGCAGAATATTTCAGAAAGGGCTCTTCCATTCTAAACGCCTGTAGACTACTTTGGAACACAAAAGGAATTTAGAGCAGGGGTCACCAGACTTTTTCTGTGAAGGGCTGGATAGTAAATATTTTAAGCTTTTGTGGCCATCTGGTCTCATTGCTACTGCTCATTTCTGTTGTTGTACTGTAAAAGTTGCTACAGAAAATATATAAATAAACAGGTGTGGCTGGGGTCCAATAATATTCTATTTATGGAGACTGAGATTTGAATTTCATATAATTTTCACATGTTATGAAATACTGTTTTTGTAAAAAAAATTTTCAAATTATTTAAAAATGTAGAACGTATTACAAAAACAGGCAGCAATTTGTCAACACCCAATTTTGGCAGTGTGCTTTTAATCAGAAAATTGAGAGGGAGCAAGAGAGAAAGGACCTTGTATACAGCTGCCCTTCTCCCACCTTCATCTGGTGGAAACACAGGTGGCCACCGTCAGGAGACAGAATGCCAAATACTCAAGTTACCTGGGGAGTTCTGAGGTGAGGAACAGGGTGAACAGCGGGGAGAGAAGCTATACCCAGGGTGGAAGGCAGCCTGCAGTGGGACGTAGGACATAATCTCTTCTTCAAAGAGACTGCAAAGTAAAAAAGAAGAAGAGAAATAATAAGAAGAAGCTGAGAAGGAAGAAGAAGAAAGGAAAAAAGTTAGTTTTCTGTCCATGAGAGAATATTCATGAACTGGGGTAAAAGTGGTTACAGTTCTCACAAGGCAACAGAAGCACTTAGGTTCACTTAGGTAGGCAGATGCCAGCATGCAAATATTCTCAGTGTTAGTTTAAATCCTAATTAATCCTGAAATAATAGTCTCTATCAAGTACTATACACAGTTCTTGACACCCCAGTTGTAAATGTAAAGAAAGCAGTGGACAGCAGGTACAAGGGTGGGGGCCCTACTTTAGTTGTAGCCAGTAGAATCCTCTAGAACAAATGGTGAGTGTTTCATAGCTGTAGTGGACGAAGACTGCCCAGAGCAGCCTTTCCAGAGGTGTTTCAGGCTTAGCCCCTTACCTCAGCAAAATGACTAAATCTGCATCACAGGACAACTTTTCAAGGCCATGATTACCCTCAGTCCGAATGTAATGGATTTTCTCCCTAGAATAATATGGGAAAGAAAGTAAGAACCACCAACAGGTCAGTTAGAGAATAAGTCCCTTTCTGATTCATTTTTTTTTTTTTTCTCTGCCAGTATGGCTGAATAGCGATGTTCTAATGTCCAGTGAATGTTGTGGTATTTTAAGTTCCTGTGGCAGGGTCCCATGATGGTCTGCAAGGGATAACCATCCTCAGAATCACACAGGGAGGGAAGCTGAGGAACATAACAAGGGTAGGTCTTCAGAGAGCTGTGACAGTCAGGAGCGAGGCTGGGTAAGGAGAGCTGTAGGAGGGCTGTTGTGGGCTCATGGTGTCTTGGGAGCCATGGTGGGAAAGAGCCTGAGAAAACTTAGGCCTGATGGAAAATGTACAATGCTGGGCACCTGGGGGGCTCAGTGGGTTAAAGCCTCTGCCTTCAGTTCAGGTCATGATCTCAGGGTCCTGGGATTTAGCCCCACATCAGGCTCTTTGCTCAGTGGGGGCCTGCTTTCCCCTCTCTCCCTGCCTGCCTCTCTGCCTCTGAGATCACAAGTATGTGATCTCCCTCCCTCTGTCAAATAAATAAATAAAATCTTTAAAAAATGTACAATGCCATACTGGGTAAGAGAGGGTCCAGTATTTTGGATGCCAGACTGTCTCCCACCCAGGTCAGTCTGAGCATAGGCATCGATTTCCCTGTTTAATTACAATTTGCATTCTGACTCTCTTTCATGACCTCCAACTCCAACCTGACAAATTACTCTAAAGGATCTAGAGATAAATAACATTTATTTGATTCAAATGAACTTTGTACTTTGATTCTCTGACATTCAAATATTATAAATGCCACAACCAAGAATCATTCCATTGTATGCATGCTTCAAAGAAGTTAAATTTTCTTCCCTTTCTTGAAAAGATGCCACAGAAATCTGAGAAGACTTAATATTTTTAATATTTAACTCTCTTTTTTGATAAAATTTTTATTTTGAGATGATTTTATTATTATTATTATTTTTAAAGATTTTATTTATTTATTGAGCAGAGAGACAGAGTGGGAACACAAGTGAGAGAGTGGGAGAGGGAGAAGCAGGCTTTCTGCTGAGCAGGCAGCCAGATGTTGGGCTCGATCCCAGGACCCTGAGATCATGACCTGAGCTGAAGGCAGAGGCTTTAACCCACTGAGCCACCCAGGAACCCCGGGCCTCTAAATCTTGATACCACCTCACAGACCTCTTGTTTGGAAGACTTTTGTGGATCTGCGCCCCTGGTTTACTGACAGCCCCACAACGGACTCTCAAATTTATGTCCTTCCAAAGACTGTGCATCTTGTTGCCCCAAGGGACCTCTGTGTGGGAAAGCCCCTGGTCTCCTTTCCTGGAGGAAAAATGGGAAGAACATTCTAGGGATTGCCCTTTGTTCCCAGTGTCCCTGAGGAAATGAAGTCCAAAGGGGGTCAACTCTACTAGGGCAGCACAGTGCCACAGAAAGTGGCACTGCCCTGCAGTGGTTCTATTATCCCACTGCCCACATGAAGCACATCCATGTATCAGAAAGCCAAACACAGTTTTCTGAGACTTCCCGTGGCTCTCCACAGGACATTGCATCTTCCGTCGTGTATATGAAACTTTCATGCAGACCCAGTGCTCTGGGGACCTCCAAATGCCCCTGGAGCTCAATCCCAAAGGTACAGGAACTGGGAAAGATCTCTATAGGTTAGAATGCCAGCTGCCTCTCCTACATATATCCCTTGCCCACCAGGAAAACTCTAGTGCAAAACTCCCCTCAAGGATCAGTTCAGTAGAGCCACCTGCCTCCTTGACTTCTTGATATCTCCCTTTGTGGCCTCAAAGACCTCAAAACGCAATATCCAAATGAAATCCTTGACGTTCTTTTATCACTATCATTGGATTCTGATCTTGTCCTTTGTGGCCTTTAACACATTCTATAGTTATATATTTGGCTTCAGAAAAAAAAAAAACCCTCAAACTTGTCTATCATCTGCCTTCCTCAATAGATAGCAAATACCATGCCAAGTAGGGCCAATGTCTGCTTTGCTTTGCTACTGTGTACATAGCCCTCCCACAGTTCTGATTCAGAATACTGGCGCAATAAAAACACCAGGTGAAGGAAGAATGAATGAATGAAAACTGCTATCAGGATCCTTAAGCTCTGGGTGTGATGCATGAACAATGAATCCTGGAACACTGAAAAAATAAAATAAAAGTTAAAAAAAAGAATAGCTTTTCAAAACATAATTAAAAATAAAGTGAAGAAATGTCATTAACCTCTGGGTTTTCTGGCTCCATCTTCCCTTTCCACACGTGGCTTCCTTATGATTCACTGCTGTCTGCCGAACAGTTTTCTGAGGACTCACCCTCTATCCTTTAACCCAGAAACTGGCTCTGGGGACCCAAGATACTGGATCCATGGCTCCCTGAGAATAGCAAGGCTGAACAGGGGTCACAGTCCCAACTTGGAGACCACAGAGGAAGCAGTAATTTCTTCCTCCGAACAGTGTCATGCGGGAAAGAAGGTTTTCTTTTCAACCTTTGGACTTTTAAAATGGAGCTGACTCACCCTCATATCACATCCAGGGGCAAGCACAGGCCCAGTCATAGCAAGTAGCTCCTGGCTTCCCTGCCATTGTCAGAGAATCCAAGTACCAGTGCCTGATGCCCTAAAGAGCAATTTCTCCCCTTTAATTCCATAGCCTCTTACTTACTGTGGGCCTTCTGCTTTTTTTTTTTTTTAAAGATTATATTTATTTATTTGACAGAGAGAGAGAGAGAGATCACAATAGGCAGAGAGGCAGGCAGAGGGCAGAGGGGGAAGCAGGCTTCCCGCTGAGCAGAGAGCCCGATGTGGGGCTCGATCCCAGGACCCTGAGATCATGACCCGAGCCGAAGGCAGAGGCTTTAACCCACTGAGCCACCCAGGCGCCCTGAGCCTTCTGCTTTTGATGAGATATTTGGGTTCTCATCCTGGGTCTACAGGTCCTTAAAGGAGTCCATAATCTTAAAGAAGTTATTAGTTTCTGTGCTAAATAATTGCCAAGATTTTTCTAATTCCAAGATGTCTTAATTCCAAGTTCCCTCATATCTGGAAAATCGTAATTGTACAATTCCGCACTGCAACAAAGCCTTTAAGGTTTCTTGAATTTTGTTATAACGTGATATTATGCAATAGCGCTGAAAATAGTTTACTTTCACTCTTTTACACACGGGATTACATTTTTCACTTTTAAAATGACTTAAATGAGACTCCAGTGCCTTTGGTGAGTTCAAATTCCTCAAAAGAATTAGCTGTGAACTCATTACTTAGTAAAAGAATCATTAACATATAAAATGTTTAAGAGCAGCAATCTCTCAGAAACTTTTCAGAGAGTACAACTTCTCTGAAAATCCTTTGGAAATTCCCTTAAATTATGATATACTGTGAGTCAGAGAGTAGCCCACAAATAAATGACCCATATGACTGAGTATGGCACTGCCTTCCATGGCACAGTAATAAAATGGTCAGAGTCGAACAGAAGTGGAAGCGACAATCACTCATGCTAAAGTTCACCTGTTCATGCTAAAAATCTTCTATTCACTCTAAATGTAATTAATGTTTCTCATCTTCAAAGTAGCAGACTAGGTTCTGAGGGGGAGAGTGACACAAAGGCAAGGACATATCGTGGGGAGACATCAGTACAGACAACATTCAAGAGATAATGGAAAAAATATAGTAGAAGGACAAAAAAGGAGTACTACCAAAGCAAGGCAAAAGAAGTACTGAAGTTTGCCTAGGTCAGTGAATCTTTGCCATTTGGTTTAAGCCTTTAAAACGAGTGAGAAGTCCTTCAGAGAAAAGCCATTCCTGAGAGGGCAGAAGGAGGAGAGGACAGAGCTCGTTTGGTGGAGGTGGAAGACACTAAAAGGAAAAAGTTAGCATGGGATGGAGAGTTAGGTTAGGGCCAGACTTTGGGAACTATGGAAACTATGCTTAGAAATCCTGACTTTATTTTATACACAATGGAAAGCTTTTTTGAAGGCCAGTGTAAGATGATTTATTATGTGCTATATGAAGGTAATTATGTCCTAGATCTAGGGGACATCTTCTAGGAGACCCCTACAAAACCCAGGAGAGAAATGTTGAGCACCCAAACATTGGTCATGATAGGGAAGGGAAGAAAAAAAAAAGGCTGAAAGAGAGAAAGTGAGAGGCAGATGTTTGGGTGTGGAGATAGAGAAAGAGGGAAGTGTGGAGATCCAGCATCAGGGAAGATAGTGATTCTAATTCACACAGGATAAAAAGCAGGGAAAAGAGGTATCTGTGAGGATGTGTGTGTGTGTGTGGGTGGGGGAGAGAGAGAGAGAGAGAGAGAGAGAGAGAGAGAGAGAGAGAGAGAGAGAATAGTGAATGATCCACTCAGGCAGGAGTAATAGGAATTTGAATAGCAAAGAGGCTATTTTCAGGTGTTGGTGATTCACTGAGGAAGTCAAATCAGAGTACTACAGTTGTCAGTTAGATTCAAAAGACCACCAAATGGTAGATGAGGAGTCAGAGGTAGTGAGTGACTGCACTCCCGCCATAAAAGCATCTCCACAGTGCCCACATGGTAACTCTGTTTCTGAAGAGAACAAGGGTATCTGTGGGCTGAATAACAGGCCCAGATAGATGGTGTCTAAGAGATGGAGCAAGAATCCAAACTTGAAGGGGACAAACTTAACCATCATGTATAGCCAGCTTCCAAAATGTTATGTAGTCAACTGAAGCAGAGAGATACCTGAATATCTTGGAAAGAAAGTGGGATTTAAGTTTAGAGGATATGTTCTCTTGTTATCACTTTGGGTGGCTCTCCTTTCCAAATGAAGTGATTCAGTTTCAGAGACACTCATGCAATAATGACACTAATGGATATTAAGATGTAAGTAGTTACATAAGATATAAGATATAAGAACACATGATTATTCTGATACTTTTGGTTTGCTTGTTGGATTATTTTTGAGTATGTTCATCTAATAGTCGGTTTACCACTAACTGATGATATTTTATTTTATTTTTTTAAAGATTTTATTTATTTATTTGACAGAGAGAGAGAGAGATCATGAGTAGGCAGAGAGGCAGGCAGAGGGAGAGGGGGAAGCAGGCTCCCTGCTGAGCAGATGGCCTGATTCGGGCTTGATTCCAGGACCCTGAGATCAGGACCTGAGCCGAAGGCAGAGGCTTTAACCCACTGAGCCCCTCATAACTGATGATATTTTAAAATAAAATATTTAAAATAGATTAAAGACCTGTGAGATCTAAAACTACAAAATTCCCAAAAGAGAACATAGGCAGTAATTGCTTTGACATTGGCTGTAGAAACATCTTTATAGATATGTCTCCTTTGGCAAAGGAAATAAAAGCAAAGATAAACTATTGGCACTACACCAAAATCAAAAGCCTTTGCAAGTGAAAGAAACCATCAACAAAAGACAACCTAGTGAATGGTAGAAGATATTTGCAAATGATAGATCCAACAAGGGGTTAATATGCAAAATATTTAAAGAACTTATACAACTCAATACCCAAACCCCCTAAATAATCCAATTAAAAATGGGCAGGGGACATGAATAGATATTTTTCTAAAGAAGACATACAGATGACCAACAGACACATGAAAAGATGCTCAACATCACTCATTATCCGGGAAATGCAAATCAAAACCACAATGAGGTATCACCTCACACCTATCAGAATGGCTAAAATCAAAAACACAAGAAACAACAAATGTTGGCAAGAATGTGGAGAAAAAGGAACCCACAAGCAGTGTTGGTGGGAATGCAAGCTGGTGAAGCTACTGTGGAAAAGAGTATGGAGGCTCCTAAAATAATTAAAAATAGAATTACCACCTAATCTAATAATTCCACTAGTGGGTATTTACCCCCCAAATCTGAAAACACTAATTCAAAAAGATATATGCACTCCTGTGTTTATTGAAGCATATGTAGAATGGCCACGATATGGGAGCAATCCAAGTATCCATCCGTAGATGAATGATAAAGAAGATGTGGTATATATATGCAATGGAATATTACTCAGCCATAAAAAGAATGAAGCTTGCCATTTTCAACAACATGGATGGATCTGAATGGTTAATGCTAAGTGAAATGGGTCAGAGACAAACAAATACCATATGATCTCAATCACATGTAGAATTTAAGAAACCAAACAAACAAGCAAGGCAAAAAAGAGACAAAAAAACAGACCCTTAACAACAGAGGACAAATTGATGGTTACACGAGGGGACATGGGGTGGGGAAATGGGCGAAATAGGTGAAGGGGATTAAGGGTACAGGATTAAGGATGAGCACTGAGTAATGCATAGAACTGTTGAATCACTATATTGTACACCTGAAACTAATATAACAGTAGTTAATGTTAATTATACTTGAATAAAAAAATTTATATGGTGCTTTACATAAGTAATTTTTTCATGAAAGCTATTTTACTTTTTCTGTGCTTATCTCCAAATCAATGGAAATCATATCAGCATTATATAAACAATATGTAACCTGGCAACATGGCTAGCTCTGATTGTGACACTTCAGAGAATATTAGAACCCCCTGGATCCTTCATGTTAAGTATCAAGACATGATTAAATACGCGAACAAAAGGCATCATAGGCTTCTGCTCTCTCCCCACAGAGGTGCTGTCCCACCTGGAAGACCAGCTGGAGAGACCTAGAGCTAGAGCATGAGGGACAAGCCCCTACCTGAGTGCGTGGTTTCTCGCCAGGCTTGGCTGACGCTCTTGCAGCATTTCAAAAATGTTTGGTTGGCGAAGAAATGCCACAATCTTGTCATTATATGCTGAAACAGACAAAAGTACAAGTTGTGGTTGAGCCTTCAGCCCAGAGATAATTTCTCTAATGGTTGGAAACTGGCTGCTTAATACCAGGATTAACACGGGAGTTTGCAGGGCAGGTGGCATACTCATCAAAAAATGTAAGCTCTTGCGGGTTTTTTTCTGTGACATAATAGCATTATCATTTTTTAAAAGATCAAACCAAAAGTGAACCAGATCTAAGTTAATCATCCTTAATATTCCAGGAACTTAACTGGGTGTTAACTCATCCCTGTGTGAACCGATGAAGGAAAAATAAAGAGCTCTTCCATGAGGGCAGTTGTACTCTCTTCCTTCTGACTTCTCTTGCTCATTTTACAATTATTATGGCAAAAAATTCTATATGAGTTCAAATAAATCCTTTTCTGAACACTTGACCCTTACAACCTGTGGCCAAGGTTGACTTCCCAGTAGTGATAATGGAAATATCCAAATCCATTTGGGCTTTCTCACCTCACTTCCCTTGATACAAGTGGCATGTACCTCAGGAAGTAACTGAGGTTAGGAATGAAGACTGTGCTGACTTATCCCCATACACACCTGGGAAGGGAGTTCTAAATTAAAAACTGCATCTAAGAGCAACAAGTTCCATCACCTCATTTAAGCTATGCTCTCCTGGACTCGGCTAACAAATCACTGAATAGAATACAGAAGAAGGGGGGGGTCTGGAAGAGGGCAGAAAAGAAACAGGGAAGATGGAAGGTCAAATAGAGGAATGAAGGGAAAGAAAAAAGGGGCAAAAGGAGAATGGAAGTAAAGGGTAGAGGTAGATTATACCACAGGGGAAGAAAAAGAGAATACAGAATCCTGAATATTAAAAGATTCATGACAAGAAAAAAAAAGGCTAAGTATTGGGTATCCAGGGTCCCCAAAACACGATACATACCTAGTGGCAAGGACTCATGTTGATGTTGGCTTCGAATAGCAGCTACTAGGCTGTGTCCTGGTCTGGCCAGTAAAGAGGCTCCTCTGTTTCTAGAGACTTCTGAAGCCTAATTTCAAAATAAAATTGTTAGCATTGGAAATCTTATCAATTCCAGATGGTCTTTTGATACTAATTTTTCAATATGAGGGATAAAAGATCCTGATAACACCTAAGTTAAAAAAGAAAGGAAGTTACAGTCCTCAAAGTGATAGAAATAAGCAAGTTAAAAAAAAAAAAGACTAAGTAGGATGGCTGATGGTTTTTTAAGAAAGTGAATATGCTAAATGTTATAAATGTTAACCAAATTAATCTACTCCATAGACTAAGAAACATTTCTCTTCATTAATACATTGAAGAGACAAATTCCACATAAATACTCTCAGTAAAGGTAAGTTTATGGCTTCCCTTTCTCAGAGTTAGCACTGCACTTCCAAACTGAATGGGAAATGGAATTGCTCTTTTTAACAGCACGTCTCCCCCTCAGATGGCCATTCTTTGCTGAGTGCTTATTAATCCATTCACGGTGTGGGCTACTCTTCACATAGTATCTTTTTATTCTCTCAAAATTCTGGAAGATGCGCATTATTAACCCCGGATTCCAAACAGAGAAACTGAGAATTGGATAAATTAAGTTTTTACAACATTTTTTAACTGTAAGAGACAGAACAAGGGTACCAACTAATGCTTGACTGCAAAGCGTTTGTTTGACTCATGTCCTGCTGTTAGCCTGCATTCAATACCCTGATTTTGGACGGGCATTTTGACAAAACTTCATGAAATAGAAAATTTGCTTAGCTTAAAACTGATATTTGTGGGGTGCCTGGGTGGCTCAGTGGGTTAAACCTTTTGCCTTCGGCTCAGGTCATGATCTCAGGGTCCTCAAATCGAGCCCCGCATCGGGCTCTCTGCTCAGTGGGGAGCCTGCTTCCCCCCCCTCTCTCTGCCTGCCTCTCCCTCTGTCCAATAAATAAATAAATAAAATCTTTTAAAAAACCCTGATATTTGTGATGAGTAATTTAGCTCAAATTTTTAAATTGAGGGAGGGAGAAGAGAGGGGGAAGCAGGCTCCCTGCTGAGCAGAGAGCCCGATGTGGGGCTCGATCCTGAGACCTTGAGATCATGACCTGAGCTGAAGGCAGAGGCTTTAACCCACTGAGTCACCAGGTGCCCCGATTTAGCTGAATTTTAAGTTCTAATAAAGCCCCTAAGTTCTAGAGTATGTCAGTGAGCTTTCTACCATGATTCCATGTACATTTGTTCCTTAAAGGACTCTTGTAGGGTAAGCTATTTAAATAGAGGCCCTATGGATTTTCCCCATTGGAGTACATTCACCAAATATATGGGGTTTGCTGTAGAGTATGATTCACTCTATGGTATTTGGTAAAGTATGCCAAAATAGGCTTTACAAACATTTAAGAATTACATTGAAGATTACTTTGTAATATACTTAAAAAGTGCACAAACATCCGGACAAATAAGGAAAGAAAATTCTCTCTCTGAGAGTGGTGTAGAATTCATTTCCACAGAATTCAGGAGCGTTATTGAGATCCTATGCTACAAAGTCCAGGAAGGGGACTTTTAGACTAGTCCACATATCATATTGCAGATGACGAATAGGACAGATTACTTACGGCTTACTCATTAAAGACACGGTAATTGCTGATTTTCGTTTGGGTCCTACTTCCACACTCCACACAGAGAGGGTAACATCCTTTCTTTGCAGAGATGTGCTATTAGTTCACCGTATACGGCAGTCTTTGAATTGCTCTTCCTGAAGTAGTAGACATCCTTTCTCTCCTGGTCCTTCTCCTTGCCCACTGCTTACTTGAGGGACAAGGAAATAGATACCTTGGGCCACTGTAGTGGACTTCTCACTTTGATGCCATTACCCCTCAGCTCTGTGCTGCTAGAGTAGCCAGCCACCAAGATTTAGAAGGTGGTACTTCTGCAACACCACTTTCCAGTCCCATTTACATGGTTACAATGCAAGGTGATGAAAGAAAGGTTTGCTGATCATTAAAACAGGAAACAGAGACTCTCTACATTCCTTTCTCCTTGAATTAATAAATATGTAAAGCGTTTCTGGGACTGAAATGATAGGTCTCTTTTCCTTGGAAGGAGTTATGTCAGTCTGCTTGAATGTGTGTTTGAAATATTTTGGATGCTGTAAAGACAGGAAACACCACTCAATTGAAGATTATCTAAATGATGTATTACAGAACTGAGGAAGTGGATCTGGTAACAGACCTCAGGAAGGCATGCCAGTATACAGAACTCAGGGGGTGCCTGCTGTCCCACCCTGAGCTAAAGTGTCTCACTGTTGGTTGCCCCGAAATAAAGGGCACTTTGAAACAGGAAGAGGCTCACTTCTATTCCTGGCTGAGGTAGGGACTTCATATGTTACAGATATGTTTTAGGGAAAATTGGTGCCTTCTTCTGAGGTTGCCTGCTCACTGGCTAAACTAAGCTGATTCAGAAACCAGATGAAGTCCCGGCTACTCCGCAGGTAGATGACTGACTGATGATCATGCTTCAGGCGAACTCTGAGTGAGTTGGAGGAAACAACACAGGGGGAAGGTAGGGCTCATGGGGTACTTGAACCATTATAGAGACACCTGCTGAGAGGGGAAAGGACGTACTGGAGGGTGTACAGATGAGGATGGATGGGAGGGTCAAAGAGAAACAGGCTCGTCCAACTAGGCGCCAGGAATTTACAGAGATGGAGATAATTTCAAGCAAGGCTGGAAAAGATTTTGAGACTGGTCTAGAGTTGACTATGTGCTAGGGTCCTTGTACCCCTAAAGTAGTA
The DNA here is from genome assembly GCA_028533885.1 of Nasua narica. Classification (NCBI taxonomy): domain Eukaryota; kingdom Metazoa; phylum Chordata; class Mammalia; order Carnivora; family Procyonidae; genus Nasua; species Nasua narica. Next base: position 7,000,830 of record CM052806.1, read on the forward strand.
CTACATGGTCCATTTTGAGAAATCTTTGATATCAGCTGAGTAACCTGGTTTAGATCTTACTGCAAACATGATGCTAACATTTGTTTTCCTAAACTACTGAAAATGACTAGAAGAATGGATTTTCCATTTAAAACCAAAATCACATGACTCATTGAATTCCCCGGCATAGGATATTTTTTGTGTTACTGAGTTTCTCAGGGGTGTGTGTGAGACAGAGAGACAAAGTGGGGACACCCGCAAAGGGCCTGCCTCTCTCCAGACATGCGATGATTATTCTATGACTGGCTAAAACCGAGTTTGCAGTAGGAAGTAGTTTTAAGATTTCTCTTCCTTTTGATGTTGAGATAGCTTTAATCATAATTGCAAATGTGAAAACTTCAAACATTTAGCTCTCTAGAAAAAAAAGATATGCTCAGAAAATAGTTTTCAGTAAATGGTAAACAAGCTTCTCTTCTGTGTTGCAATTTAGAAATGTAAACTAGTGGTTTTTTAAAGCCCTGATTGAAAATTGCAGGTTTTAGACTGAATTTGGGTTAATAATCAGCTAATGCTCTCTTTGAAAATGCTGGAGACCTAAAGATAAAAAAAAAATAGTAAGTTCAGAAGAAAGGCCCAAGTGATGAATTTGCATTCATCTCTAGATTCCTTTTGTAGTCTAAAAATAGATCATTAACAAAGTTTTCAAAATTATCTTAAAGAAACAAAAGAGAGATCTATGCTTGAGTTATTCAACATATTTATAATAGTGAAAAGTGAGTAATAAACATAATTACAAAGAAAGGCTTGAGTTAAATTACGGTAGATCCAAATGATTAAAATACAGAAGAATTTTAATGGCATGGAACAGTCTCCAAGGTATTGTATTGGTAAAGTAGGATACAGAACCATAGACAACATGATTCAATTTTTTTTTTTTATTTCTGTGTAGACCAGGAGTTTCTCCAGATGGGATATTATACTCTCCTTTTAACTTCTTTCCCATCTGTGTCTGTGTATTCTACACTCTTTACTTACTGTTGATAATATGAAAGTTTATTTTCATAAGTGTCTGAATTTTATAAACTTCCAATCAAACCTATAATCAAGTATAGGTTACATGGAATCAGGAGGAAAATTCCCAATTTTTAGAGGCAGTGCAGAAGTTACCCTCCCCAAAGGCAAGCTTCCTGAATGATGACTTCTCTGTGTTATCAGAACCAAAGGAATAACTTTTATCATCAAAAAAGCTCACTGCAAAGAATGACCCAGAGTGACGTCTTGCTTTTAAAGTGAAAAGTCAGTTTCTCTTCTCTACCAGATCCCTGTCCTTTCCTGCGACAATTACTACTACACTTTTTTGTGAGCATCCTTCTAGAACTTTTCTATGACTAATGATTTTCTAACCTGACCAAGATAAGGTGGTAAAATAAAAATTATGTGCTCTGTTATCCTTCATTATTAATGTTAATTTATATTGTTACTTGCTCTATAAGTAAGACAAATGTGATCTTTAGTGATTTCCTTATTGAGAGATGGGATCCAATATTTATACCCCAATATGCTCTTTCCATTTATCTGTGTCCATTTCCATATAGACATTATGGGAAGAGTTAGGCCTGTTTTGCTGATGCTTTTTTTTTTTTTTTTTGTATGTTGCAGACAGATGTGACAGTACTAAAATGCAGGCTAAAGCATCAAATGATGATCTTTTAAAGCATAAAGTACTATATTCCTGATAACTGCTTTTAGCAAACTGCCTGAAAAATTTTCACTTGAGGTAAAAAAAAAATCTAAAAGACATTTGACAGTGTTTCTGTTAATAACCTATCATAGTGGTTTTGAGGGAACTTTTTACCATTTAGGATCCTGAATATAGAAGCTGATTTCAATTCCATCTTTAAAAGCAATTAATGCTTTTCAATGCTGGGTAGCACTTAAGGGAATGGCTCCTGAAGGTGAAACAGAAAATATTGATTCCTAAGGTTGTGGTCTAAGAAACATCTATAGCAAATCCCCCAGTGCCCCTGATATGTGTCACAGAAAAAACATGGATTATGGAAATAATTCACTGATTATTCCTGAGTCTCACATTTCCATCGGCTTAACTGTCTTTTCAAATTGGATATCTACTGTTTTCCTACTCATTATCTAACTTATCTAACAGCAAACCTGCCATCCTCCCCAACTGGATCTCTTGTTCATCTCACCTGTGTGTTGTTAATGTGCCTCAAGGCTCACAGATTGAGAATCATAGAGCCCGCCATCTAGTTCCCTTGTCTCCACTTGCAGAAGAGGGAACTGAGGCACCAGAAAGGAAAGGAAAGGAAAGAGGAAGGACACACACCTCCTCTGTGGAGAAGCTGGAGCTGAGACTCCATCTGCTAACTGAAGTCCCAGGTACCCCTTCCTCCCACCTCTTGACCTCTGCAGGCTTCTTCCCAAGGGGTATCCTCTGTCTTGTGTCTCTTTGCCACCTCCAGTGGCCTCTAATGGGCCTTTCTCTTGCAGATCACTCCTTTCTTTCCTCTTCCTGGTCGTCACTGTCTCCTTTCTAAAATACTAGTTTACACTGGACTGGGAGTTAGATCTGAACTGTGGTCTTGAACTCCCTGTGTGACCTGAACTTTTGATATTTAAGTTTGCCTGAATATGAAATAATAATTTTTTTTTAAAGATTTTATTTATTTAGTCATGAGACACAGAGAGAGGCAGAGGGAGAAGCAGGCTCCCTGTGGTGCAGGAAGCCCAAGGCGGGACTCAATCCCTGGACCCTGGGATCATGATCTGAGCTGAAGGCAGTTGCTTAACTGACTAAGCCCATAAAATAAAATTTAGGTGCCCCTAAAATAAAATTCTTAAGTGAAGTGGAAATATTTGGAAATGCTTAGAGGTATTTTATTTTGTTTTTTGTCTTGGTTGTCATAGGGATGGGTGAGGTGAGGGCACTCCTGACAGTTAAAGGATATGACCAGGAAAAAAGGTCCTGCAATGGCATGGGACAATTCTACACATTACAGAAGTGTCATCGAAATGCCAATAGTCTTTTCCTCTAAAGCCCACTTTTCCACAAAAATCATCATGTTATTCCTCTCAAATTCATTCAGAGGGCTCATGAGAAAGTGCCATGTGACATTCAAAGCTTTAAAAAAAAAAAACCCAAGTGGAAACAGTATTCTGGTCACACTGACCTACTCGTCTCTCTACTGATCTTTCTCAATCCTGCTGCTGCACTTCTGCTAATGCAGGCTCTCTGTGGGGTTGCCCTTCCTTGTCCTTTGTACCTGGCTGGACTTTAGGGTTAGGTCAAGTGCCTTAACTTTAGAGATGCCTTTCCTTGGCCTCTTTTGAACTTCTGTGGCACTTGTCCTAACATCTCTCTTGGCACGCAATCACATTCTAATTGTTCTTGTTACTTAACTCTGTGTTTTTTTGGCCTGGCTTCAAACATGGAATATAAAATTCTCCCGGGCGGGGATCATATCTCATACTTCTTTGCATTCCAGAGTGCTCATAGCAAGCCATCCACTTAATCAACGTTTGTTGAGCAAAATCATATCACAGCAAACACAATTAACATTTCCCACCACCCTCTCTTTCTGTTTTTATACCAAGATCCTCCTGTCCTCTCATTCCCTAGGCTATGGGCTCTCACAGCAGGGGGAACCAGATATTTATTTTCATAGAGGCTGGGTCTTTGTTTTCTCTGGTATGCCTCCTCTGGATGAGCTTTTCTCTGCCTCCCAGTTTCTCTCTCTGTTGCTTTTCCTGGTTTCTCCTTGTGTCAGCTCAAAGCTACCAGAAGACAGAGGATGCGCAGAGGGGTGGGAGGGGTTTAAAAACCTGATCAACTGAGTCAGTTGGAGAGTGAATGAATTAGGAAGAACACAGACGGCTGAGGCACATTTATGCCCTTTCATTGTTCATCGTTATGTGTTACAGTCTCTCTTGAGTGACTCCCTGTGTGTGAAACATCAGTGCCCCTGATATGTGGGGTTACATGGAATCAGGAGGATTCTTGGCTGATGTGGGTGGTGCTTTGTCATTAATGTTGCTATTCAAGGTAACTGTGCTTGGGCTATTCCATCATATTAAGTGTTTCAGAACAGGTATTACAAGTGGTACTCATGACTTTAATCTCGTTTCAACAGAAACGTCTTAATACTTGTATTTTCAGGTTAATTTCTAATAAATGTAAGAGATCTAGATCTTTTGGGGGTCATCTTACGTTGAGTAACCTACCTTTTTGTTTTATTGGCAGTGAACCTGACTGCAGGACTCAGCTTCTTTTATCAAATGTGGTTACTCTCGATTAATGCTGAAATCGCCTTAATAATATTAAAGAGCGGGGACATTTTAAATAAAATTAAGTGGCCTCTTTCAAGTGCATTCAGAATTTTGAATTTACCCACTATTATCTCATAAACGCTGTACTTTCTGAAATGTTATAAAAGTGCCACCAGGGAGGGATACAGTGCCCGTTGAGCTGGGAAGCTGGGCACTGCTTTTTGTCCTCTGCGATTGTGTCTGCTGCAGAATGCCTGCTATCTGTGCGACCAACACCCACATAACCCGGGGGGATGCATATTTTTCTTTGCATGGTCATGTGCACATTTTACATATATGCAGAAAGAAAGATTCAACCTGTTTTCAGCTGTATCCTAAAGCAATACCTAAGATGACCCATGAAAGAAAAATTCGTTTTCTCACACTGGCATTAAACCATGAGCGCCCTTGGCTGGAAAGAGTTTGGCTTATCAGAATATACGGATGATTCCCCTAAAAAAGTAGAAGACTGGGTACCAATAAAGCAGCAACAGGCTCTTCCTTTGAGACTTATGTTTGCTGTCTGAGGCTGCCAGGTGGATTGTTATTTTCCCCATTTCTCCTGAGATGCTCACCCTAGTTCTCCCTGGAATGACCCTGGGGGAGGGGGGGCGGGCAGTGAGGTGGTGTGTATGCACACACACACACACACACACACACACACACACACACACACACACATTTCTTCTTTCATCATGTACTACTTCCTTTTTTACCTCACTGTAATTCAACTCTACAGGTTATTTGATGAGAAATGGTTCTCAGTGGCCACAATCTCCTGAGATCCTGGTGGTTTCTAGGGTGGTACCAAGACTTGGGAAACGTCAGTAAGGGATTTACTCAAAATATTGCCAGGAAGGGACTAGAAGTAGAAAAGAGCTATGTTTGGAGTTTTTGGTTTGAGAGGGGAGGCCAGGAAAGGGAATGGGATAGAGATAGTTGTTCAGAAAGGCAATGCACATGATGTTTAAGAAGGATGGTTTCACGATTCAGGGGAAGGTGACCGTAGGCAGTGACTAAAGACAGAAACCAGGAAAGAGCACATGGTAGGATGGAGAGAGAATATTCGTGTCCCCAGTGGATTTCTCCCAGTTTTTGGTCCATGTCTATGGTACTGATGTCTTCTCCAGGATCTATGAAGAGTCCAAAGTTTAATGTTGGTCATATGCTGTAGGATCTTTTAGGACTGGCAGGCCTAAGGAAGCACAGTTCAGCCCTGCTGTATGGATCTCCTGACCCTGCATATTCAATGACCTTTAAGCTAACAGAGTCTTAGTAGTGGCGATTGTTAGGACAAAAGGGGAGGCAGAGGAAGGCAATCTGAAGATGGGTCTAAGGAGTTCAGTGGGTGTCCCTGACTCCCCATTCTTCTATCCACACTGGTCAGAGCCCCCTGAGGGGCAGGCAATCCTAGATCCCGGTCACTAAAACAGAGCAGGGCCTGTGGATCTGTGAACATGGCCAGGGGTGTGGGGGTGTTACCTCTCCAGCACTGTAGCTCCGAAGCCTCTGGAGGTGCTGTCGGTGGGTCAGGTGATTGGGAAGACGACCGTTCTGAAGAGGGATTCGGGGGTCAATGAAAGTGGTGGCTCGACTATTGTGGTCCACGAAGAAAGACTGCAGACAGACCAGTAAAAAAGCACACTGCATGAGAATGAGCCAGAGTGAAGTCAATAACGTAAGGGAATGCTAGAGGGCTCAGTCTTCGTGTTCATTTCTTTTTTTTTTAAAGATTTTATTTATTTATGTGTCAGAGAGAGAGAGAGACCACAAGCAGGGAGAGAGGCAGGCAGAGGCAGAGGGAGAAGCAGGCTCCCCGCTGAGCAAGGAGCCCGATGCGGAACTCGATCCCAGTACCCTGGGATCATGACCTGAGCCGAAGGCAGCTGCCCAACCAACTGAGCCACCCAGGCATCCTTTTTCGTGTTCATTTCTGTACCTCCTTTTTATCTACTGAAAACTAGATGGAAGACTGGGGCACACCAGTCATTGATAAACACTTCACACTGTGGAGTTACAGTCACAACATTTCACTCACCACGGAAAAAAAGAGGAATAGAGCCTTTGATGTATTAAAATAACACTAGTTATAATTCATTGGAACATTTTATTTTAAAAATAAAGTCTCTTTTTGATTATAGAATTAGCACAGTCTCACTGGGAAGAAATTTTGAAAGGATAAAAAAGAAGAAAATCAAAATTACCCCAAATATCACAATCCAAGGGTAATCACCAAAATATTATGGTGACTTTTTTCCTCAGTTTTTTCTTTTCTTGTGCAAATATACAAATATCTACATATTTTCCCCACATTGGCACTGACAATTTTGTTAGATTTTTTCACCTATTTTATGAGTATTTCCTTAAGTTACTAGACATTCTTTTAACACAATTTTAGTAGGTATATAGTATTCAGCTTGATGGATGTATAATAATTTTGGTACTGTCTATCACCGGACATTTTACTTTTTTACTGTTTTAACAATAATGCTTTAATAAACATTCCTGTTTGTAAATCTTTGCAGCATGTCTGATTACTGTACATGTTCCAATATGTGACAAAAGTCATTCTTCAAATCTAAAATTACCTCTCATAAAATAAGTACCTTTTCAGGAAAAAAAAACCTTTTGTACTACTGAACAATCTTTCAAATACTGTCTTGAACAAAATGTGATGTTTGATGAAGGTGACTTCCTCTTAAAGACCTCAATCAATGTTCACTGTAGACGCATTCAGATGCCACCTGACAGAAGTAGTTGAAGTCAAATACAGATTTAAAAATTATTCTTAGGAAGTCTGAGCTTATAATTTCAAGTATGACATGTCCTTGTAAACAAGCCTCTTTTGTTAAAGAGCTTTATAAAAAGTGATACAGGAAGTGGTTTCATTATGGAGACCAAAAGATGGCTCCACAGAAAGATTAACTCCCCTAATATCCTGTGAATCAGTATCTGTGACTTGCAGTAAAATTCCCAGGATAGCATTCCACACAGATTCAAAAAGGCCCACACAGGGGCACCTGGGGGGCTCAGTCTAAGTGTCTGCCTTCGACTTAGGTCATGATCTCAGGGTCCTGGGGTCAGCCCCTAGCTGGGCTTCCCCCTCAGTGGGGAATTTCCTTCTCCCTCTGCTCCTCCCCCCTGCTTGTGCTGTCTCTGTCACTCAAATAAATAAATAAAATCTTTTTGCCCCCAAATACTTTTATTTTATTTTTTCAGTGTTCCAAGATTCATTGTTCATGTACCACACCCAGTGCTCCATGCAATACGTGCCCTCCTCAGTACCCACCACCATATAAAATTAAATCTTTAAAAAAAGCCTGTATGTCCAATAATTTGGATGGGACTGAAGATGACATGCCCTGAAAAACTGGGTTAGATGGTTCAAAAATGGCACTAGCGATACCGAAAGATGAGTAAAGAGTCTGAAGAAGAAAAAATGTGAGTGGGAAAAAAATTTATCAACATGTTTATAAAAAATGAGATTTTAAACACACAAGTATAAGCTGAAGTCAATATTTGAAGGCGTCTTTTTATTATGCCTGCAAGTTTATAAACTAAAGTTAAATGGGTTTCTTGTATTTGTGCGTATGTGGCAATTCTTTAGCATAAATTCCTAAAAGTTGAGTTAATCACTGGGCTAAAAGTTAGAAAAATTTTGTTTATTGGCCTATATTAACAAATTACTTTCTTATACTCTTATCATAAGTTCATGAATGTTTTTCATGGACTTCACAAATGTTGAGTATTTGAAAGACCTCTTAGAAACATTGAATGGTAAATGATGCTGAATTACTGTTTACAGGGCAAGTCAAACATTTTCTCATAGTTTTTTTTTTTTTAAGATTTTATTTATTTATTTGACAGAGAGAGATCACAAGTAGGCAGAGAGGCAGGCAGAGAGAGAGGGGGAAGCAGGCTCCCCGCTGAGCAGAGAGCCCAGGTCGTGGGACTTGATCCCAGGACCCTGAGAGCATGACCTGAGCTGAAGGCAGAGGCTTTAACCCACTGAGCCACCCAGGCGCCCCATTTTCTCAGTTTTATTGGTCAGTTTCTTCATCGGCATATTGTCGACTTTGCTCCCTTTATTGTTGTTGTTGGGATGTTAAGGTTTTCTTATTTACTTATAAATGTGTTTAGTTACTCCTCTGCCTTCGAATTGCTTTTGATTTCTGTTTGCTTTGTTTTCCACTACATAGAATTTTTTATATTCCTTTGTATCCAAATCTCTCAATCATTTCTGTCTAGAGGTCAATTCAATGCTTAATTATATTTTTCTAGCTTTATTTTTGGTGAGTTTTTTTCCGAAACTTCTTTTGGTATGAATGTGAAGTTGTAATTCAATTTTCTCTCCAAGAGCCTATTTTTCCAAATCATTCGTTCCCTATCATTTATTACATATAAATTATTATAAATACCACTGTCTGTTTCAGGAATATTTTATTTGTTCCAGTGATCTGGAGGATTTTCACTGTTCCAATTATTAATGCCTGTAGGACAAGTTTCCTTTCATAATTTACCTTTTCAAGATTTTCTTAAGTATTCACACCTGCTTATTTTTCCAGATAAACTGATCTTAATTTTATTAAGTTCCAAAAGAGTTCTATTAGGATTTTGTTTATAGTCACTTTAAGACTACGGATGACTTAGAGAGAATTCATTCTTTATGACAGTCAATGTATCCTTTCCCATTTGTGAACATAAAATGTCTATTCAGGACTTTTTCTTCTCAGTAAAATTTTGTAGTTGTCTTCCTGAAAGACATATTTTTGGTTAAGGGAGTCTGTAGATATTTAATACTGTCTATTGCTATTCTAAGTGCTTCTTTTCCTGTAATGTTTGTAACCCATCACTCCTAGTACCCGGGAAAGCTACTGTTGGTATATTCAGTTTATGTCTGCTTGTAGTATCAAATGCGTCTATCGAATAAAGGACACTTTCAGGTATATCTTCTTTGATTTTTACTTATTTATTATGTTGTTTTCTAGCTCACACACTTCTGGGTTTTTATTTTTAAATAAATTTTGAAATAAATTTCTGTTTTAATTACTGTTGCTTTTTAACCTTCTCTAAGTTATTAGTTTGAAAGCTTATTTTTAATACTTATTTTTCTTGTTTGATAATAAACCAATGTGCTAACCCTTTCAGTAGCCTTTCTATATCACATATTTTATTAAATATTGCTCACATGCATTTTCAATAATTTCTCAGTGGTTTCTAGGTCCTGATTTTATTTAGAACCCAATAGTCATGAAGAGCATTGTCTTGGAATCTCCAATTGGCAAATTGTTTTTGATGGTTGTGTTTAAATTTGTTGCTGTTTTAACATTCCAGTTAATTAACATAAGGTGCAATATTAATTAATTTCAGGAGTAGGTTTCAGTGACTCACCACTTAGATAAAACACCCAGTGCTATAGCAGGAGTTTATTAAATATTTATTAATTGAAGCAGAGAGAGTCAATTATCATATGGTCTCACTTACATGTGGAGCATAAGGAAAAACATGGAGGACATTGGGAGAAGGAAGAGTGAATTGGGGAAATTGGAGGGGGGAGATGAACCATGAGAGACTGTGGACTCTAAGAAACAAACTGTGGGGGACAGGGAGTTGGGTGAGCCTGGTGGTGGGTGTTGAGGAGGGCATGTATTACGTGGAGGACTGGGTGTGGTGCATGAACAATGAATCTTGGAACACTTAAAAAATAAAATTAAACAAAACAAAACATCCAGTGCTCATCACAAGTGCCCTCCTTAATACCAATCACCCAGTTAGCCCATCCCTAACCCCCCTCTCTCCATCAACCCTCAGTTTGTTCTCTATCATTGCTAATCTGTTTTATGGTTTGCCTCTTTTTCCCCCCATGTTCATCTGTTTCATTTCTTAAATTCCACATATGAGCGAGATCATATAGTATTTGTCTTTTTCTGATGGACTTAAAACTTGTTTAAAATTTAGCTCTATTGCTTATGGCCATGGAATGCAACATGAGTATTTTATACTTTTCTGTTTTCTTTGTGTTACAAAATGTTATCACGTATACAGAAAAAGCTCCAAGGATCTTATAAAGAAGCTGTAAACTGTTTTTTTTCTTTTTAAAAAAATTGTGATAAAATGTACAAAACACAAATTTTGCCATTTTAATAATTTTTAAGTATACAGTTTAGTGGCATTAAATACATTCTCATTGTCATGTAACCATCAGCATTATTCATCTCCTGAAATGTTTCATCTTCTTAAACTGAAACTCTGTACTCATTAAAGACCAACTCTTCATTCCTTCCTTCCCCCAGACCCTGGGAACCTCTATTCTATTTTCTGTCTCTATGAATTTGACTATTCTTAGATATCTCATGTGAAATAAAATATTTGTCCTTTGTTTCTGACTTGCTTAACTTAGCATGACGTTTTCAAGGTCCATTCATGCTGTAGCATGTGTCAGAATTTCATTGCTTCACAAGGATGCATAATCTTCTGTTGTTTGGGTAATACCACAATTTGCTTATCTATTCATGTAACCTCTTTTTTTCCCCATCCCTACTGAAGTATAAATGACAAGTAAAAATTGCATGTAATTAAGGTCTATGTAAGCTCTATTTTTAACAAAAGAATATATATTCCATTAATACAAAATTACATTATTCAAATCCTGACTTGTTTTGTCTCTCTGTCAAACTGATAGATACGAAACTCATTTTCCTATAATGCATTTATTTCATTTCCTTTTGTTTTTCTCTTTTAGTTTTCTTTATACATGATATGATGCTATTTGGTTCATAAGATATACGAATTGTATCTTTATTTTAGTTGTGCCTTTAATTTATATAAAATCTTACTTTGACTCCATTTAATGGTGCTGAATTTGAACTCTCCTTTCTATGATATTAATATAACGCCACTGATTTTCTTGTTACGGTTTTCACATTCTATTAATATTTATTCTTTTATTTTTTTCGACTCTCTGGATCATTTCTTGGGTATGTCTTTTAGTAAGCTGGATTTGTTTGTTACCAAATCTGGAAGTGTTTTCCTTTTGGGACATAAGTTTACCCCTTTTCCACCTACCACTATGACTATTATGCTTGGCTGTACTTTTGTTATTTTATTTTTATTATTTCCAATTTCTTTGCTTCCTGGTAGATTTTGGGAGGTATTTTGCTATGTAAATTGTATTTTGCTTGATTTTATTTTTGTAGGAATTTGAAACAGGAAAATCTTGCTTTCAATGGTACAAATAGTTGCCTTTTAACTTGATCAAATAACTATATTTAGCTCTTGTTTTTCAAATCACTCAACCATGAACTTAGCACAATTTTCCTTGCCCTGCTCACTGCTCCTCTTCCCTCTTCTCTGTCTATTTTATTCTAGGCTAGGAATATGATTCAGATAGTTGTTATTCAATTATTCCATTTTTCTCATACATATTTTCCCATAGTTTATTGTCTTTTCCAAAATATTTTAAAGCATTTTAACAGTAATTATTTACACTTACTTCATATCTATTCTACCTAAAATAAGACCTACTCTACCAAAATAAGATGAAAAGCAAGAAGGGGCTAGATCATAACACTTAAAAAAAGAAAGTAAAAGTTCTTCATACAGTGATCCGCAGGATAGCAATTGATGAACTTCAACAAGCTTTTGTGTACCATAGCCTTACTCTCACTGCCAATTTAGCAGCAAAGAATTCCTAAAGAGGAATAATAGCCAAGAATAGTTATAGGAAGCTATTTATGTTATAGTAAAGCTTTGGTAATTTTAATAAAGGAAGGGCTATCTAAATTCTCAAAAAAAAATGTTCACCACCATCGCCCTTTTATATTATGTTTTAACCATTATTGATTCCTGTTCTGCTTCGTTTGTGAGACATTGGGAGAATGGCTTTTGGTGTTTTCTTCGGACAGGCAAAAGAGTACAGTGAGCTCTGAAATCCTGCATGTAAGGTTGTTTTTCTGGTATTTTCACACTTGAATGACACCAATTTGTTTGGATATAGAATTTGGGGGTTGCAAGTTTTTGTCATCAATAATCTGTACTCCTTGCTCTGTGGATTTCTGTAGTTGAGTTTCATGGGTGGAAATTTTTTTTTCTTAAAGATTTTATTTATTTATTTGACACAGAGAGAGAGATCACAAGTAGGCAGAGAGGGAGGCAGAGAGAGGGGGGGAAGCAGGCTCCCCACTGAGCAGAGAGCCCGATGTGGGGCTCGATCCCAGGACCCTGAGATCATGACCTGAGCCGAAGGCAGAGTTGCTTTAACCCACTGAGCCACCCAGGTGCCCCTTATGGATGGAAAATTTTAAGCTTGTCTGATTAATTCTTTTTAAGGTAACTTTCATATTATCATGGTTATATATTGATAAGATTTTTTTAAATCTCCATTTTTTTTAGATTTTATTTATTTATTTGAGAGAGATCACAAGTAGGCAGAGAGGTAGGCAGAGAGAGGAAAGCAGGCTCCCCGCTGAGCAGAAAGCCGGATAAAGATCATGACCTCAGTGGAAGGCAGAGGCTTAACCCACAGAGCCACCCAGGTGCCCCTAAAAATCTCCATTTAAAGACAATTCTGGAGTATGTGTAGATATGCAATTTTAATTAATTTTACTATAGCTCAGTGAGCCCAATTAGTCTGCTTACCTGAACAATTTATTTTAGAGCACAAAATTTTATTTTCAATATTTAACAAATGAATTTTTATATTTCAAATTTAATTTTGCTGTATACCTATTATTCTGGTTTCCTCTTTAGGGAAATCTGTAAGTCATTCATCTAACAGAGATTTAAACTGAGTGCTAATTACATGCTAGGAATATTCTAAGCCCTTAGGGTTTTATCAGTGAGCAAACATCCCTGCTCTCAAGGGGCTTAGATTTCTATCAGGAGAAACAGACAAAACAGGAAATCTAACAAATACATAACTTATATGGTTGGGACATATGGGTTGGGAATCTTGGTATTAAATTGAGTGGTTAGGATAGGCTGCCTGAGAAAGTGAGATATCCTCTTTTGGTTTTTAGTTTTTTTTTTTTTTTTTTAATCTTATCCCTCCCTGTTTGTCATCTGGTTTTCCCCCTCCCTTTGGAGGTTGTTTCCATGTTCTCTATCAGGGATTTGATTCTACATAGCATCAGTACTGCTCTGTTTTATCCCTATGCTATTACATTTTGTTTTTCCTTGCCATCTTAAAACGTTTATTTTCAGCCCACTTTTTTTTTTTAAACTGTAGAACATGTGAGACTCACTCACTTATTCTCTAACGAAATTTTAGTGGCACAGTATTATGCACAGAGTAGGACAGTATTGTTAACACAACGTTGTACCGTAGGTCTCTAGAACTTACTCATCTCGTATAACCGAAACGGCACCCCTTGAACCCAGACTCCTCATTTTCCTCCTGCCCCAGCCCTGGCTGCCACCATTCTGCTGTTCCTCTGAGGCTATTTCAGAAATTTCATGTAAGGGGAATCACGCAGTATTTGTCCCTCAGTGACTGGCTAATTTCATGGAGCATAATGTCCTCCGGGTTCATCCTTCATTTTTAAGGAACGCTGAGTAATGTTTCACTATAGGTATATACCACATATTCTTTTTTTAAACAAGTTTTTGAATTCCGGTGAGTTCAGACATAGTATAATATGAATTTCAGGTGCACAATATAGTGATTCAACACTTTCATACAACACCTGGGGCTCATGACAGAATCACTTGATAATCCCCATCACCTATTTCTCCCGTCCCTCCCCACTCACCTCCCTTCTAGTAACCATCAGTTTTTTGGGTGCTGAGTTTGAAAAGGAGGGCACATATTGCATGGAGCACTGGGTGTTATATGCAAACAATGAATCTTGGAACACTACATCAAAAACTACTGATGTACTGTATGGTGACTAACCTAATAATAATAATAAAAAAACCCCAACAACCCATCGGTTTGGTCTCTATAGTTAAGAGTCTATTTATTGGCTTGCCTCTTCCCCCCCTCACCCCGCCCTTTGCTTGTTCAATTTGTTTCTTAAATTCCACACGTGCGTGAAATCACGTGGTGTTTGTCTTATTCTGCTTAGCGTAATACACTCCAGCTCTGTCCACATCCTTGCAAATGACAAGATTGCATTCCTTTTTGTGGTTGGTAATATTTCGCTGTATATATCCCATCTTCCCTATCCATTCATCAGTTGATGGACACTTGGGCTGTTTCCATAATTTGGCTATTGTAGATAACGCCTCTGTAAACACCGGGGGGCGTGTATCCCCTTGAATTAGTATTTCTGTGTTCTTTGGGTAAATACCTAATAGTGCCATAGCTCGATTGCTGGGCAATTCTATTTTTAACTTTTTTGAGGAACCTCTGTACTGTTTTCCAGAGTGGCTGCCCCAGTTTGCATTTCCACCAACCGTGCAAGAGGGCTCCCCTTTCTCTACATCCTCACCAACACCTGTTTAACACTAATGTCTTAATGAAAGAAGGTGTTACTTGAAAGACACATCATGCACTGTGCCGTTTCGCTGAATGAAGAGCAGTTCTATTCCCATATGCTTCTACACATAAGTTTACAAACATATCCTTTTTAAAGTTTTTATTTTAATTCCAGTTTATTTACATACAGTATATCAGTTTCCGGTGTGCAGTATCATGATTCAACACTCACATGTCACCCAGTGCTCATCCTAACAAGTGCACGCCTTAACCCCCATCACCTGTTTAACATCCCCTACCTCCCTTCTGATGGACATTTTCTTTACCTATTCATCGGTCAGCGAACATTTAGGTTGTTTGGTTATAGTGAATAATGCTTCAAGGAACATAGCAATGCAGGTATCTCTTTGAGATTCTGATTTCAATTCTTTAGGAGATACACTCAGAAGTGGGATTTCCAGATCACAGGGTAGCTCTGTTTTCTGACATCTGCCACCTCTCAGCGTTTTTTCAGTTCAAGGCTGCTGCTTCTTGCTCAATAGAAATCATGTGCTCCTGAACCATCTTGTGTATGGTTGGCAGGTACGTTTTAAATTTTTCTGTTTTCTGAAGAAAATTATGCTGTAAGATATATATTTTTTCTCAAAGGTTCTGTTTCCTTCCTGTAATAGTAGGTCTTCACAGGCTCCTTTTTATTTTGTCGTTGTCTGTTCATTCCTCAGTAGAGGATGCCTCTGCCGCATGCCGGCCACCAACAGACCCGGCCCTGCCCCACCACCTGCAGCCCCACGCCCTCTCTGGATGATAAGCCTCGCCCTCACTCAGGCCTGGAATCCACTTAAGGTCCACATCCAATCTCTGCTGAAGTTGGCAGAAGGCTGTGACCTCCTTGCTCAGACTTTCAAGACAGCAGATGAGTCAGACACCATTTGGCCCTTCACTCTAGCCCTCCTGAAGTGGTGCCACTCTCAGAGCACTGTCCCTGTCCCCTTTGCGGGGATGACCATGCATTCAAAGACATCAGCTAGCTCCAGTCCTCTATTCCCACCATGGTGTACACTAAACACGTGGGCTCTTGTCTTTGCACATGTCAATAAAGCAAGAAGCAGACTGGCTAGAATGAGGAACCAGAAGGTGATGTGGCATTCTGGAACCTTCTCCGGTCATCTATGAAAATGTCTTTTGCATAAAGAGCTATCACTCCCTGATGTTCAGTGAGTGGTGTTCCTAAATCCCAGGTTCCTGTGCAGCACATTCTTTCTGAGTCGGAGGGGTGAGCCTGTAGGATATAGTCCAAAAATGTTCTTCTCAACCTATTCCCATTATCGATGGGCTTTAGCAATGAGGTATTCTTGTATTTTCCCCAGTCGCCAGTCCGATGTTGCATTTTTTGGTATGGATGATTCCCACAGCATCAAGAGGAGGAACAGCAGATATTACTAATCTGCTGTATTATCATAGATTCCCACATTCACTCATTTACTCTTTACAACAGGCTATAAAATCATGAAGGCAATAATAATTATTGCTACTTTATGATGGACAAAGTGGGGCTCAGAGCGGTAAAGGGACTTGCCCACAGTCACGTGTGTAGAATGGGGTCGGGTAGTCCTTGTACACGTTCCCCTCTATTTTCCCCACTATCCTCCATTGTTCCTCTCTACTCTATGGATTGTGATAGTACATTTTTAGTCGAAGGCTACTTCCGCCACAACACTTCAGTACATGGTATACTTCTTAGAAATTTGGTTTGCCAACTCTGAGTCTGTGTGTACTCAATTAATGAGGAATTAGACCATTTTACATGTGTGTACTTGGTCACACAGCTGGTTTGTGTCATAACTGAAAGCAGAATTCAAGTCCTCTCATTTTAGATTCAGACCTCTTTCTTGTATATGGTACCATCTCACTGAACAGAATCAAGGGGAAAATGTTTTGCCAGAAATTCCCTAATATACATTTCAAATTCTTGGCGCAAGTCTCAGCTGCTGTGCTTCTTCGCTAGGGTGACGTACCCTGGAGAAACAGGGCTGACGGCATTGGTGGGGCAGTTCCTGACATTCTGCTGGGCCTCTGGCTGTTTGCATCCTAGTGTGAGAGCTGCACTCCCTTAGAGTGTTACAGAAATCTGGGCTAAGCAAGTTGTTTGCATTAGTGTGCTATCTGCATAATAAACCATAATGATTCTTTCTGTTCATTGGTTCCTAGCGGTGTACTCTGGGCAACTTAGTTAAGCAATACATGTAAATATGGCGACCACAGACCACTGAGATGAGGTGCCTGCACCCCGGCTCCTTTACTTCCTGTTCTGGCTCAAGATTTATTTCCCACCCAACACCCATCCCCAACCCTCCCAGCATAAATCACTGTCATTCTCCAAGTGGAGGACATACTCAGTAAAAGAGAAGGTCCCTGGGGGCAGATTCTGGCCCTTGAGGCTTTTCTGCCACACAAAGCACATCCCCCACCCCAGACCCTCTTCCAATTTCTCCATCTACACAGGCACTGGTCATACAGACTTACTGAACCAACAGACTTGCATTAGTGGACACTCTTTCTGCACACACTTCAGAGAGTTCAGGTACTGACACATGCTAAGGGGTTTGTGGAGAGGAATCTGTGGTTCCGGGGGGACAATGGTGCCCTATCAGCCCACTTTGGGGAACTGTGGCCCATTCAACATCACAGAGACTGAGACATGTCTACCGAAAAATTTTTGATTCCTTTGACCCTAAAAGAGGGAGGGATTCTCTCTGCCACAGATGGAAAAAAAAAAAAAAAAAAAAAAGATTACACAGAAACAAGTCTTTCATAAACTGTTTGGCCTGTCTTATAAATACATTGATGTGACTGGTGGTGATTAAGAAAGAACATTTTTGTTCTTCTTCTGTTCTGTTTGTTGAGCAAACTCAGCTAGGCTTCCAAAGCATCCCCGGGAAAGATCAGTTTTGGCTAAGGTCACACAAAGGCCAAATGCAAGCCAGTAACATCACATGGGCCCCACATACCCTGCCTGTTTACCAGGCTGTTTTAATGAGAACTGAAGGCTTATTAGGAAAATCACAGCAAGTAATCTAATAATGTCATTCCCACTTAACTAATAATTTCATTCCCTGAGAGTTAGCTGTCTAAGGAGACATAACAATAGAAAGGTCATTGAACAGACTCTGGTCTCAATTTCCAAACACATAGGCAGCAATTCTCAACTGGGCATGATTTGCCCTCCAAGGGACATCTAGCAATACCCCACGTTGGTGTGGATGCTTTGGCATCAGGAGGCAAGAGGCCAGGGATGCTGCAGGACAGAAACCCTGCTGGGAATAGTTACCCCTCTCTTCCTCCTGGTGATGGCACGTCTCTGAGACACAGACTTTCCTGTCCTCGCTCATCTGCCCCCTCACTTCCTCATGGGTCCTCTTCATATAAAGAGCCCATTTGATGAAAGGCCCACCCTAAGTCACACTCACCTTTCCCTGCTGGTCCGTTTTGATCTCCCAGCCCCGGGGCAATTCCAGTCGTGTGTCTGCAAACATGTTGATGAAATTCACCAAGTCACGGTTGTGCTGGTAGCGTTCGAAATTGCGTGCATCCCGCCGGACTTTCAGAATCATGTGCTTTAAGCAGGTGCTACTGGTGAAGACTCGGTAGGCACCCTGAGAGGGGATCAGGGCCGGTTGGGATAGGGGGTTGAGGGAGGGGGGGGTAGGGAAAATACAGACCAAGTACACCTTGAGCACCTTGAGCATCTTAACCTAATTTATCTGATGGCTAACACAGTGATTTATTATGCGCATGGAGAGGAAAGCCTCAGAAGGGGAGATCTTGCTCAAAAATTAAATGTGCGCTGTAAACACATGTGGATCTGCTTGACCTGCATGGGTGTTTCCTCAGCCTCAGATTCTGTCCTGCTTGGGGGTGTTGCTCAAAGGCTTCCCTCCCCCTTGTCCCCAGTCAGCGCTAGGCTGGGCTCTCTTGAGTCTCCCTTCATCACTGGGAGCATTGCTCCTCTCTCTTCTCCACCCTACTCTGCCTGCACCAGTCCTCCCTTGCTCTGCTTCTGTGTAATGAAGATAATTAATTTAGGGCCCCTGGGGATTTTAGGCTGGCCTTCAGAGGTCTGTCACAAACTTCTGTGTGTGGAGGGGTTGGGGATGAGAAGAAAGGAAAACATTGCAGGAGTTTCCAATTGTGCCAAATGATGATTTTTCTGGTCCACAGGGCTGGAAGCCAGTCCTGCTTGCTGCCAGAGTGGGGCTGTGGCTCCTCCCGGGCAGGGCCACCTGGTGCCCAGGGCTTCAGGGCATCAACATCTGGCATCTTTGTCCCCTTTTGTGACTCATCCCTGCCCCAGTGGGCAGCCGCTCTGGGTCTAACAACGGATGTCTCAGAGGCTTCCCAAATATAACCTGCTAAAAACTGGTCTCTTCCCTGGCCACAGCCTCTTTGTCACCTAATCAAATGACTACACCTGCTCATAGAGACACCCCCCACCTCAGGTGTCCAAAGCAGAAAGGACTCTGACTTTCTTGAATCCTCACCCTTGCCTGCCTCCATCACCATAGTCCCCCTTTCCATCCTCCCAGCCCCTTCCTTAGGGTAGCCCTCGATCATCTCTCACTCGTGAGGCTGGATCAGCCTCTAGCCCTATAGCCCCCCAGTTGTGGCCCTTCTGATGGAGATGTTTAATTGAACACCTGATCCTATAACACAAATGCCTAGGACTATTGTTGGTTCCTACTGCCTTCTGAGGCATAGCTAGGCTCCTTTTCATGACTTCCCCCAAGTTTGGCTACTTTTTCTCCAGCCCCTCTTCCCACCTTTGCCCGTCATCACATCCCACCCTCACAGACCCAACCCCAAGCCCCTTCACAGCTGCGTCCTTTCTCCCTCTCTCTGGAACTTCCTCCTACCCACTTGCAACCTTCCTGACTCAGCTTAGCAGCCCCATCCTGGGGATGCTCCCCTAGGCTGTATCTCTGGTGTTTCCAGAGCATTTCATTCCTCCCTGAGGTTGGGCCCTGTCCGGTCACATCAGACTGATCTTTGTACACGTCTGTTGCCCCACAAATTGGGAGCTTGTGTGGCTCAGCTGTCACCCTGTCTCTGTGATGCCAGCGCCTAGATCAGCATCTGTCCACAGAAGATGTTTGTCAGATGAAAGGATTAACGAATATAGGGATAGCACGTCATTGCTTTCTTGAAAATACAGAAAAAAATAAACTATGTATGTAAAAATATTAAATTTACTTAAGTATGGTACTTGAACTCATTAAAGGGAAAACTAGATATTTATCTAGGAGAAATCTATTTTCACATTTCTTCGATGAAAGTGATTTTATAAAACGATTCAGGCCGAGGGAAATCTGTCAACTTCAAAATCTGGTTCCTTTAAAATTTTAACAGTAATAGAAACACGTATGTTTCCAAAGGACTTTCACTGATATTGATACATTTGAGCCTAATGAAAACAGGCAACAGCATTGTCAGATCCAGATTTTCTCCTTTTTGGGAGACTCACAGATAGTAAAAAGAGTGGACTGAGTTGTTTTGTTTTATTTCCAATCTTGCCTGGGTTAAAACGCCACCCTTTTTAATCTATTAAACCACTTCGCAAAGGAGTGCTTTGAGCTTCAATGAAAGCCAGGTGGGCTCCCTCCATATTCAGGAATACTCACATAATTGGCGTGTAGTATCGTGAAGAACTCGGGGTTGGTGATGAACTTCACCGCTGGGGACTGTAGCAACAAGGTGATTTTTTGTGAATTCACCGGAGAAAGTGACCCTTCCCTCCGCAGATCTGGAAAAAGGGAAGCAAAGCAATGGATGCACGGAAAAAAAGTCATTTCAAATACAGTACTTCTCTCTCGATGCCAGCAGTGCGTTAAGCTTCAACCGGACAGCTGGGAATAGACTGTGGTTCTGACTAGTGGTCTGATCAGGTGTCCCAGGACTTCTAGTCCTATCACTTTGTGTGTGCCAGTGAAGAGTCATCATTTCCTAGGAGTGCTCCTGATTAACTTCCGTTAGGCTCAAGTCCTCAAACGTCTTGTTCCTTTTCTCACAACGCCCTTTTTCTTATTTTCTTTACGAGTGGCTAAGCATAGTTATGGTGGTTTGCAGAAAGAAACACCATTCTTCCCTTCCCTGCATCCACACCCGCACGAGACTGCACTTCTCTCCTTGTCGAATTGAGCTAGCCTGTGCCTTGCTTGAAGTAACAGGATTTGGCAGAACTTGTAAGCCGGGGTCCAGGAAGTCTTTGTGTCTCCACTCTGTCTTAGAACCCTGCCACTACTGTGAGAACAAGCTTGGGCTAGTCTGGGGCACGATGAGAAGCTACGCGGAGCAGGGACAAGCTGGCCCAGCTGAGGGCACATCAGGCCGGCCAGCCCGCAGCGGATGGGCCGCTGAGGATGCATGCATGAGCCCCGCAGCAAATACAATCGCTCACCTGTGGGATAAATGCAAGGCTGGGAGTTTAAGCTGTTAGCTTAAACTGGGGATCATTTGTTAAATAGCAAATGCAAAGGGTTTTGATATCAAACTCAGAAATTTTCTGTTCCTTTTTTGCTCTCGCTTTTAGTTACTTGACCACACTCTCTCAGAGGTCATAAAAATGAATACATAGAAAACCCCAAACCAGTCAGTTTAGCTAGTGTGTCTGGCAAAATGAATAGAACGGGCACATTTATAGTCGTTGGTGGGACTGTGTGCGTGCAAGAAAATCCAGTGTTCAGCCCTGCAGTGGGGACCGTGTCCCCCAAGCTTCCAATGTGCCTTCACTCAACCCAACTTAAGAGAAAGTGGATTGGGATGTCACTGTGATAATCTTACGTCGTTACGGGTATAAAAAACCAAAGCCAGTCTTCTATGCCTTTTGAATATTCTCATCTGAGTTCCACTCGGGCAGATTCAAAGAAATGAAGAGCAGACAACTGGTGGGGTTGGGGGGATTGGCGTAAGTATTAGGTAACCCGGCACCGGGGCAGAGTGCCCTCGTTAAGCTCGTGGGAAAACCTCTTTACTCCCAGGTTGCTCCCTCAAGGGGGAATTGGAATTTATTCTAAAAGCAAACAAAAAAATTTATTCCCAGTGTTGTCAGGTAGCTTCTTTGATGTAGGCTGTGAATTTCCATTGTATGTTTTATTTATAAGTGGAAAATCCTTAGGACACCTGCAAATAAATTCACTCACGACTAGAAACGATGAGGCCACTGAAAAAATTGCCTTGGTGCACAAGTATGAGTTCTCTTACTGCGAATTCACTTCTCCTTTAGGTGCGTGGTGGGAAACTGCGGTCTGTTTCACACTGCTGACACCAAGCCTCTTTTCCCTCCACCCTGCCTGACCTCCCCCATTCCATTGCTCTTCTCCCCCCCCAGGACCCAGTGCATCCTGTCACACTGCCACTGGATGCCAACCCAAGAGACTCAGGTCCCTCCTCCCATACCTAAGCTTGACTGAGAGGATTCGGCCTCTGAGTCGCTCCCACCGCCTCCTCCACTGCCTCCTGCCGGGACCTGCTCACAACTCTGGCTGCCAGAATCTTCTTCGGACCTCTCTGTTGCAATGGTTCGCTGAATATTTTGATACCTTTGCATCAGAAACATGGAAAAACAGGAGTTAACTTTTGCTTATTGGCCTGTTGGGGGCTGACGCTCTCA
This sequence comes from Nasua narica, assembly GCA_028533885.1. NCBI lineage: Eukaryota > Metazoa > Chordata > Mammalia > Carnivora > Procyonidae > Nasua > Nasua narica. The sequence goes on from CM052806.1 coordinate 7,023,212, forward strand.
ATCGGGGAACTGGAGACATCTGTAAAGAATCGTCTTGAGTATCAGCAAAGAAATGCTTAAAATTCCCACAAGATACCGAAACAATTGGCAAGACAAGCGTGTCCAGATGAGTGGACTTCCTTTCGTTTTGTAAACTGCGATAGGTTTCAAGTATGGTGACTTTTACACATTAACACAGATAACGAGTCACACACACACACACAAAAACAGCCTCTGCCCTGCATCAAACAGAACTAGACTAAGTCTAAAATAACGGTTTGGGAAATAACTTAAAATGTTACGACTAAGATATCAAAGTACTTGTACATTATTGTAATGAGCCTACAAACCGGACTATTAGTTCTACTCACTTACTGTGATCTGACAGGTAACTGATACCGTTGGCAGGAGCTTTGGAAATATTACATACTTAGAGCATGCGGGCCGGCAAACGAATGTTTTCCGCTGATTTGAAGGCTGGTTTCATTTTTCTTTCCCAGTTGAGGATTCGGCCAGTCACCTTCCCAGGTACTTACTAAATATGTACTAACTCTCAAGATGCCCAGGCTCTGTGCTGGACTTGCAGATCCAAGTCAGGATGAGAATAGGATATCAGCCTCTGAACCCACACAGTGGAGACAGAACAAAGAGGCGAATGGCATGCAAGCCATGACTCTAACAATGTCAAAAAGCTGTCCCAAAGCCTAAGACTCAGGGAAATACCTCGACACCTGTATGAGCCTGTTGGGGACCTTGCAGGGAAAGAATGTAGACTAACATGCCCAGAAGAGTTCAGTCTTGGGGAACTCTGAGCATTGGGGTGGTGGCCCCAGGATGTGTGGGTCTCGGGCAGCGAGGGGACCTGCAGAGGGGGAGGCAGGGAGCCCTGACAGGGTGCCCTGGGCCATAGTTTGAATGTTATCTTCTAGGCGTGGGTTCTTGAGCTGCAGCAGAATCACCTGCAGGCTTGTTGAAACACAGACAGCTGGGCCCTGCTCCCAGAATTTCTCAGATTCAGCAGGTCTAGGGAAGGAGGAGGCAAGACTCTGCATTTCTAACTAGTTCCCAGGTGATGCTGATGCTGCTGGCCCAGGGACTAACTTTGAGAACCACTGCAGTAGGGTCTGGCTAGTTGCTGAAAAAGAGGTTGAGCTAGCCACTGAGAATGACTTCCGTCTAGGTGGGGCATGCACTAGAGGAGGAGAGCACGAGTTGGGGATGGCAGCCGGGAACCAACCGCTTAAACAGTCCAGGCTGGAGGTGCTAAAGGCCTGGATGCAGGCAGGCATGGTGGATCATGGTGGCTCTGCAAGCATGCTTCGGGGGGAGGGGAACACCCTCACACTGCAGGGAGAGTAAGATCTCCTGTCTCCTGTCTCCTGTCCCAAAATGCAGACAGCTCCTAAACCTCCTGCTCTGCTCAATTTATGCTATAATAGGTCAATATCCAGCTGTATCCTTCCTCTTTGCTCTACTTCCCTCAGTCCATGTAGCCTCCTTCTCCTTCCCACCTGACCTCTATTTGCCCCTTCTCCTTCCCACCTGACCTCTATTTTGTCCAACATCTCAGCCTACAGAGGCATATGTTCAGGATTCAGCTTCCCCATTCCTCAAGGCCCAGCAGGAATGGGGGAAGGAGCTGAATTCAAGAGAGACTTCGTGGCAAAATTGGCGTAATCTTACATGCAGACTGCACAGGACTTGGGGCCTGTCTGGATGCGGAGGTTGAAGAAGGAGGAGACCATTGTGAAGGTAAGTGAAGGCGCCAACCCTGAAAAGGGACATGTAGGAGAACAGGCAGGAGGGAAGGGAAGATTTGGGTATGGATTTGGTTCTGGACTGTTGACTTGGAGGTCGTTGATTTCATGCAAGAGCATTGCTGTATGAGTCTTGCGCCCAAGAAAGAGATAATGGGGGTGGAGGAAGAGGTGTGAAGGGAGGAAGAGAGTGAGAGTCCAAGGAGCAGTGAGTAACCAGGTGTCCAAATGCAGCCCAACATGGGGCCAGGGGGACATATCATTACAGACAAGTCTGCTGGGCTTCTGAAGACCAGAGACCTCTCTCTTTGATCTCTAAAGGATTTTTTTTTTCTTAAGTGTGTGTCTCTAGATCACTTGCAAGAGAATCAGCTGGGTGATTGTTATAATCACAGAAACTGAAGCAAGATTGAAATCTGCATTTCCAAGAAGTCCTTCAGGTAGCATTATTTACATCCAGGTTTAAGAATCACTGGTTGCTTTCCTAAGTTGTATTTTATCTAAAGAGGCTCAGCTCACCCGTGATGTGTGTCAGGGGACACCATGCCTGCAGCAGTTACTGTGAGGCATTCCTAAGAAGGCCTCTAATAAGAAAACATGGAGGAGGCAGAAATGAGAAAAAGTTTATGTAGAGAAATACCCATGTTTATTTACCGTGTCAACATGTCTATGGTGTGGAGGTTGGGGGGAAGTGAAGGATGGCTGTCTGCTGTTCTCCCTGCTGGAACCAAGGTGGGAGGGACAGAGTGGGTCAGTGAGAAGCTGTCTAAGTGTGCAACCTTGACCAGGGGAGGAATGGGATTGCCAAAGACCAAGGGAGGTGTTGTCAGGGAGATTCCCTAAATGACTCATGGCAGGCTGTATTTTCCAAAAATGGCTCAACAATATTTTCAGTCCTACATGCTCTTCTGGAACCTAATTACTCATCTGTTAAGAGGTAGAATCAATGTCCCCTCCCCTTGAACCCGGGAAGATCTTCTGGCTACCTTGGCAAATTGCCGATAATGTAAGTGGCGGTTTGCCGTGGCCATTCTGTGAAGCCATATGGGAAGTCCACCGGTAGGTGTTTTGGCTGATGGTCACAGCCAGCATCAACCTCCAGTCACCAGCCCCGGCCACCCTCTGCAAGCACAAGACAACACCCCAAGAGAGAATGGTTTCACTGAACCCAGTCAGCCATGGGAACCATGACAAACAAAAATGATATATAACAATAATGATGGTAGCAATAAATTATCATTGTTTCATGCCCCCAAGTTTGGGTGGTTTGTTACTCTGCAAGAGATAACCCAGAACACGGCACAGACAAATATGAAGTTGTAGCCTCACTTTTCCTTCCCGAAGTGCAGTGACCATAGAAGAGAATGTCTATGAATCAGTGCAATCTTATTTGATGATGAAAATGTCAGGAATTTCACAACCTGCTGTGTCCTCAGCTGGACTTTGGTTGTCTTGGGCCTTATTGGGTCAATGGTGTCAGATCCCAGGAATCACACCCAGCTCTGATCTTGGCTGAAGTGCAGGGACAGTTCTGGGGAAGGAGGACACACAGCAGTTTGTAGAAGGATCACTCAGTGAGAGCAGCCTCAGACACTCTCTCTGTTTTAAAGATGAGAGAGGAAGTCAGAGAACAGGTTCTCTCGCATTTCATCAAGAATTATCTTTCCGAGGGCACCTGAGTGGCCCAGTGGGTTAAGGCCCCAGGGTCCTGGGATCGAGCCCAGCAAGGAGCTCGATCTCAGCTCTCTCTATTCAAAGACCTCTCTACTCAGCAAGGAGCCTGCTTCCTCCTCTCTCTCTGCCTGCCTCTCTGCCTACTTGTGATCTCTCTCTCTTTGCCAAATAAATAAATAAATAAAATCTTTAAGAAAAGAATTATTCTTCTAGGCACCTGGGTGGCTCAATTGGTTGGGCAACTGCCTTCGGCTCGGGTCGTGATCCTGGAGTCCCAGGATCATGTCCCGCATCGGGCTTCCAGCTCCCTGGGGAGTTTGCTTCTCCCTCTGACCTTCTCCCCTCTCATGTTCTCATGCCCTTCTTCATGCTTTTTTGTTTTTTGTTTTTTTCAGAAATTTTCAGGCCAAATTTTATATTATAAAAGAGTTCATGGAAATTGGTAAGAAAGTCAGCTAGAATATCTAATTTATAAATGAATACACACTCAGGAACACACAAAACCAAGCAAGAGAAAAATCTTCCCAAATCGAGCCAAGCCAAACAAAAACCAACCCAACAAAACCCAAGACCATACAATTCTCATGGGAGGCGCTACAACTGGTAAAATAAAAACTTACAGAAACAAAAGTTGACCCTCCCTATAAGAAGTGAAATGGAAGAACCAAAATCCCAGGAGCACCTCTTAAGTCAACAAAACCACACCAAAAGATGGGACAGGAGTGAAGCTGTTGTTGCTGGCAGAATGAGCCCACAGAAACACTTTAGAAAACTTTGGGCATTGATATCAAATACCAAAACCATAGTGATCCCCCGTGGTCTGCTCTTTTGAGAATGTAACCCCAAGGAAGCACTACTATGAGACAATACTGATATTTAACAGGGCTTTCAGCCTTATCCAAAATAGTGATGGGAAGCAATAAGGAAAACATCCAGCAATATGGCAAATTAAGTTAACTGAAGTACAATCCATTCATTGGAATACTATACAATGATTTAAATGATACCCCAAGTCTCTGTAGCAATATGAAAATGCTCACAGTGTGGTAAGTGAGAAGAGAATATAAAACTAATTATATATTATCATCACAGCTATGCAAGGCCCACGCATGTGCATGGAAATTAAAGAGAAGATTTTTTTTCCAAAGGTAAAGCCTGGGGTCGTAGAATTATGTATACATCATTTTTTTTTCATATTTAAAACTTCCATGTCTCAATAATAGAAACATTTTATCCAAATAACTAAAAAAACCGCAAACTTTAGTTGCTTATTTAAAATGAGAATACATGCTTATATTTTCTGCTTGTTTGATAAATATCTGTGAAGGGAAATTGAGTTAATTCGGGATATTCTGAAAGCGTGAGCATTAACTACAGAAACTGTCTTAGACTGAGTCCTGTGACACTCATAGCACACCAGGCATGGGGAGGGGTGTCCAGGAGGACAAGGCAGCAGGGTTGCCGAAGAGGCAACCACCAGCTCTGTGGGAGGATATCAGGGACCACAGGGTGTTCTCATGGGCTTTAGCAGAATGGAGATGTGACCACGTGGCAGGCAGGCAGGGAGGGACATCTCTGCAGCAGGAGCACATGGTCATGCCACAAAGTCCAGGAAGGGTGTGCTGCATTTGGGAATGTGGTCGCCATAGGCTGCTTCGTGCACTCTGTCTTTCTCAGTGTGCATCTCCTTGCACAAACACACTCAAAGACTTTCATAATCATGCTCTCAGGAGTCCAGGGAAACTCCACTGACGGGGTCCAGGACAGTCCACCCCCAAATATGCCATTTTGACATATTAGTGATTTTGAATTAAAGTTACTTAAGAAACTGCCAGTGCAGAAGGACCCTCTGACCCTCTTCCGTTCTGAAGGCAGGAAGTGAATTCCCCCTGTGAAAAATCTGCACCTGGAGGGTGGTAGTCCTTATCACCAGGGACAGGGGCTCAGGTTCAAGAAGGCTGCGTAAAGAAATCTTGTTCCTCTTTGCTCATTTACTACCCCAAGCCCAAACTTGTTAGTCAGTTCTTGACACACAAAAAAGGTTTCTTGTCATTTCTTTGAGTCTCATAGTTCTGTGAGCTCCCATACATAAGAAATTAAATTTGCTTTTCTCCTCTTAATCTTTTTCTTATGTTGATTTAAGTATTAAGTCAGCCAAAAAACTTAGAAGGGAAGAAAGAAGGTTTTCTTTCCCTCACATCTTGCAACACCAAGAAATATTTGTTTTACTGTGAGGCAGGGATTGCTGTAAATTCCTTCTGATAACCAATGAAGGTTATCAAAAACAACAACAACAACAACAAAAACAACAAAAAAACCAACGACCCCCCAGGACTGATCACACCCAAAAGACTGGCAATCTACTTTCTGTGGCTGCCTTATCATGCCAGATCACTGAAAAACTCTACATGCTTGAAAGTATTAGGTTAAGATAAGCGCTGAAGAGCCAGGATACTTATCTCGAGGTTATCTGGCCTTCCCTAAGTAGGTTTTTTCCACAAGAAATAAGTACTTTCTCAAGTCGCCAAGTTCCTTTTCTTTTGATCTGTCCAGATGGATGCAGCAAATACCACTTTCTGTTCCACAAAGTCTGGCTACCTACCCCTCCCAGCATGTTCAGCTCCACTGGAAGGCGCAGAATTTACACTGGAAAGCGCAGAATGAAAGCCTGCAAAACTTCTCTAGAGGCCTGATTCAGGATGGATTTGGCCTAACTTTTTTTTTTTTTAAAAGATTTTATTTATTTATTTAACAGAGAGAGAACACAAGCAGGCAGAGAGGCAGGCAGAGGCAGAGAGAGGAGCAGGCTCCCCGCGGAGCAAGGTGCCCGATGCGGGACTCGATCCCAGGACGCTGGGATCATGCCCTGAGCCAAAGGCAGCTGCTTAACCAACTGAGCCACCCAGGCGTCCCTGGCCTAACTTTTATATTATACAACCTGAACATGATGAACTTTCATGGATTTTTATGTCCTAGGTTGAGGGGCTTACTTCTGCTTCAATTTATTGTTTTCTTTCAGTGCTCGAAATGTATCTTCCATAGGTAACAGCCTGGTGATACTCTCCCTATTTCTCAGTCTGCTGAACAAGGTCAGCTTGTCTGTTCTCGCAAGAAAAATCTACAGACTATTTCTGCCTATGGAATCTCAGTCTGGTCTCTATGTAAAATGAGCTTGCTGTGTCCTCCACACTTTTATTGATAGGAGTTTTGTTGTGATCACCAGAAAAGGGCTCTCCTGTGGGTTTTTGGTGCATTCTTTTTTTTTTTTTTTTAAAGATTTTATTTATTTATTTGACAGAGAGAGATCACAAGTAGGCAGAGAGGCAGGCAGAGAGAGAGGGGGAAGCAGGTTCCCTGCTGAGCAGAGAGCCCGATGCGGGGCTCGATCCCAGGACCCTGAGATCATGACCTGAGCCGAAGGCAGAGGCTTTAACCCACTGAGTCACCCAGGCGCCCCTTTTGGTGCGTTCTTATCTAATAAAGCTGGGTTATCACAAGTTCTGTCATGTGTTTTCTTTCTGCGGGAATGACTGTAGAGAAATGCACTGCCCATGAACATCCTTCTTGGTTCTCATTAATGACTTTAAACGCTTGGCTACGGAAGGACAAAGAATGGAAGGTGTATGTCTTCCAAACGCTCAAGCAATCAAAGAAAAGAATCCTGGTGATTTTCACCTAAGCATGCTCTTCTGTGTGCAAACAGTAACCAGAAATTCAATTTTTTTTTTTTTTTTTTTTTTTTTTTTTTTACCTCTGTGTGTTTTTCATAGGATTAAATTGTCCACTTTATTTTTCTGGCTGATACAGTTAACTTCCAGTTCCTTATTCTGTATAGTTCCTTTCAACTTTTCCTTTATTTCATCCTAATGAGATGGCATGTGCATACAGCTGAACTCAAGCCTGCAGTTTGTGGTCCTGGCTATGAAAAGTATCCCAACGCTGCCATCTCGGCCTTAAAAGAGCAGGAGGTCCGATATGATGCTCACGCTAGCTTACAGCGTGAGAGAAATGCTAGTTAGGGTCTCATTTGCAGGTTAAAAACAAAATGGCATCTTGACAATTTCATGGGTAAGGGTCTAATTTTTAGACGAAACAACTCTCAAAAACTGTTTTGAAACATTTTTTTTCTAAGATGAAAGCTTTTTAGGAATTACTAAGTATATAGCAATTAGGGGACCAGGGCAGACGTAAATACAGCAATGACACTGTTTTTTTCTTCAGACAGCTTATAGTAGTCTACTGAACCCATCCGTGAAATGTTCTCAGCTGTTTGGGTTCTGGGCCCTTTTGAGAATCTCATGGTAGACATAGAGCGGTCTGACGGAAAAACGTGCATCCACGTATAATTTTGCACACAGTTTCTGGAGGGTTCATGGAACAATGGTATCCTTGGTGGATACCTAGGGAGGAGGGTGGTCCAGGGGCCCCTGGTTAAGAACACCTGTTTTTGAGCACATGCCATCAAGAAGTTCAGAGGATTCTCCATCTTTAAATGACACTCAGGCTTAGTCGGTCTCCTGCCACCAAATTCTAAATCTAGCTTTCTAAGTACCTGCTACAAATGGGTTTCTCAAGATACAGAATTACTTCCCAGTCTCCTCCTACAATCTGAGCAGAACATGTAAGGGGGGGGCGGGGTTCCCTGGCTGCCTTTCTCCTTTCCCAGGGGCTCCCAGGGGTTCCCGGCATGCTGATCACCAACCGCCTGTTGAGTTGCTCCATCTGCTGGATGGACCCCGACCTCCGCATCCCATCAGGCGTGGCTGCTGCCGTGGGTCGCTGCCAGGTGGTCGTGCGGTTCACGTGGTCCACATAAAAGACCCGCCCGTGGCTGTCAATGCGAGCTTCCCAGTCTGGTGTGTGATAAAAAGGCAAAAGGAGAAATCAAGGACTCACTCCTGATTCATGGGAAACAGATACCACTGCCAGGTCTTCTGTAGGTAGAACTCACTGTTGGTTCCTTGCTGAAGGGCAGACCCTGCCCCCAGCACCCGCCATGACTTCTGAGGTACGAGTGCTGAGCTGGCATTCGAAAAAGAGCCTACTGGACTCAGCTTCTCTTAGACAGTAACCAGGGTTCTTCAAATAGGACCTATGTTGTGATTCTACTATTTTCTAAAGAAAAGTCTGACGTTTACTTTATCTCTTCCTTTAACCATGTCCATCCTGTCAATCTTGTTGGCTACTCCAATGACAGCTGGGAGACTGGAAACACCCTCGGGGAGGGTGATGGTCTGATGCCGGAGAATCCTTTCTTTGCTAAATCTGAGAAAGCGACTAGTCGGTGAGGAGATGATGGCCCTCATATTAAAACCACTTTCAGCTACAGTTCTAAGATACTGTACCTGAAACTTCAGATGACCTCTATCCAACACTTTGCAACTTTAATTCATTGCCATTCTTCTTGAGGAAGAATGGAGGGATTTGATCCCTTCAAACCATCCTTTTGGTAAGTTGTAAGCTCACAGTGTATTTTCAACCCACCTGTGGCTGCCAAATATCTCTTGACAAAACAAAACAAAACCAATAACCACTATTAACACACATTAAGGTTTTAAATACCTCTTCCTCTGATAATTAACACGCCTCAAGCTTTTTACTACCTCTTTGTTGATAAATAACCATCCCAAACAGTAGGGGGAGCCCAAGACAAAGAGAAATTCCTTTCCTTCTCAGATTTCAAAACCAATCAACTCAACGTGGAAGCCTGAGGGTTACACTCATAATACATGGAGGGGTAGGGTGGAGCGGGGGCAAAAGTCCTCAAAACTGGGAAAGCTGGAAATAATATACACATATCCAAGCTTCACACGGAAGAGCAATGTCTGCTGTATAGCAATGGGCAAAGCTTTTAGAATCCAAATGTGAAAATGTGGTGGAAATAACAGCTTCATGATAAAGTTATGCTGCAAAATGCATTAGACTAAAGAAGAAAAAGCAAAAAATGACTGCAAATGGAGGAGAACTATTCAGCCTTTCAAGTAATAAAATCCATAGCTTTTGGGAGTAGGTCAGATATTAATAATTCTATTGAAAAATTATTCAGGTAATGACATAGCAACTCTCAATTTTTTTAAATGAGAAAAAACCCCAATATATTTATGGTTTTATGTGTGCATGGTAATCTGTGAAGATGATAGCTCATGTATGACATTTACCTGAGGAATTGCCAAATAATGCACAATGGAAACCAAAATACCAGAACACACCAAACACACTTAAACACACTTTGTTTAAGACAAAGTGAAGGAAAAATGTAGTCAGATTGTATAGATATATTCTAGAAGGTGTTGATGAAAATTGACTACTAGATAGTCTAGCTCAACTGTTAGTTGTAGATGAAAAATAGCCCACTGATGAAACTGTCTATGTGTAACTACTAGGTAATTAATCTTGATCCAAAAATTGTGAAATTTCAGTGATTTCCCCAACTAGGAGAAACTGGACAATTTTTTTTTCTTGAACTCAACATGACTGTCATTCAACAAAGAATGAACATTAATCTTTGAAGAGTATTGTGGTATCTGGTTCAGTTGAATAAAGTCCTCTCAGCATTCCCTATGAACCAAAAACTATGCCAGGTCCCATGGGCACACTGCTGAGAAATGAATGTCCCCACCCACCAGGTTCCAGCAGTGAAGGAAGGACTCCAGTCTCATAAATTTTCCAAGGAAAACACTAGCAAATGGTGCAGCACAGTGGTAATAACAATGTCTCTCTACAAATTTCCATATTTCCGAATCTCTCATGGGAAAGGATGGCAAGCCAGCCAGACATGCCCTTCTATCAATATATTAAATATCTAATAGTGCTAACTATAAATGCATAATGCTAAATTCCTATAAATATTCAGAAAGTAATAGCTAAGTGTACCTAGAAGACTATAAGTGTGTTTTCTGGGTTCGTTTGTAAAGAATTTACTTTCACATATTGTGTAAAGAAAGAATTTCCAAATAGAACTTCAGGCCTTAGTGTGTCCCCACAGACACGACACTGTGTTTCCTAGACAGATTCCTGCCAGCAATTACCTTTATGATGCTGGGGTAAGTTAGGGTGATTCATTTGTGACCGAAAGACCTAGCAAATACAAAATTCTATCCTTTCTGTGAAGTCTAGGAATAATGCAGAGCCTAACAAAGTACCATCTTCAGTTATTATACCATCAAAAGCCTGTAAAATTATTCCCCCTTTTTTCTTTTTACTTTAACAAATGCAATACCATGTTTGTAGTCTAGACCTTTCTCTTGAACTTCAGCCACACATCCCATTGCCTTCTTGACATCAGTACCTACATGACATCTCCAACAGAACATGGTCAAAATCAACCTGCTCTACCTGCAGCCTTCCCTTCCCACCCCTGCTGAAGGCGACTCCATCCTTCTAGGTCAAGCTTCTTGAGATCATTCTGGATTCCTGTCTCTGTCTCAAACATCACATCTAATCTGCCTACCTACCTACCTACCAATATACCTGTCAAACCTACCTACGGAATATATGTCTAGAATGAGACCACTCCCCTTACCACCTCCACTGCTCCCACCCTGGCCCTGGCTTCCTCTGCCTATCACCTGGGTCACAGCAATAACCATACGTTGGGTTTCATGCTTCCATCCTTCCTCCTCAAAGTATAATGCCAACAGAGCAACTGCAGAAAACCTTCCAAAACCTAAGTCAGAGAATGTCACTTCTCTGCTCTAAACCTAAAATATTCTCTCATCCAGAGTAAAAGCAGAAGCTCTCAAGTGGTCTGCAGGGTCCTCTGTGATTTGGGTCCCTGGTAACTCCCTGACCTTATCAGCCACTGCTGTCTCCTTACTCCAGACACTCTGGCCTCCCAGATGTTCCTCAACCCCACCAGGCAGGCTGTTCTCTTTTCTCAGAAATCTCTTCCTTTCCATGGATAACTCTCTCACCTCCTCCAAGCCTAGCTTCAGATGTTGCCTCTCAAGGAAGCTGACCTCACCACCGGATTTAAAATGGTGAACCAGCTACCAACACATCCTTCAAATCCCCCTTGCCATACCCTGCTTGTGACCCTGCTTGTGATTCCCCACAGCACTTCCTACCATCTAACGTGTTACACTGTTACCTTGTTCACTCTTTATTATGTGTGGGTCTCTGCCTGGCTACACTGTATGCTCCATGAGGGCAGGGATCTTTCTCTGTTTTGTTTACCTAAAACAGTGCTTCCCAGAGCCAGCATTTAAGGAATATTTGTTGAAAGAATGATTATCAAGAAAATTCTGTTGTTAAGGGGCACCTGGGTGGCTGAGTGGGTTGAGCCTCCGCCTTCGGCTCAGGTTATGATCTCAGGGTCCTGGGATTGAGCCCCACATTGGGCTCCCTGCTCAGTGGGGAGCCTGCTTTCCCCTCCTCTCTGCCTGCCTCTCTGCCTACTTGTGTTCTTTCTCTCTGTCAAATGAATAAATAGAATCTTTAAAAAGGAAAAAAAGAAAAAAAAAAAAAGAAAATTCCGTTGTTAGGCTTTCCTACCAACTCTTGTCATATTTTTCAGTGTTGGATGAACAGAGAACTGAGACCCAACCGGAGAAATTTGTTTTCATTATTGAAAACACCTTAATAAAGTAAGTCTTTAAAATAGACTTATATTTAATTATTTATAAAGGTCTGGATTATAATAGTTATTACTCTTGCATGAACTGGAAGTCAATTCATGCCCACATGAATTGATAGGCTTTTTGTTGTGAGGAAGTGTTCCTTTCCTGGTGAGAATATCTTATATATATGTATATACATAGATACATACATATATACGTATATATATTTTTTTGTTATAGATACTTTTTACATAAGTACTAAGTATAGTGATGCTGAAATTTTACTAGCCATTTGTGGACTATCCATAAATCAATATATACATAAAGAAAGAAATCGGGTATCAAAAATTAAAGAACATAAAGTTTGCCTCGATCCCCCAAAACAAATATGGTGTTCTATTAAATGTTTACATATTAAAGGTATTTATTCTTTTCTCACTGATAAATTATAACTGAATAGGACAAGAATGGTGTAAATGCAAAATATATTACATTATCAAGAATAGATGAATTAGGGAATATGCATTTTTTTTTTTTTAAACTGTAGCCTCCTAATGTAAGCACAGGCAAAGGAATGTAAAGAAATATTGATTCCTTGCATCCTGGCAAGATTTTGCAGTTGTAAAATTTATCAAATCTTAAAGGTTATCTTTGCTTGAAAAATAAGCCTAAGCCAGAACAGAGATGTTCTAGAATTATTCATGAACATATATGATGCTAAGTGAATGTACAAATGTCCAAGGTATCAGTTCCTTCTTAGAAATGCATAATGTAGTATTATAAGGTTAAGGCTGGAATGATATCTATGGACTACCTAGTCCAGATCTAGCATTTAGCTAATGAGAAAATTAAGTCTTTACTTTACAAATAAGAAAACCGAGTCTCTGAGATATTACATGATTTTCCCAAGTTCAAATGACTAGTTAAATAATAATTAGTTACACAGTTACCAGGAGAAAATGATAATGGAACACTATCCCTAAAGATGATATTTTTTTTTTCTGGAAGCTCCTAAGAACTACCAAAGAAATGGGCTGTCACCTACTGATGGAAGTTATGGCAAGGAAAACGCAAGTCCTTGCGTCCTGATGTATTGAATGTTTTATTATATGGTGGTGCCTGCAATATAACAGGTCCAATGGAGAACAACAGTATTATTCTATTTTGACCTGTGAACTTCTAAACAGAAAATAGCAAAATTTAGGACATAAAGGTCATGTACAGTTTACAAGGCCTAGTCAAGTCTCATAAAGAAATACTCTGTTTCAGAAGTTGAGGGGCACGGAAGGTACCAGATTATCTCTTCAAGATCACATACTGAAATCATTCATCAAAAACACCCCATTTTTATAGTAGGTGCCATATATATACATATATACATATATATGTATATATATATACACTAGCGTAAGGTATGGAGTTGGGGAAGAGGTTGGATCTGTACACATAAGTTCATACTGACCTGTTTAGACTTGAAAGGAAGAATTAAGACACAGACTTTAAAAACTAAAGCTTACTTGGTGGAAGAGGTTCATCGATTGTTGGGTAGTGATGATGTTCAGGTCTCAAGGAAGGAAGCTGGCTTACTGGCTGGGAATTATGGAGTATAGGACATTCACCTATGGACAAGATAGTCAAGACATTCAGATTCACTCATTGCTGCAGCAACTTCATCAAAAAAGCATGACCGTAAAACAAATGACTACAAGAAAAAACAAAAAACCCAGAGCGGGCAATCTATTTTTTGTATCAGTTTGCTACATTCACAGTCATTCATGAGAGAGGGAATAGGGGGAATTTTTTTTTTTTAAAGCCCAAGAAAATAAACGCTTTATGACTATGATCTATACCACACAGACCGGTATGTAGGATCAGGGTCTGATTCTGTAACCAATTGAATTTTCTTAATGGGAAGGTGGCGTCAGAAGGGGACACAAAAGAAAATGAGCAGAGCCTGACTTGAGCCCAGCTAAAGAAACAGGCCTGTGTGAGGGAAGTGCAGCATTTGTAAAGTCCCGTAAAAGCCTGGCGAGCCCATACAAAACCAAAGGTCCTTATTTGGAGAGGTTTCATCAGAGGGCTGCCAAGAGGCTGTTTTTTCAGATTTTGATTTCAGAATGAAACTTAGATTGTGCCTTTCCAAGAAGGCACTGAGGAACTGATGGGGCAAGAAAGTAAATTCCTATAGTATGGAAGCTTAGGGCCTGGGGTGGGGAGCCAAGTAGCTATGGGATCTTGTGATTGTTCCAGATTATTCCGTGGAAAAATCAGACAAGCCAGGGTACTCCGGAGAGAGAGAAAAGGACAAGAGATGAAGGAAGTAGATGAGAGGCAGGAAGACTGAGACAGGAAAACTTGAAACACAGAAGTGGGATAGAAGGAAGAAAGACAGACACGGAGAAATTTTAGAAATAAACGTATCCACAGAATGCATACCTCAATTATTATAGACATAGTTAATATTATTGTCAGTCAGACTTACAGTGAACTAAACAATGTCCTAAAATGATGTTCCTATTTCATGACGTCCTCGGGTCCTGGTAATTCTGCATGAGAGTAACCACTCTCATGGTGGGGAGGCCCATAGGGTCAGGTCACATCACCAGAGGCAATCTCTCTTGACCTTTGGAGATCTAGAAAGGCCTATGCCATGAGACGGCCCCCATTCAGAGTGGTATCCCTCTAGCTCACATGCTTCTGGCTCTCTGGCAATAGCTTCTATTAGCCCAAGGACAAAGGTGAGGCCTTCTCCTTCCTCTGCCTTCCATAGCGGATGCAAATTGCAAGCATTCCATTATCCCTTAGGTCAAAAAGGAGAGAAACTAAAAAACAGTGAAGATCTTTATGGGATCAATTTCAAATATGTCCCAGGACGTTCATACATGGAAAGGATGGTAATTTCTTCTCACTCTAGTTCCAAAAAACTGATAAAAAGAATTAATTAGGAAGGAAGTTGGGTGGGTTTAATTTAGCAGTTTAATTCCTAGAGCTAACTGTAAAACAAAAACAGAGATGTATTCAGGAACCACAGGTCCTTTTATATGTTAAATACATAGCATGATTTCTTGTGCAAACTTTGGTATGTTACTCAAATCCTGGGGGTCTTCTGAGACCCTGAGGAGACCGGAGGAAGGGGTCCCTCATGCTAGCGCACTGCTCCTTGTGATTGGACTCTTGGTTCAGACAGGGGCTCTGTTTTTAGTGGATCCCATACTCATGTTTGCTTTTGAATGTGCTTAGTGTCAGAAACCTGAAAAGCGATGGTACTGTTGTTATGTCACCAGCTGCTACATTTTTAATTTGGTTTCTTAAAAAGAACAACCAACTTACCTCTTGTAATTAATTTGACCAATCGAGTTAATTACTCCTCCAAGCTAGTGGAAACACAATACTGCCTTTTGCAGGGGTTAATGGAGCTGACCCCACCTGCTCATGAACCCCAAGCCAATGCAATGATGCGACAGGCGCAGCTCAGCCCGCTGAATGGATGGAGCACAAGGAAGAAGCAAGCGGCTCTGTTCTGCGGGGAGCCATGGTGCCCCACACTCGCCCTTGCCTCAAACACAAAGCAAGTGTTCAGACCTGCTAGAATCCCTGAGAAGGAAACATATTCCACTTTAAAAGGTAGCCTCCCTGCTTCTGGGTCTGGAAGAACCCTTCACATGCATCATCTCATTTTATCCTTCCCAGAACCCTTGGAAATTGAGTCTCCCTTTACGCCCACTTCACACACGAGGCACAGAGCATTCCGGAAGCTGGCTTAGGTGGCACGGCTAGGAAGGGTGGAAGGGGTGGGGGGACTGCATTAAATCCAGGAGGCCTGACTCCAGAAGCCTGGACTCCCGAGCTCAAATCACATTCTATTGCTCTTTTCATTCGACCTGCAGACAATTTTTCAAAAACTCCTTTATGCTGAGGTTAAAAAGGAGGTTTTCACAGAGGGAGAGAAGAAACAAAAAGGAGATACGGAACCCATCTTCCATAAACGGCTGCAGATTCAGTTATGTGGGTCTGTGGACGGTCAGTCTACCTTAGCTAACTTGGTGAAAGAATTCGCCGTCTTGGAAGCCACAGGAAAGGGGCGATAGTGAGTCCTGTGGAAGACCAGGGCACACACGTGAAGGTCAGGTGGGGGGTGGTGAAACCCTGCTTTCTCCGAGTGTGTGCCGGTGAGGGACAGTGACTCACCATCAAGAGTGAATCTCTGTGTTGCCTCAGCAGCCACCAGAGTGAAGCCTGTAGGTGCCTCTCAGCCGTTTTTGAGTTTACAGTCGGCAGAATTCATAAATTCATAAATTTCTTTAGGAACTTCCTTACCAAGATGTTCACTATGGCCCTGAAACACTTGCCTGTCCTTTCTGTTACAGAGGAGGTTTCCCAGTTGGGCTGCTCGTCTCCAAGGGCACGGAGAGTGTTTTGTTTGTTCTGTCTTGTTTTTGTTTTCTGTAAAACATGCTTTTGTATACTGAACCAATTTTCAATTAATGATTATCTCCCAACACGGTGGTCAAAATATACACCATAGGCTACAGCAAGTCGACAAACCATGACTCTGGCCTTATTATATGGCTCTGGGCTAAGAATGGTTACTACATTTTTAAATGTAAAACTGTAAAACTTTTAAATGTAAAACTATTTGATCTAAATATTTTAGATCAAGATAAAAATATTTTGATCTAAAATATTTATTATCAGGTCCTTTGCCAACCTCTGGACTAAAACACCTCTGCCAGCTCCTAGTTGTGCCCTTTACGTGTGTATCCCCAGGTCTCTTTATACTGTAATTATTTTTAATCCTGTTATAATTACTGAGCCCCTCTCACACCTTCTGACAGTTGTCCATCTTCCTGTGCTAAGCACATAGTATCTGACTCAGAGAGACTCAAAACATTGACATTAAAGAAAGGAATTGTCCATCGTATTCCCAGGTGTGCCTTTCCATATTGTATGTCACTAAGGTTCTCCTCCCTGTTTCTCTTTCTTTACCAATCTCTTTGCACTTATCCCACATGCTACTTTCCCTCACTCCCTCTTTTTCTGAAATGTAGAACTGGGCGTTGTGGAATACACAAGATTAATTTTTGTGCTCACTTTGGTTCCTATAAAATTTTATAGGTGCCAAGCATTTGTTTAGGTGCTAAGAATCAAACATAGAGAAAATATGGTTCTGGCCCTTGATGAGCTTACAATCTAGAGACAATACCATCACCTTCGTTTGGAGGCTAATGTAAACAGTAGAGCAGGAAAATAGCAGAATCTATATTTTTCTCCTTTAAAGCAATTGAATTATTTCATAGTATTATGTGACCTTTGAATTATTTCCCCCATGTCACTGTCACTGGACTGGAAGATGGTTCCCAAATCTGGATAAAGAAATGTGAGTTAATTTTATAGAAGATTCCACAGGTATGACTAAGAAGAAACATTTTTGGTCAAAATACAGAATATATTTTAAAACTAAAGGTGGCAGCTTTTGGATCAGAATCCCACTTGAAGCAAAGTGATTTATGAATTCATGCGGTTTTTCCCTTCCATTAGCCAAACTAGCCAAGACAAAACAAAACAAACAAAAAACAACAACAAAAAAACCAAACAAACCAGAATTAATTACTATAGCTTTGTAGTTTGAAATGAGAGAGCATGAGGCCTCCAGCCTTCTTCTTTCTCAAGACTGCTTTGGCTATTTGGGGTCTTTTATGGTTCCATATAAATTACAGGATTGTTTGTTCTATTTTTGTGAAAAATGCCACTGGAATTTTCATAGGGATTCTTGCAATCTTGTAATAATATTGCTTTGGGCAGTATGGACATTTAACAGTATTGATTCTTCCAATCCATCAGCATGGAAGATCTTTCCATTATTTGTGTCTTCTTCAATTTCTTTCATTAATGTCTTGTAGTTTTCAAGATAACAGGCTCAGATTAGTGGTTGCCAGAGGCAGGAGTGGGAATGGGAGAAATGGGTGAGCTGATTTGTTTTTAGATCGAATAAATTGGATAATAGTAAAAAAAAAAACCCAAACAAACAGTAACGAGACAGAAATAATGACAAATATATGTAGGCTATCCATTTCCATATGTACATAGACTAAGTTAAATTCTAAAGCAGAGGTAAAAATCAATGTTCTTCAATTTATATTAACATTTATTGCTAATCTTCAATATGTTTTGGGAAGTCAGCAGATATTTATACATTACCCAGCGGATGTTGCCGAATAGTTTCTGCTTATGTCATTCAGTACTACCTTGGGTGCCCTGGTCATGGTCAAGTCTAGAAGGGTCACATGTACACTAACCGGTTCT
This sequence comes from Nasua narica, assembly GCA_028533885.1. Taxonomy (NCBI): domain Eukaryota; kingdom Metazoa; phylum Chordata; class Mammalia; order Carnivora; family Procyonidae; genus Nasua; species Nasua narica. The sequence continues at coordinate 7,041,483 of CM052806.1, forward strand.
AGTGATTAGGTGAAACAGAGACGCACACATACAGGAGCTCACTTGACATGAGTGCACCAGTTGTAATTCTTGGTGTGTATCTGAGAGGGGGTGGTGTCTGCTAGTCACAGTCAGGAATACTTACATACACAGATACACATGCACACATACATGTACAGGACAGCCCTACATTGCCCCAGCAAACCCATTTGAGACTGATCCTCTCACTTGTTTTTAAACCTTGCTGGTGAGACCTGTGTCCCCCTGGTGGTCCTATTCTCCCTCCGATCAGGTTTGAGGTCTAACCTTCTCTCCGATTGCTTGGCCCTGCCACGGGGGACTCCAGACCTTCCACGGTTCTTGCCTCGCTCCCAGCGGGGGTGGCCAGCTCGTCGTGCCACGGCCCGGCCCCGTTAGCTGACTCCGGGTCCAGCTCCGGGCTCTGCACCGAGTCCGGCACCGACTCGAATGCACTGTTCTCCTCCTCGTCGTCGTCTTGCGACGAGAAGACAGTGCTCTCGGAGATCTTGGCGCTGTCCACGGAGGAGAAGCGGGTGTGGCTGGCGAACCTGCTGCCGTTGTAGCAGGAGGGGCTGTAGCAGGAGGCGCTGTAGCAGGAGCTGCTGTAGCAGGACGTGCTGTAGCACGAGGAGCTGTAGCAGGAGGGGCTGCAGCAGGACGTGTCGCAGCCCTCGCAGCTGTGGTCCCCGCCCTGCCGGGGGCTCGAGTCGCTCTCACTGCCCGTGCTGGGGAGCAAGTCGCCATCGGGGACGAGGCCGTTGGTCAAGCCGGAGTGGCCGGGGGTCGCCGTGCCAGGAGTGGCCCCCTCGGGTCCCTCTCCGTCCTCCTCGAGGGGAGGTGGCGCGGCGGCGAGCGTGTCCACCTCGCTAAGCCCGTCCTTCTCCGAGGCATCCTGGAGGGTGGCCTCCTCCTCTGGGCCGTCGTCGCCCGCGGCGGCGCCGCCGCCCTGGGCGGAGGGCATGCTGTGCAGCAGGGTGTGGATGCGGATGTAGTGTGTCCGCGGGGTCTCGGGGTCCCCGCACGCCGACGCGATCACTGTCTCCAGCTCGGACACCGGCAAGGAGCACGGCCTGCTTTTCCTCTTCACCGAGGCCCGCAGCTGCAGCCTGTCCGCCCCCTGCCCCAGGGCAGACACGTCGCCCTCCTCCTCCTCGGCCTGCTCCTTCTCCTCTCCCCCCGCGCGGCTCTCTGCGGCCGCTTCCTCCGCCTCCGGCTCCCCGGGGCTGCCCGGGGCTTCACCGTCCTCCAGCAGCCCCGGTGGGGGCGCCTCCCCACCCAACTCCAGCCGCTCGGCCACTTCTTCCGCACTCAGGACGGGCTCGGCGTCCTCGCGCCCCGGGCCCAGCAGCTCCCCAGCCCCGTCAGGTCCCACAGAGCCCGCGCCGTCGTCTCCTGCCTGGGTGGTACCTGCCGCTTCCTCAACCGACTCGGCAAGCTCCAGGCTCTCGTTCCCGGCAGCGTCCCCCGCACTGCCCTGGCTCGGCAGCTCGGGCTTCGAGCTCCTGCAGGGCTCCAGGGCCTCGCCCGGAGGCTCCCCGCGGCTGCTGGCCAGCAAGCTGTTCATGGGGCTGTCCTGAATTTGCGCGGACTCGGGTTCGGTGCTCAGGGAAATCTCTTCGTCATCTGCAGGCGAGAAGAAAATGTCATTTCTCTCAGAAGAGGACATTGTGGGGTCGGTGTACCCTGCCGAACTTGTGAGCCATCCTAAAGGATTTCTGCATGAGGATATTGGTTGGAGGCGCTGAGGAGGGTATCTCATAGGTCAAAGCTCTGCTAAAAAATAAGAATAAGTTCTCCTTATGTTGATGACAACTTGCCATCGTGATATCTTACAGAATTCTGTTTCAGGGGAATTCATAGTTTTGGTTAAAATACCCAAAGCCTAGAACTACCCTAGTTCCTGATACATAGTGGGTGCTCAACAATGTTTGCTTCAGGGAAGACTGCATAGAAGCCCTTGAGGGTTATAGTGCCTTGCCAGAGCATGCAAGGCTGATGCTTGCTGAGTGTCTCCTCTGGCTGGGTCCAGCAGGTGGCAGAATGGGTAAGCCAGGGTCTTAGCAACTACAGAGCAGAAAATGACTCGTTGATGGGAGCAACCACGGTCCTTCAGTAGCTAGGACTGGGAGGCCTCCAACATTTGCAGGTTATTGCAATGGAAAATAAATGAGGTCTCCACATCAAGCAACCACTGGAGGAACAGCAACCACTGTTTACTTCTACCTTCTCCCAGTTGCTCGCTCTGTTGGATCCCTGCCTGGTGTGAACTTCCCATTGCAGAGGCACTAGCGCAATGCACTCATTGGAGATGAATGATCTTGCTGGTGAGCCATGAGGCCATCTTTACTGCTACAGTGAAGGAAGAGTCAATTTTATTCTCAGGATGAATGTGAAAGGACAAAGCAGTCAGGGTGTTTTCTCACAATCTGCATTATATATTGGGCATAGACCAGTACAACTGGACTTTAATGAATGAGCTGTGACAAACTACAGACTCTGAGTTTTCAAAGCCTCATTAGCTTTAACAGCAACTCATAAATGTGGCCCAGAAGGATTAATTCTGGCTAATTCTTAGCATGATCTACACTCAGTAAAGGGGTTGGGTTGTGGGAGAAGAACAAAAGGGGAATTGTGAGGCATCTCATCATTCTTGTTTGGAAATATGTTGTGGCTTGACAAACAGGAAACTGGATGACTCTGAAGTTTCCAGTCTAACTTATGTTTTTTATTTTTCCCTGGGAAAATTCCATTGTACAATAATAGTTCTTCAATAATGTGATATGTATCACAGTCATTCATGTTTCCCATGCATTCATTCATGTATGCAATGATTAAGCATCTACTGAGCATCTCCCATGTGGGTGCTGGGCGTAAAATGATAAATTAGACATGGCTCCATACCCATGCTGGCCTCATTGTCAATTCCCACTCCACTGTCTAACCCTCTACCTTTGGGTCACCAGAGTGAAGAGGAGCCTCTCAATCAAGGGGACAGCAACCTGGCTTCCAGAATAGATCACTGGCTTCTGGGTCTCAAATGGAGAAGGGAGAGAACCACAAAACCTAGGACATGTCTGGAGAGAACCATGGTTATTGTATTTTAGAGGAAGGAACCACACTAACCCTAGGCTAGGACAAGACATGAAGTTCATGCCAAAAATACCTGGGTGGATGGAGGAAGTGATCTCAAATCGGAATTGCAGCTGTCCACTCACATGATCTGTTGGAAGCCTGCGGCCAAGTGTATAGCTGACCACCCTATCCCTAGAAGGAAATAAGCACCATTACAGATCCGGTCAGTAGCTCTCCTTAACGATTATGCAGCATGCTGTCTATGCCAGCAGGTGAGATAGGCAAGTCCAGGAAGGCCCTGCCAATAAGAGCTGATGATCTGCTCAGGTGCATAAAAGACAGACATAAGCTAAAGGTGGTCAAGTACAACTGCTCAACGGCAGTGAAAAAAATTCAAGAAAATTCTTATTGAATATTCTAAAGCAGGAGTCTGGAAACTGTAGCCCAGGCCTCAAATCTGGCCCACCACCTATTGTTGTACAGCTCTGAGCTTTTTATGTTTTAGAATGGTTAGAAAAAGGCAAAAGAAGAGTAATATTTTGCGACATATGAAAAGTGTCTGAAATTCAAATTTCAGTTCCCCAAATAAAAGTTTTATTGCAATGCAGCCATGCTTATTAGTTTACTTATTGTCTAGGGCAGAGTTGAATAGTTGAAACAGAGACTACATGGTCCACAAAGCCTAAAATATTTACTCTTTGGCCTTTGACAGAAAGTTTGCTGCCAACTTGTGTTCTAAGCCAAGAAAACCCCCAAAAGACAACAATAACAACCAAAAAGACAGGAGTATCTTTGCTTGTTTTCCTGCACAGGCTGATGTTTTTCAATGCCCTTAATGGACATTGCCAGCAACAGAGGCATGTCTCGCAGTCTATACACATAATGTCTAAGAAAGGATGCTGCCATGGTTACTGGAATGGTGTGGAGCGCTGTGGCATGCTTCAGAAAGGGACCTGCTGGAGGATGGAGCAAGACTTGTCGGTTGCTTTCCAATTACACTAACTCCACAGTCCCACATACAGACTCTCAAACTCCACCCTGGACTCTGGCATTTTCTCCTCTGCACATTCAAGGCACTTTCTTGATTACTAAGAAGAGAATTATCCAGGGGGGATCAACTTGAAACTTTGCTTTTATAGTTTCATCAGCAATGTAGCTTTAGCAGAGTACAGCCCTCCCCTCACCCACCTTGGCTTAGGAAAGGTAACTATCTTGGATATTCAAGAATTAACAAATCCTTTTTGATTTTGGATTTTGGATTTTGGAATATGTCATATTCCAAAACTGTTTGTTACGCAGATGATTCTGTGTTCATTCCATTTATTCATTGGCCATACTAAAATAAAAAGATAAATTGCTGCCTGGTAGTGTTTTAATGTTTCTAGAAAATACCAGCATTATGAAACAACATATATCCCAATGAGACACGAAGTTAATATATTTCTTTGATAAACCATAGTTGAGTGTTCGAAGTTCCTGGGAGGTCCATTAAATAAAGCACTACAGGTAGCAAAACAGAATGAACCACAATCTTTTGTTTATTTAGAAAGGACCTTGGTCAATATTATGAAGCAAATCTACTATGACCATAGGAAAGGGATCTTGAACCCAAAACCTAGTTGAAATCAGGGGATGCCTAAAGACAACCAGGCAGTGCGATAAAAATTTAATTTACTGTGCTTTGCATTTGTTCCAGGCTTTTCTTTCCTCTGCTTCTCACTCACTTTATTAACAAATATTTTTTGGAGCCTGTGCCATGTGAAAAGTGCCACCATTGATACAAGGCATGAAATAGGTCTGCCTTTACATGGCTTACATCCAGCTAGAGGCAAAAGGCAGGACAATGCAATAAAAAGTTGAAGGCAGCCAGGGCTATCCCACTTGAAGCTGAGGTGGTCCAATTATGGGACTTAGGGGAGACGGAGAGCCAGCCTAGGCCTGGAGTGTTACAGGCAAAGGAATTGAGGGAGCCTTCTGAGTTGCCTTTATTTTACAAGTCATGATTATGTTATTTTTAAAAAATGAATGGTTTAGAGCCCTCTAGTCCCTACGTGCCAGGGACTGCTTTACATTCTTCATGTACATTTGTTTATTTGTTTAATCCTCACAACCATAAATGGAAAGTGCAAACACTGTGTCTGACACATGGCTGTAGCTCCATAAATATCTCTCCCTTTGGCATGAGAGTTAATGGCATGCCAGTATGCACACGGCTGCACACATGCTATAAGGTGCTAATTAAATGTCCTTATGATAAGCATTAGTGATTCCAAAGTCCTGAAAATCCAAAAAGCTTTAAATGAAGACATTTGGCAATTCTGCAAATTCTCCTCATTCCGTTGATATTATTCTAAGGGTTGCAATTATATAGCATAGCATAGCACACATTTATGGCCAGAGAGCTATACCTAGCATTTTCAAATAAAGTTGCTGTTAACTAAGGAAATACATACTATCTATAAATATCTCATCTGCTAAGAGTCCATTTTAATGACAATCATGAGAGGACATAAAAATAAAAGACACAAACAGAAACATGCTTATATACAACTGAATTCTGCAAGTAATCTAATTTCTGTTGTCCATGAGAATTCATGCTTTTAAAATTTCATATATATTTTCTAGCATTTTCTACAAATACTAGCATCTTCTAAATCTACTCTAGTAACCCAGTATTTCATCTTGTTATATAAACGTCCCAAATGATTAAATCCTACACATGAGCAGAAAGAATATTCTCAATAGCAAAATAAATTTTAATTTCTACCTGCATAGAAAAATACCCCATTAAGGATTTCTTTCAGTATTGTTTTGGGATTTTCTACTCTCCTGCCTAAGTAACCAGTGGTACACAAACAAGAGGAAAGGGAAAAGTTTGTGTAATTCAAGGTTGTGGCTCAAGCAACATAATCAATGGGAGAAGCCAAGGAAATTCAATACCACCATTTAGTCTAAGTCCCCAGGAAACTATATTGTTGCAGCTTGCAGGTCTCCCTTCACCTGCTCACTGAAGACTTAGGGATACTGAGATTTCAGGCACAGGTTTACCCTATGGCGTGTCTTTCCAGGAGTCTTTGAACTGGCATCGACAGCTTTCCCAAGAAGCGCTTGATGATGGGGCGGCTCTTAGCAAACTTGTCCTTCACCTCAATTTCCAGTACATCAGTGGGCAAGGACACAAAGCTGAATTGCTGCAATGAAATAGTATGTCATTTTATAAATAATAAAATATATTTATTTATATTTTTATTAAAAATTTTATAAAAATAAATATTTTTATTTTTATAAAAAGTATTATAAAATAAATGTTTTTATTTATTTTATTATTTTATTTTATTTTATTTTCACCTCTCAGTTTTTAACTGGGAGATGAAAGGGCTGGCCAATTCCCAATCCATCTGCCTTGGATGAAGTCATTATAAAACATCCCAGTGGCAATATATTTATTAAAGTCTTAGAAATGCGATGAGCCCTGTTTATATAGTAAATGAATAATAACCACATTTAGGTACTTTTTTGATGCTTAAAAATAAGGCTATTCTCCAAGATTCAAAGAATAAAAACAACTCACCCTAAAGAGAAAGAATCCACTTAGGTTTCTCTATACTAAAGGTATTAACATATTTAAAGAAAGAACAAGCACAAAGTCATCTATAATTAAGGAAATGGACTTTAAACCATAACAAAATACCGCTTTTTCTTCATTATATTGGCAGAGATTTAAAAATATTTCAGAGTACCCTGTGTGCTTGACAGTGGAAAAAGAATTCTCACACTGTATTGATGTACAATCCCATTCAATTGATGCAACCTTTGGGAAATGAATTGGCAATATTTACTGGCATTTAAGCTGCAAATTCCCTGCAACTCACAATCCCAATTTTAGGAATTTTCCCTCTGGATTAATTTGCACAAGGGCGCAACAGCAAAAGACTGGAAAGACCAAAATGTCTATCAACAGCAACCAGTGAAATTAAGGATAATAAATCTCTGAAATAGAAAACCCTATTGTCATTAAAAAGAAACAGGTAAATATGTACCAACATGAATAGATACTTGAAAAACAATGTAAAAAAGATGTATAACAATATGAAGAGTGGGATTTCATTTGTACTTGGAACTGCAAAGGAAATGTCTGGAGGGGTGGACACCAAACTTAACCTTAGGAAGTAGGTTTGTAGAGAGGAGGGAAAGCAGATCTTTTTCATTGATTCTTAAACTGTTCATTTTTTAAATAGCTGCATGACCAGTTAAATTAAGGATATTTTTAAATAGCTGTATGACCAGTTAAATTAAGGATATTTTTAAATCGCTGTATGACCAGTTAAATTAAGGACAGTAAATCTTTGAAAGAGAAAACTCTGTTGTCGTTAAAAAGAAACAGGTAAGTTAAATTAAGTAGGCTAGTAGGGAGGAGAGAAAGCAGGTCTTTTTCATTTGATTCTAAACTGTTAATTTTAAAAATAACTGTATGACTTTTAAAATAAAGGCAGCAACAATTAAAGAAAGATTGTAAACATCAGAATGTGGCATAGTGAACAATGAAAAGTGTAGAAAAGGAATAAACAACCTAACTTTGTAGCTAAAGGATTAGAAAAAGAAGAGCGAACAAAACTCAAAGTCAGCAAAAGGAAGGAAATAAAGATTAGAGCAGAAAGAAATGGCATAGAAACAAACAAACAAACAAAAAACAAAAAAAACCCCCAACCCCCCCCCCCCAAAAAAAAAAACAACCAATAGAATAGATAAATGAAGCCAGGAGCTGGTTCTTTGGGAAAAAAAAATACAATTGATAAACGTATAGCCAAACTCATGAGAGAGAGGGAGAGAGAGAGAGAGAGAGAACTCAAATAAACAAAATCACAAATGAGAGAAGAGAAATAACAACCAACACCACAAAAATATCAACAACTGTAAGAGAATATTATGAAAAATGTTATGCCAACAAATTGGGCAACCTGAAAGGAACTGATAAATTTCCAGAAACATATAACCTATCAAACCTGAAGCAGGAAGAAATAGAAAATTTGAACAGACCAATTACTAGCAAGGCAACTGAATCAGTAATCAAAAAACTCCCAACAAAAACGAAAGTCCAGGACAAGATAGCTGTATAGGGGAATTCTTCCAAACATTTAAAGAAGAGCTGATATGATATTCTTCTCTAACTATTCCAAAAAAATATGAGGAAAGAAAACTTCTAAATTCATTCTATAAGGCCAGCATTACCCTGATACCAAAACCAGATAAAGACACCACAAAAAAGGAGAACTATAGGCCAATATCTCTGATAAATACATATGCAAAAATCCTCAACAAAATACTAGCAAACTGAATCCGACAATACGTTAAAAAAAATCATTCAGCACTATAAAGTGGGGTTTTTTCCCCCCAGGATGCAAAGGTGATTTAATATTAACAAATCAATCAGCATGATATTTCATATCAATAAGAGAAAGAAAATACAGCCATCTTGTCCTGGACTTTCGTTTTTGTTGGGAGTTTTTTGATTATTGATTCAGTTGCCTTGCTAGTAATTGGTCTGTTCAAATTTTCTATTTCTTCCTGCTTCAGTTTTGATAGGTTATATGTTTCTGGATCATATCAATATGATCATTTCAATAGATGAAGAAAAAGCATCTAACAAAGAACAATATCCATTCATGATAAAATCCCTCAACAAAGTAGGGTTAGAGGAAATATACCTCAACATAATAAAGGCTATAAATGAAAAGCTCTCAGTGAAAATCATACTCAGTGGAGAAAATGAAGAGCTTTCCCCTGAAGGTCAAGAACAAGACAAGAATGTCCACTCTTACCACTTTTATTCAACATAGTACTGGAGTCCTAACCACAGCCATCAGACAAGTAAAAGGAGTAAAAGGCATCCAAGTTGGTGAGGAAGAAGTCAAACTTATTTGCAAATTATTTGCAGATGACATGATGCTCTATATAGAAATCCAAAAGACCACCAAAATACTGCCAGAACTGATAAATGAATTCAGTAAAGTCGAGGATACAAAACCAGCATAGGAATTCTGTTACATTTCTATAAACTAAGAGTGAAGTAGCAGAAAAATTAATAAAACGATCCATTTACAATTGCACCAAAAAATAATAAAGTACCTAGAAACAGACTTAACCAAAGAGGTGAAAGATGTGTAGTCTAAAAAGTATAAAACATATTGATGAAAGAAATTGAAGAAGGCACAAAGAAATGGAAAGGCATTCCATGCTTATGGATTGGAAGAACAAATATTGTTAAACTGTCTATATTACCCAAAGCAAGTATTAGATTTAATACAATCCTTATCAAAATACCAACAGCATTTTTCACAGAACTGGAACAAACCATCCTAAAATTTGTATGAAACCGCAAAAGACCCTGAATAGCCACAGCAATCTTAAAAAAGAAAACAAAACTAAAGACAAACTATATCCAGGCTTCATTATACTACAAAGCTGTGGTGATCAAAACAGTATGATACTGGCACAAAAATAGACACACAGATCAATGGAACAGAATAGAAAACCCAGAAATAAACCCACAATTATATGGTCAATTAATCTTTGATGAAGGAGGAAAGAATATGCAATGAACAAAAGACAGTCTCTTAAACAAATGGTGGTGTGAAAACTGGACAGCTACATGCAAAAGAATGAAACTGGACCACTTTCTCACACCGTACACAGAAATAAATTCAAAACGGATGAGACCTAAATGTGAGACCTGAAACTGTAAAAATCTTGGCATACAGCACAGCCAGTAATTTCTCTGACATCAGCTATAGCAACATTTTTCTAGACATGTCTCCTGAGGCAAGGGAAATAAAGCAAAAATAAACTATTGAGACTATACCAAAATAAAAGGCAAAGGAAAAAATTGGCAAAACTAAATGGCAACCTATGGAATGGGAGAAGATATTTGCAAATGGACATCTCTGATAAAGGGTTAGTATCCAAAATATATAAATAACTCATGAAACACAATACCCCCAAACCAGATAATCCAACTAAAAATGGGCAGAAAACATGAACAGACATTTCTCCAAAGGAGACACTGAGATGGCCAACAGACACACAAAAAGATGCTCAACACCACTCATCATCAGGGAAATATAAATCAAAACTACAGTATATCATCTCATACCTATCAGAATGGTTAAAATCAACAATATAAGAAACAAGTATTGACAAGGACGTGGATAAAAAGGAATGCTTGTGGACTGTTGGTGGGAATGCAAACTGGTGGAGCCACTATGGAAAACAGTACGGAGATTCCTCAAAATGTTGAAAATAGATCTACCTTATAATCCAGTAGTGGCCCTACAAATTAATTTATGGAAAAAAAACCCATCAAAAACACTAATTCAAGAGGATATATGCACCCCTATGTTTATTGCAGCATTATTGACAATAGTCAAATTATGGAAACAGCCCATGTGTCCATTGGTAGAAGAATGGATAAAGAAAATAAAAAAAGAATGAAATATTGCCATTTACAATAACATTGATGGAGTTAAAGAGTGTAATGCTAAGTGAAATAAGTCATAGAAAGACGATTTTAACTCACACGTGGCATTTAAGAAACAAAACTAATGAGCAAAGCCAAAGAGAGAGACAAATCAAGAAACAGATTCTTAACTATAGAGCACAAACTGATGGTTACCAGAGGGGAGGTGGGGGGAGGATGGGGGAAATAGGTGTTGGGGATTAAGGAGGGCACTTACCATGACAAGTACCATGTGATCTATGAAATTGTTGATTCATTATATTGTACACCCAAAACTAATATAACACTGTGTTAACTATACTGGAATTAAAATGAAAACTTAATAAACAACAACAACAAAAAGTGTAGAAAAGGAGAAGGTACATGTTGGCATTGCCTAGCTCAGACTATCTGGGAGAAGGGAGTGTTAATAATATTGAACATCACAGTACCCTTAATCAAGGGTTGTATAACAGCTGAATTATATAATTATTTCCTTTTAATGTGATTAATTTCTAATAGCAATCTTTTAACTTTAGTTGATTTCTAATTACAGAGATTAAATATGTTAAATTCGCTAATGTTAAAGTCTCCTTTGTACCATGACAACAGGCTAAGTCATGCTGCAGTAACAACCAAATTTCAAGTTTCAGTGACTTTTGATGGTAAAGTTTTGTTCCTTGTTCACACTGCCATTGAGGGCTGCCAGAAGGCTCCGGTAGTGGCTACTTAGGGAGCCAGGCTGATGGAGCAGACACCCTCTCAAAAGTTGCCAGCCAGAGTGAAAACTCTCGAAGGTCTTCTCCCTGCAAATAAGTGTTCACTTCTAAACCCAGTTCCTCATCAGGACTAGATATATGTCTCAATCAACTACAGGGAAGAGGAAATATGATCGTATAGTGTGTCTGGAAGGCAGAGAGCAGAAATATTTGACAAACAGCAAACAGCACTAATGACTTCCATACCTCCTTGTAGTGCTTTTAACTTCCATTATACATTAGTATAGTTCAATTCTATACAATTCCTAAGAATCCATCATTTCTGGTACCGACGGAACAAAATTTACGGACAGGCAAGCTTGAGGATCAAAACAGGAATAGGTACTTCTCCAAGAAGGCCTCTCTAAGCAAAAATCCAACCCCACTAGCTATCTCAGGTCCTCAAAACTTCTATATCTTTGATCCAGTAATTCCATTCTGAAGTGTACTGTAATCAATATCCTGAACTAAATGTCAACAATAGGTTAGGAACATTGTAGTAAATGCATATGATAGAATAATTTATAATTTTCCAAATTACAATAATTTATATTTGATTTACATAAATGATTACAATATAACATTGAACAAAAGATAGAAAATGCTTGTTTTACAATGCTAAGTGATAAGAGTGTCCTATTCTTAACATTTAATTCATGATCACAAGAATATGGATTACATGAGTAAAAAAACTGGAACAAATTACAATCAGTAATTCTTGCTGAGAAACACTTGCTGAGCATCAGTTTTAATAGCGGTTGTCTTACCAAGTAGGATTGTTTCCCCCCATTTCTTTTTCTGTATTTTCCATTCTTCCTGTAATGAGCATGTATTATTTTCATAATGAAAAACTTAATCACCTTTATTAAAACAAGAGTGTTTCTGGTTATAGCAGCCTACAATGGACACCAAAGTCAACTCAAGCAATGCTTGAGTTCTTCCCTCTCTCCCCATCAAGCTCTCCCTCGAGGCCCTTACTTCTATTCCATAGATCCTGGAGTCCATGTAAACTCCCAGCTATGTGAGGTTCTTCTAAGAACCAGTGAGCAGCTCTGAAAATATAAAAGTCTATCTATTCACGAGCAAGTTCCTTGTACCAGGGAGCCAAGGTGTGTCTCCTGGCTGCTTCTGCTGACCTGGCTTTTACTTGAAGCTCCTGAAGAACCTTTGGTGCGACATTGGACTTGGTTTTTATTTCTAGCTCTGCACATCCAAATTCTTGAGTCTCATTCACAACCTCCCTGAGGCTCAGCATCTTCAATTTTTGAATGGGAAAAGAAGGCTTATTCAATGTTAAACTGTATTCTTTCCTTCTAATTCTGCTCTATCCAGACTCTATCTGCCACATCCACTACAGATCTTCAACTTACAATGGAGTTACATCCTCATAAATCCATTTTAAGTTAAAAATATCATAAGTTGAAAATACATGCAATGCATCTAACCTACTAAACATCATAGCTTAGCCTAGCCTGCCTTACACATGCTCAAAACACATTAGTTTACAGTTGGGCAAAATCATCTAACACAAAGCTTTTTTGCATATCTCATGTAATTGATTGAATACTGTACTGAAAGTGAAAAGAGAATGATTGTATAGGTACAGAATGGTTGTAAGTGGTTGGTGACCATTATGATCACATGGTTGACTGGGAGTTGTGGCATCATCAGATAAGCTAAGCATCATGAGAGAGTATCACACTCATATCCCTAGCCCAAGTAAATTTCCTCACCCTCTGCTCCTCCTAGCCCAAGAAAATATCAAAATAAAAATTTGAAGTATAGTTTCTGATGAATGCATATCACCTTTCATGCCATCATGAAGTTGAAAATTGTTAAGTCCAATCATCATAAATCAGGGATCGTCTGCCCTATCTCCTTCTCCTTTTGACTTTCTCATTATTGTACTTTTTTCAAATTTTCTACCTCATTTCAGCTGGCTCATAATGACCAATAATTCTACAGGTGTTTGTAGTCATCTATAAGGCCTGGTTCAAATACCTATAGCACAGACAAAAGCTATAGTTTTCCTCCTGCTAATGTCCCCTCTATCTTTCTATCCGGAGAAATGACTTGGCTGTTGGCCAAAAGAGAAATCTATGAACTGTATCTGCAAAAGAATTTTGGAAAAGATGCACTATTTCTCCAAGCCCTCTCTGTTTTGGGAATTTTATCTTTTTGATCCTCATTCACCTGTGAAAGAAAACCGATGTGGCGAATGAGGGTGCCAACCCTGAACATTCTTAGGGTCTAAAGTCTGGACATTTCCCACTTTATCCTCTTTCTGCTCATGGGCTTTTAGATAAAAGCAACTGCAACATTGTTGGGGAATGCTATAAAAAAGACCACTGCCTGAGGGGCACCTGGATGGCTCAGCTGGTTAAGCATCTAACTCTTGATTTTGGCTCAGGTCATAATCTCAGGGACCCGGGCTCAAGCTCCATGTCGGCACCACACTCAGTGAGAAGTCTACTTGAGATTCTCTCACCTCCACCCTCTGCCCCCCACAGTCTCTCTCTCTCTCAAATAAATACAGTACATAGATCTAAAAAAAACCCAGAAAACAAACAAACCACTGATTGACTTGTGAGCAGGACCCAGACACTCACAGGCTCCTTGCTGCAATGCCCCTCTCCCCCAAATCCTTGGAATGTGGGTTTGCTTGCCTTTGTCACTCCCAGAGGCTGCTCCAAAGACATTAGCTTTGAGATGGGGATGTGATGTTGGAAACAGCAGAATGGTACACGTGACTAAACCCATTAGGGCCTCTTCACAACCTTTTAAGGTTTAGAGAGTAGGTACAGGGATCCATTCATCTTGCTGCTGCCCAAGATAAGCCTCTATGTAAATTTCCTTTGTTACCGTTAAAACTGCCACCTACCAACCTAGATCGGCATGCCTCTTTCTTCATCTCCCGCCACCCTCCAAATATTGGGCTCTGGTTTCAGATTACTCCCAGGAAAGCTCCCTAGAGAACTGTGAATCTATAAACACATGCTTGGACCAACCAATACATAAACGGCTCCTTATCTCCACCTAAACACAAGACTGTCTTAAACAAAGGAACTCCTGGTGGCCCAAGGGTCAGAGAAGTTAAGTTCCACAGGTCACCTTTCCATAAGAGCATTGGATTCCCCTACTTGGCTGTACTTTAGGCAATAACTGTCAGATCTCTCACACTTGGGCAGCAAGGGCAGGAAAAAAGCTGTCCAAGACCCAAAGCCTTATGAGCTGGAGTGATATATGCAGTAATCCTATAGCATCAAGCATCCTTTTGGTTAAAAGTAAATTTCACACAAAAGGAAACTTTCAAACACAAAGCAAAAGTTTTGCTTAGGCACACATGGTTGGGAATCTTATTTTTTGCTTTGGGCCATTGGTACGCAGCTCTGGCTCTCATTAGAATAACCTGGGCAGCTTTCACAAAAATGCCTATAAGTGGATCCCATTCTTGACTACTTAAATTAGATTTCCTTGGGGGTGGAGCTGGGCACTGATAATGTTTCAAGCTTCCCAGGTTACTTTACTGTGCACCAAGAATGAAGAGCCACAGTTCTCTAAATAACAATCCATTTTAACTTCAAATAATTTAATTGTTAGGAAAATATTCCTTAGATCAAATCTAAATCTTTTTCTGTGGTTTAAATATTTAGTCCAATGAGTCATAACCTATTCTTCATACTCAGTTTAATAATTTTTTATTTTGGTCTTGGCATTCTTAATAACAGCAGTGGATGTTAGTGGGCCTCTACACAACAGATGTCAATAATACCTAGTTATGACAACCAAAAATAGCTCCAGACATTGACCAATGTCCCTTGGGGGACAAAATCGTCCTTGTTGCGAATCACTGATGTAGGCCTGACAACTTCGGTTTTCCAGAGATATTAGGACTGTTGTTACAATCTGTGGGGGAACTTATTTATTTTGGTTTGCACTGTTACTCAATATGCCATTTATAGAAAGAAGATACTTTATTTATTATGTTCTATCTTGCTTCAGGAAAAAACATGAGGCAGATCTTTTATAAAAAGAATTTCCATGAATTGAACTTATTGAAATAAAAAGAGTAGCTAACTAAAGGGAATATTTAGTTGGCAATTATGTAAACTGGCAGCAGTTCCACAACGGGCAAGAAATTAGGAGCGCCGCTAAGGAAGGAGCCAATGACTCAGAAGAAGGGGCATGTTATATACTCACTCATAAACACTTGCTGAGCACTGACTCTGAACCAGGTGCTGATGGCACAGCCACCACCCTTATGTGCTGCGGCCATAGATCTCTAACCTTAAAAGTCACAGTGTTTACATTGCAAGTAGACAACCATAAGACAGGAAGTGCTATAGTGAGAGTCCTCAAAAGCTCGTCTAAAGCTTTTGAATGAATAAAGAGAAGAGCTCTGATGGTGGGGAGGAGCCTGATGGACAGGTACAAATGACATCCCAGAGGACACGATGCTTTAACTGACTCACAACACGTAAGTAGACACCTGCCAGGTCAAGAAGATGTGAGAAGAACATTCCAGGGAGAGAGAGTCCCATGGACAAGGGGTTGAAATTCACAGAATTCAGAGGCCCCTTTGGGGACCGTGGGCTGGTCAGTATGTCTGGGTCCTGGTGGGGGTCATGTCGTGAGATAAAACTGGATAGAGAAAACAGCCTCCTGGCCAGAGCTTGGACTTATTCCAAAGGCATCTGGGAGGAACTGAAGGATCTGAATCATGCAAAAGAGAAGGAAGTCTTGCCTTTGAGGAATGTAGTAGTGCTGAGGAGGTGGCCCATACATATGTTAGATCTGAAGTTGGGCTGATCAGGTGAGACAAGTGAGATATCAGGAGGAAGCCTGGAAGGGAATGAGGAGAGGGTGGTAGATTTGTGCAGTGGCTAAATGTCAGTGAGAGCCATGGCATGTGGGGGAGAAAGAGGCCACAAATTCCCAAGATTGGATTCCCAGGATTGAGGGCATGTGGGAGGAGTAATAGGAATGAAGAGAGGAGCTGAGTGACCAAATGTCCCAAAGTAATCAGAGAATAGAGTGATGGAAATAAAGGGTTGGATATTGAAAGACAGTTGACTGTAAAGAGCGCTGAAGAGCTTGTGATATTTTAACAAGATCTAGGGCGTAAGTGTTGGAGAGGATGGTTGGTGATGCACGGAAGTGAAGGTCAAGGAAACTGAGGAGGTTAAGGAAACTAGGATGTCTGATGGGTCATTCATGTAGACCATGATCATCCATAACAATAGGAAGTCTTGGGTAGGAAGGGAGGATGTTACCACAGGTAGAAAGGTCTTTATTGGTCGTGGAAGAGTAAATAATGGGACTCCTTATTGCCTCAATGTGGCTAAGATGATATGGATATCAATGTGAGGGTGATATTATAATAAAAAATGGGGAAATAGTTGTGGGAAATATTTGAGACATGTTCAACATGATTTGAAAAGTATTTTTCCCTAGGATGTTTAGGGAGGAGTATGAGAAAAAGATGATTCCAGTCTTTAACAGCAGTAGTATAGTGTTTTATTTTCAAACTTATGTAAGTTGGAAAAGGTTGAGAATTGAAAAATGGTAGGAATGGTTAACTTTGCTTTTGAAGAGGTAGGAGAATAATTAAGAGTAAAGCAGGGACACCAACTAGAAGCCAAGATTATGTAACTGGTGGTGTGGAATAAGAGTGGTTCTGTTTGGTGAAACAGGTCCGTTAGAAGGGGCCTCTATTGCGATGGGGTATAACAGGGAAATAAGTCACCAACTCTGTTCACAGAAGGCTGCTGGTACCACCCAGCCAACACTATTATTCATTGCTAATGAAAGTTAAATGGACTAGGTCTGCTGCTTCCTCTGAAAAAGTTCTTCAAGGAGAAGGAAAGCAGGAAAGAAGTAAATGGAGCATACAGATGGCAGCTACTCTTCCTTGGAACCTTGCATGGTATATGGCTTTCAATCCAGGTGGCACTATTCACTGAGTTTAAAAATGGCCCTTGAAAGCAAAGCTGCCTCAAGTCAAGGATAGAAAAACAACTCCATCAGTAGGGCAATAATTGAATTAAGAGGAATTTCTTAATTCTCCCTAGCAACATTACAGGGTTTTATACTAAGAAGGGATGCCCTTGGAGTCTAGGCATAGGGGAAGACCTGACCCTTTAAGCAGTGAGTGGCTTAACTCTGTTCGAGGAAGGAAGTTCCAGAGACAATCCTGCTGGGACATGAACCTTGTAACTGCAGGGAATCTAACTGTTTTGAATAGTACAGTCTTGCTCTTGCAAATTTGTGATATATACAAAGTTTCCATTTCTTCTAATGCCTAAGAGTGAATGAACTGGATTTTGACAGGGCCTCAAGCATCTCCATATGAGGCTCTAGAATCCTCAGCTTCAGAATACAGTATTATTACTTTCATTTGTAGGTACTACTACAAATTTAGGCCAAGATTTACTCATGACTTGGTTGAGTGGGAAGCAAGATCTGTATGTGTGTGCATATAAATATGTAATGTGTATATGATTACATATTACATATAAAATATATCAAATGCAAAAGTACATATTATATATACATGTACTCTATCTGTATCCATATCCTTATCCACATCTATATCTCTAAACTTTTATTTCTGGAGATGATTCCTTTGAAGACTTATAAAGAAGGAATGGGATTAGATTACTAGATTGGAAACAAAGACCAAAAAATTACTGTGTGATCATAGGCAATTTACCTAATTTACCCTTTCTGTCCCTACTTTATGGTACCCCTACAGAGAAGAAAGAAATGAGCTCTTCTTTCATCTTTAACATCTGCACATGCTTTGTTGGTAAATTGCCATCATCACTGATATGGTTCCTCACCTGTGCACCTTGGGCTACCCTGATTGTTCTTTCACCTGCAGAAACCCAAATCCAGTCAATCAGAGTCTAAACTCTCTTGCTGACCTTCCATTCTCTCCTCTTCACTTTGGCTGCACAGGCCTAGGTATGGCCCTTGTCTCACGATCTTCAGCTTCTCTCTTACAGTTGCGAGTAAAGGTATGTCTCTGAAACACAGATCTGATAATTTCATTCTCCTGCATATCTACTTCCTTTTTCTTCACATTTACAGGATGAAATCTAAATTTCCTAACATGTCTGGCTCCTGCCAACCTTTCCAGGTCCTTTTAACATACTTATTCCTGAAACCTCATTTTCTTTCACACATTTTCAGATGTACTCTTTGCCTGGAAGTTGTTTTTTCCTTACTTCCTTGCCATGATACTCAGGCTTTAAAAGCCCATTCACATAAAATTGATGCTGTAAATCCTCTTCTGACTTTGGGAACCACCAAGAGAGGCTTTCTTCTGTTTCAATAGTTTCTCTATAGTCCATTTATTTTCTTGTGGTTAATAAGGATGCACATGTCATATCTATTTTTAGTAAAGCTTTTTGCACACAGAAGCTTTTTGCACATTACCTCTGTATTCAGCACACCAACAAATGAGGTAATGAATGACTGGCTAGTTCTTGAACTAATTCCACTCCATATGAAACACCAATGCTGCAAAAGTGGAATGCAATCCAAGCTTGTGGGTAAGACAAAATATTCTACGAACACTAGATTGAAACATCAGTGCCCAGGCCACATTAGTTATTGTTCTGGAAGAAAACCTAAGGGTTATATTATAGTAGACTTTTCTGAAATAAGAGCAAAGTGAAACTCCTCATTTGGGTGTGTGATGTGGATACTCACAGGCTGTCAAAGATGAATAATAAATATGGTAGGGAGAATTCTGAGATGTCCCCTCTAGATTCTCCCATCCCCACTCATCCCATATAACCCCCTCCATGGTGTGGGTGGGGCTTCTGAACATGATGGATGTCACACCCATGATTATATTACCAATCAATGGACTTTGACCTAGTACAAAAGAAGTGGGCCTTCTTTTGGCCCACTGGGTGGGCCTGACCCAATCAGGTGGGCCCTTTAAAAAAGACTGGGCACTTTTTGAAGTCAGAGAGATGAAAAGTGTTGAGAGGGATTCCATGCATTGAAGAGTCTCCATTACTGGCTTTGATAATGGAGAGGGCCACGTGACAAGGACCAGAGAACAGCTCCTGGTGGCTGAGAGTGGTCTTCAGTCAACAACCAGCAGAGATCTGATTCTACAAACAACCCTCATGATCTTATAAATAGTCTTTCTTCTAGACAAGCCTAGATGAAGACACAGGTCAGCATATACCTTGATCTCGGCCCCTTAAACCTAGAGCAGAGAACCCAGTTAAGCTGAGCCCAGACTTCTGACTTACAGGACTGTGAGATAATAAAGAGCTGTGGTTTTAAGTTGCTAAATTTGTGACAACTTGTTAATAAAGTAGGGTAAGTAAGAGCAGGATGAGACTTTCTGAATATGTATGTGGAGTTACTTTTTGATCATATTTAAATCCATGTACTGTAGTATCTCTCAAACTGGTTTCCTCCATCATGATGAAAGGTTCCCCCCAAAAAAGAAGAGAGAAAGCTCTGAAAAGAAACACTGAGCTAAACACGGGAAACAGTTCTTTAATGGCAGGTGATGGGAGGGCTTTAATTATACGAATATGCATGAGTCTGCAAGATAGAATACAATGTTTACATATTTGATTGTGGCACCTCTCTGGGCATGTGTGCATGTGCGTGCGTGCGTGCATGTGTGTGTGTGTGTGTGTGTGTGTGTTGTTCTGTGGTAGACTGAAGTAAGGTAGATCATAGTTTGGGAAATTGGTGTTTTGTGTCCAGTTATAATTCAAAGTGCTGAGGGAAAAATAACTGTCAACTTAGAGTTTTATACCTACTAAACTCATTCAAGAGTGAAGTAAAAATTAAAAACGTTTTCAAATAAAGACTTGGAGGTGGGAGGCAAGATGGTGCAAGAAGAGGGGACCTTGTTTCATGCGGTCCCTTGAATTTAGCTAGATAACTATCAATTCTTTCTGAACACCTATGAAATCAACCTGAAATGTAAGAGAAGAACTGTTGGAATTCTATGAAGAGAAAAGTGACCACTTTTTACAAGATAGGAGGTGCAGAGAGATGATTCAGAAGGGATATATTGGAAGATAACTGGTGGGTGGGGTCAGGGAAGGGAGCCTACATAAGCTGGCTTCCAGAAAGTGATATACCCTGAGCAGAAAGTTAGAACTTTTAGAAATTTGCCCCAGTAAGAGAAAGGTGCCTGAAAGGTGCTCAGGCAGCAAAGTGGGGCAGAATCCTAGGTGGGACAGTGTGGTCTCAGGATTCCCAGGGTCATGGAAAGAATGGAAGTGTCTGAGTGAATGGAAGTGTCTGAGCCTGTAGAGTTCCAAGCATTAGAGCGGGGAAACTAGCTCCAGTCTGGGAGTGGGGTCTCAGTGGCCATAAACTGCAAACAGTGGAAGGATCAGGTGACTGCTTTCTCTGTGAGGACCCTGCAAAGGGCAGAAACCTGATAACCCTCCACCTTTCCCCAGAAGGATCTGCACTGGTGTGCACCACAGGAATCTGCAGAGTTCGGTGCACACAAAAGTGAACACAAAAGTGAAGACTGTTTTCCCTGAGGATTTACTGAAGAAAGGGGGCCAAGATCTTTCAGCTCCAGGGCTAGAGATTGGGTGGGGCCATCTTTATTTTCATCCTCCGAAGTGGCATGGAAAGCCTTCAGGGAACAAAAGCCACATAGAAGAAACTGAAGCAGCTCACACTGAACCTGGCCCCTGGCAAGGAGCAGTGCAACTCTGTCCAGGCAAAGACATCTGAGAATCAATGCAGCAGGCCCCTCCCGCAGAAGACCAGCTGGAACAACATGTGAACACAAAGTTTATGGAGCACATAGGACTGCAAACTCCAGTGCTAGGGGAAAATAGTATATAGAATTTGAGGTTTTATGGAGGGCATTGTGAGAAGGAAAGGAAGGGTGAATGAGGGGAAATCGGAGGGGGAGATGAACCATGACAGACTGTGGTCTCTGAGCAACAAACTGAGGGTTTTGGAGGGGAGTGGGGGGTTGGGCAAACCCAGTGGTGGGTATTGAGGAGGGCACGTATTGCATGGAGCACTGGGTGTGGTGCATGAACAATCAGTCTTGTTACACTGAAAAAATAAAATAACTGTATTTGGAGGAAAAATAATTTGAGGTTTTTTCTCATGATTCTTTTATCTTTACATTTTAAATTTTCATTTTCTTTTTTTCTATTCAACTAGCCTCTTATTTTATCACCTCTTTGTTTTTAAGTTTTTTTTTTTTAAATTTTCACTTTTGTACATTTACATTTTATAGATATATTCTTCATTTTGGTTTCCTTTCACTGTATTTAATTTTTTTATTTGGTATATACATAAGTTTTGCTTTCTTAGAATTTTGGGATTTAGTGTCTTCTAACAAACATACCAAAATGCAGCTAGGACCAAGTGGACCACCCTGTTTTGTCCACCTGGGAGATTAGGTGGGAAAGGGGGGAGTCTCTTCCCCCCTTTTTTTCCTGTAATTTTTCTTTTCTTTTTTGGTTTCAGACCTCTTCAAATTTGTCTAGTGTGCACTTTGCTTGGGTCATGGTTGATATTTTTAATTTTGTTCTCTTGTTACTCTTCTCTGGGAAAAATGACTAGAAGGAAGAATTCATAACAAAAGAAAGAACCAGAGGTAATACTTTCTGCCACAGATCTAACTGATGTGGATATAAGTAAAATGTTAGGGCTAGAATTTAGGATAATGATTATAAAGTTACTAATTGGGCTTGAAAAAGCATAAAAGACACTAGAATCTCTTAGTGCAGAAATAAAATCTAATTAGGCCAAAATTAAAAATGCTTTAACTGGTTTAGCTAAACTGGATGCTCTAACAGCTAGGGTATATAAGGCAGAAGAGAGTCAATGACATAGAAGATAAGATGATACAAAGGAAGGAAGCTGAGGAAATGAGAAAAAAGAACTATGGACCATGAGGGGAGGCTTCGAGAAATCAGTCATACCATAAAGTGAAACAATATTAGAATTATTGGGGTCCCAAAGGAAGAAAAAAGAGAGCATCAGAAGGTATATTTTAGCAAATTATAGTTGAGAACATCCCTAATCTGGGGAAAGAAACAGACATTCAAGTCTAAGAGATAGAGAGAACACCTCCCAAATCAACAAAAATAGATGAACACCCTAATAGTGAAGTCTGCAAATTTCAAAAACAAATGGAAATTCCTAAAAGCAGCTCAAGGCAAGATCTCCTTAACCTACAATGTTGGAAACATTAGACTGGCAGAAGACCTATCCAGAGATACCTGGCATGCAAGAAAGGGCTAGCATGATATATTCAGGGTGCTAAATGAGAAAAGAAAAGAAAAGAAAAACGTAGCCGAGAATACTTTATCCAGCAAGGCTGTCATTCAGAATGGAAGGAGAGATAAAGAGCTTCTAGGACAAACAGAAACTAAAAGAATTTGTGATCACTAAAGCAGCCCTGCAAGAAATATTAACAGGGATCCTGTAAGCAAAGAGAGTGCCCAAAAGTAATAGACCAGAGAGAAAAAGAGACAATCTACAGAAACAGGGAATTTACAGGTAATACAATGGCACTAAAGTCATATCTGTCAATAGTTACTCTGCATTTGTTGGGTTAAATGCTCCCATCAAAAGACACAGGTTATCAGATTGGATAAAAACAAAAAAACAAAACAAAACAAAAAACAAGACATCCATATGCTGATCCATATGCTGTCTCAAGAGATTCATTTTAGACCTAAAGATACCTCCAGATTGAGAGTGAGGAGGTGGAGAATCATTTATCATGCCAATGGATATCAAAAGAAAGCTGGGGGTAGCAATCCTTATATCAGACAACTTAGATTTTAAACCGAAGACTGTAGTAAGGTATGAAGAGGGACACTATATCATACTTAAAGGGT
The DNA here is from genome assembly GCA_028533885.1 of Nasua narica. Classification (NCBI taxonomy): domain Eukaryota; kingdom Metazoa; phylum Chordata; class Mammalia; order Carnivora; family Procyonidae; genus Nasua; species Nasua narica. Next base: position 7,064,678 of record CM052806.1, read on the forward strand.
CTATCCAATGAGAAGATCTAACAATTATAAATATTTATGCTCCTAACTTGGAAGCAGGCAATTATATAAACCAATTAATAACCAAAATTAAAGAAACACATTGATAATAATACAATAATAGTAAGGGACTTTAACACCCCACTCACTGCAAAGGACATAATCTAAGCAGAAGATCAAAAAGGAAACAAGGGCTTTGAATGACACATGGACCAGATGGACTTCACAGGTATAAACAGAGCATTCAATCTTCAAGTAATAGAATACACATTCTTCTTGACTACACATGGAATATTCTCCAGAATGGATCACATATGGGGTCACAAGTCAGGTCACAACTGATACTAAAAGATTAGGATTATTCCCTGCATATTTTCAGACCACAATGGTTTGAAACTTGGACTCAAACACAAGAGGAAATTTGGTAAGAACTCAAATACATGGAGGATAAAGAGCATCGTACTAAAGAATGAATGGGTTAACCAGGAGGTTAAAGGAGAATTTTAAAAATTCATGGCAACAAATGAAAATGAAAACAAAACCTTTGGGATGCAGCAAAGGTGGTCCTAAGAAGGAAGTACATGGCAATACAAACCTTTCTCAAGAAACAAAAAAGGTCTCAAATACACAACCTAACCTTATACCTAATAGAGCTGGAGAAAGAAAAGCAAATAAAGCCTAAACCAAGCAGCAGAAGAGAATTAATAAAGATTAGGGCGCCTGGGTGGCTCAGTTGGTCGGGCGACTGCCTTCGGCTCGGGTCATGATCCCGGAGTCCCGGGATCGAGTCCCATATCGGACTCCTGGCTCTGCAAGAAGTCTGCTTCTCCCTCTGACCTTCTCCCCTCTCATTCTCATTCTCTCTCTCTAATAAATAAATAAATAAATAAATAAATAAATAAATAAATATCTTAAAAAAAGAATTAATAAAGATTAGAGCAGAAATCAATGAAATAGAAACCAAAAGAACATTAGAAGCAATCAATGAAACTAGAAGTTTCTCTGAAAGAATTAATACGATTGATATACACCTGGCCAGACTTATCAAAAAGAGAGAGAGAGAGAGAGAAAGAGAAAGAGAGAGAGAGAGGACCCAAATAAATAAAATCATAAATGAAAGAGGAGAGATCACAACCAACACCAAAGAAATACAAACAATTATAAGAACAAGAAACTATATGCCAACAAATTTGGCAATCTGGAAGAAATAGATACATTCTCAGAAACATAAAAGTACCAAAACTGAAACAGGAAGAAATAGAAAACCTGAACAGACCCATAACCAGCAAGGAAATTGAAACAGTCATCAAAAATCTCCCAACAAACAAGAATTTAGGGCCGGATGGCTTCCCAGAGGGATTCAACCACACATTTAAAGAAGAACTAATACCAGAGGGCAGGGGCAAGATGGCAGAGAAGTAGGAGACCCTGTTTCAACCGGTCCCCTAAAGTGAGCTAATATCTACCAGAACACTCTGAACAACCATGAAATCAGTCTGAGATGTAAAATTGTACACTTAACAAGACAGTAAACAACAAGTGTTGGAGAGGATGAAGAGAAAGGGGAACCCTCTTACACTGTTGGTGGGAATGCAAGTTGGTGCAGCCACTTTGGAAAACAGTGTGGATACTCCTTAAGAAATTAAAAAATAGAGCTATGCTATGACCTTGCAATTGCACTACTGAGTATTTACCCCAAAGATACAGATGAAGTGAAAAGAAGGGCCATATGTATCCAATTTTCATGGCAGCAGCGGCCACAATATCTAAAATGTGGAAAGATCCAAGATGCCCTTCAACAGACAAATGGATAAAGAAGATATTGTCCATATATACAAGGGAATATTATGCCTCCATCAGAAAAGATGAATACCCAACTTTTGTATCAACATAATCGAGACTGGAGGAGATTATGCTGAATGAAATAAGTCAAGCAGAGAAAGTCAATTATCATATGGTTTCACTTACTTGTGGAGCATAAAGAATAACATGGAGGACATTGGGAGGGGGAAAGGAAGAGTGAATTGGGGGAAATCAGAGGAGAAGATGAAGCATGAGAGACTATGGGTTCTGAGAAACAAAGTGAGGGTTTTTGGAAGGGAGAGGGATGGGGGATGGGTTAGCCTGGTGGTGGGTACTAAGGAGGGCACATATTGCATGGAGCACTGGGTGTGGTGCATGGACAGTGAATCTTGGAACGCTGAAAAAATAAAATAAAAAAAAAATTAAAGAATAAAGAAGAACCTATACCTATTCTTCTGAAATTGTTTCAAAAAATAGAAATGGAAGGAAAACTTCCTAACTCATTCTATGAGGCCAGCATTACCGTGATCCCCAAACAAGACAAAGACCCCACCAAAAAGGGGAATTACAGACCAATATCCCTGATGAACATGCATGCTAAAATCCTCATCAAGATACTAGCCAAGAAAAAAAAAAAAGATACTGGCCAAGAGGATCTAACAGTACATTAAAAGAATTATTCACCACAATCAAGTGAGATTTATTCCTGGGCTGCAAGGGTGGTTTCACATCTGCAAATCAATCAATGTGATACACTACATTAATAAAAGAAAGGACAAGAACCATATGATCCTCTTGATCCTATTAATAAATGAAGAAGAAGCATTTGACAAAATACAGTATTGTTTTTTGATTAAAACTCTCCACAGTGTAGGGATAGAAGGAACATACCTCACTATTAAAAAAGTCATTTATGAAAAGCCCACAGAGAATATCATTCTCAATGAAGGAAAACTGAGAGCATTTACCCTAAGGTCAGGAACACAACAAGGATGTCCTCTCTCACCACTGTTGTTCAACATAGTACCAGAGGTCGTAGCCTTCTAGTAGGCTTTGTTGTCTGATTGACAGCAATCAAACAACAAAAAGAAATAAAAGGTATTCAAATTGGCAAAGAAGAAGTCAAACTCTCACTGTTTGCAGATGACATGATACTTTATGTGGAAAACCCGAAAGAGTCCACCCCAAAACTTCTAGAACTCATGAAGGAATTCAGCAATGTGGTAGGATATCAAATCAAGCACAGAAATCGGTTGCATTTGTATACACTATCAATGAGGCAGAGGAAAGAGAAATCAAGGAAATCTGTTCCATTTACAATTGCATCAAAACACATAAGATACCTAGGAATAAACCTAACCAAAGAGGTAAAGGATCTGTACTCTACAAGCTACAGAACATTTATTTTTTTTCTTTTTGTTGTTTTTATTCTTGTTTTTGGTTTTCATGTTTTTTTCTTTCTTCTTTTCTTTTATTTTGTAATTAATTTTATTTTTTCAGTGTTCCAAGATTCATTGTTTACGTATCACACCCAGTGCTTCATGCAATACATGCCCTCCTCAATATCCACCACCAGGCTCACCCAGCCCCCCAAACCCCCTCCAAAACCCTCAGTTTGTTTCTCAGAGTCCACAGTCTCTCATGGTTCATCTCACTTATGAAAGAAATTGAGGAAGACACAAGAAATGGAAAAACATTCCATGCTCATGGATCAGAAGAACAAATATTGTTAAAATTTCTATGCTGTCTAGAGAAATCTACAAATTCAATGTAATCCCTATCAAGATACTACTGACATTTTTCACAGAGCTGGAACAAATAATCCTAAAATTTGTTTGGAACCAGAAAAGACCCTGAATCACCAGGGGAATGTTGAAAAAGAAAACCAAAGCTGATGGCATCAAATGCCAGACTTCAAACTATATTACAAAGTTGTAATCATCAAGAGAGTATGGTACTGGCCCAAAAAAAGACCCGCGGATCAATGGAACAGAATAGAGAACGCAGAAATGGACCCTCAACTCTATGGTCAACTAATCTTTGACAAACAGGAATGAATATCGAATGGAAAAGGGCAGTCTCTTCAATAAATGGTACTGGCAAAATTGGACAGCCACGTGCAGAAGAATGAAACTGGACCATTCTCTTACACTATACACAAAAATAAACCCCAAATGGATGAAAACCTAAATGGGGGACAGGAATCCATCAAAATCCCAGAGGAGAACACAGGCAGTAGTAACCTCTTTGATCTCTGCCACAACAAGTTCTTGAAGACACATCTCCAAAGACAAAATCAAAAATGAACTAATGGGGCTTTATCAAGACAAAAAGCTTCTGCACAGCAAAGGAAACAATCAACAAACCTAACAGGCAACCTATGGAATGGGAGAAGATATTTGCAAATGACATATCAGATAAAGGGCTAGTACCCAGGATCTAGAAAGAATTTATCAAAATCACCACCTAAAAAACAAAGAATCCAGTCAAGAAATGGGCAGAAGACATGAATATACATTTCTCCAAAGAAGACATACAAATGGCCAACAGATACATGAAAAAATACTCCTCGTCTCTTGGCATCAGGGAAATACAAATGAAAACCAAAATGAGAATATCACCTTACACTAGTCAGAATGACTAAAATTAACAACACAGGAAACTACAAATGTTGGAGAGGATGTGGAGAAAGGGGAACCCTCTTACACTGTCGGTGGGAATGCAAGCTGGTACAGCCACTCTGGAAAAAGTATGGAAGTTCATCAAGAAGTTAAAAATAGAGCTACCCTATGACCCAGAAATTGCACGACTAGGTATTTACCCCAAAGATGCAAATGTGATCCGAAGGGGCACTTGCACCCCAATGTTCATAGCAGCAATGTCCACAATAGCCAAACTATGGAAAGATCCCAGACATCCATCAATAGATGAATGGATAAGGTAGATGTGGTATATATATACAATGGAACATTACTCAGCCATCAGAAAGGATGAATACTTACCATTTACAACAATGTGGATGGAACTGGAGGGTATTATACTGAGCGAAATAAGTCACTCAGAAAAGACAATTATCATATGGTTTCACTCACATGTGGAATATGAGTGAAGAGGATCATAGGGGAAGAAAGGGAAAACCATATGGGAAGAAATCACAGAGGGAGAAAAACCATGAGAGACTTAACTATATGAAACAAACTAAGAGTTGCTCAGGGGAGGTGGGTAGGGGGTGATGGGCATTAAGGTGGGCACGTGATGTGATGAGCACTGGGTGTTTTGAGAAACTGATGAATTATTGAACACAACATCTGAAACTAACGATGCACTATATGTTGGCTAATTGAATTAAAAAAAAAAGACTTGGAGAGTTTATCAGCCACAAATTTTCAGGGCCCTTTAGGTGAATAAAATGAGGGCATCAGATTAATATAAAGAGAAATAGTAGAAATATAAAAACCACATATATATGGTGTGTATATATATATATATATATACACACACACACACACATACTCACACACATAGCATATGGCCTCCACATTTGTGTGTCTTGTATATATTTTTATGAAAAACTTTATAAAAATAAATAGAAAACATGTAAATAGATACTTTCTAGAAAAATTTTAAGATAGATTCAGGAGGAAATAGGAAATCTGAATAAATTACTAATATTAAGAGTTGAATTGGTAATCAATCATTTTGTCACAAGGTCACCTTAGAAGTAAATTTTACCAAAACTCCTTGGAATAGATAATCTCTATCTTTTTTTTTAAAGATTTTATTTATTTATTTGACAGAGGGAGAGATCACACGTTGGCAGAGAGGCAGGCAGAGAGAGAGGGGGAAGCAGGCTCCCTGCTCAGCAGAGAGCCTGATGCGGGGCTCGATCCCAGGACCCTGAGATCATGACCTGAGATGAAGGTAGGGGCTTTAACCCACTGAGCCACCTAGGCACCCCAGATAATCTCTATCTTAAATAAACTGTTCAAAGAAAGTAAAAAAAAGAAGGGAGCCAACTACCCAAATGATTTGCTGAGGACAAGACACCTTTTATACAAATTCTACAATGATGTAAGAAAAGAAAATTAAAGACATCTTATTTGTTAACATAGTTGCCCAAATCCTAAATAAAATTAGCTGCAAATCAAAAGCAACATTTGTATGAAAAAGCACTACCTGTGTGACCATTCCTCTGAGATCAGAAGCCCTTTTCTCCTCAGTCATTCCTCACATTCTTCTAGAGGGTACGCAAGACTTTGAACATTCATTTTGTGTAATACCTTTATCTTTGTACTAAATTTTTTTTTCTGATTTCCTTTTTCTCGCTTATATTAAATATATTTTATCTTGCTATATTGTATGCATTTTGTATGTTTCCAGGCACAAGAAGAAAGGTGAATATTTAAAGTAGTATATTAAAATGTGAACTTTTAAAACGGTATATATGCTGTATGGCTAGATTTGGCACTTGTGGGCTCATAGGAAAAGTCAGGTCACTAAGGGCTCCATATCTAAAGAGCTGGTCCAACAACTGGAGCCAGACTCCCTCCTCTTCCCTGCACCATCAGGTAGATTTTCCCTCTGCTTTTACATGTTATGTGTGGGATGAATGGTATCCCCTTTCAATCACTCTGTAAGTCACTGGACTTGTGCTATATTACTTCTATCTGTACGTCTCTTTCACAAATGTTCTAAGTTACACTCATACCCAGTAATGCCCCCCTTAAATACATGGTTTCTTAGCCAAAGATAGATACAGTTAGCAGCCTAGTTTACCAGAAGATTTTTGAAGATAAATATATTCTCTTTAAAACAAACAAAAGCCCAGAAAATGTGAGATGAGCTAATTATTCATGATAGTACCATAATAATTTTATAATACATGAAATCAATAGTCTATACAGTTGTAACAAATACAGTAATACAGTTGTAACAAAATTGCAAATTAAAGTCATTGATAATATGACATGAACTCTATTGATTTTCTCTGATATTTTTTTTTAAAGATTTTATTTATTTATTTATTAGGAAAGAGAGAGTGAGAGAGAGCAGGTCAGAGTGAGAAGCGGACTCCCCATGGAGCTGGGAGCCTGATGTGGGACTCGATCCCGGGACTCCGGGATCATGACCTGAGCTGAAGGCAGTTGCTCAACCAACTGCGCCACCCAGGGGCCCTTTTCTCTGATATTTTTAACATTAAAAATACTGTTGTCTATATTTCCTTTTGTTCATATAATTTTATTAATTGTTTTCCAGGTTAATTACCTAAAGCACTGGAAAAGCTGACAAAGCTTAACAGATTAAAGCCTGACATGATTTGGAATTTGTTCCTAGGGCAAGGTCATTACTTCCGCAAGACAAGCATGAGGGAGGAAAAGATAGGGATCTGCTATAGGACCCCTAGAAGGACAGGATCCCTGTCAGAGATGGGCCTTACTGAAGCAGAATTTCTGCTAAATGAATAAAGAAAGAGAGTGCACAGGATTTGGTTTCTAGGACTTAGTCCACACTGGCTTTTTTTTTTCTTCCCATTTTTAAAAATAAATGTGACCAGCTTATATGGATATGCTAAGCACAACTGCCTACCATCTCTGAAATTTCCCCACTGCCTGCTTCCCCAGTCTTTATCCTTGTCTTCCTTGGTTCCTCCTCTTTGGCTCATCTGCACTTGATTTCTTTAATTCTCAAGTCTTTATGCTTGGAAATCCACTTAGATCTGTTTCTTACTGACTCTAGCCTCTCCTTTGATTTTGGTATCAGCTCTATAGGATGTCATTAGCTTAACAAATCTTGACCCGTTGAAGAAGCACTACAAATCCTATCTCTGATTTGTAGTGTTTGCAAGTTTTCTTGGTCTAAGTTCTCCGACACAGGTGACTTCACTAAATGCTGGGAAGAGAGGTGCTCAGTGGCCTCTGGGAGCCCACCGGAGCTGGCTCCGGGACACTCTGAGCCCGTGGATGGATGTGCTGAGTCAGCCCTCAGCTCACTCTATTCCTCCAGAGAAATTAAGAGGCATTGGATTTTACTACAGTCTCAAAACCTCCACCTCTACTGATTTCTGCAGTGGCTGCAAAGTGTTGCCAACAGACAAGACATCCTTCGGCCAGTTGACATCAAACTGCGTGCCTCTGAGTTCAGTGCCTGAGCCTCAGGTGTCACCTGGGAACCAGAGGCAGTACCTCTGGAGTCAAGCCCCTTGTGCTTTTACGTTGGTGTTCCACTCATGAGTTCCTTTCAGAAAAGTGTTCAGCTCCTGATTTAATCAATTAAAATAACTGATTTGGTGCTTAGATGATCCTTGTCTGTATCAGGGAACTTCAAAAAATCTTTTTAAAAACTACCGTCCTGGGACGCCTGGGTGGCTCAGTCAGTTCAGTGGCTGCTTTTGACTCAGGTCGTGATCCCAGGGTCCAGGGATGGAGTTCCACATCGGGCTCCTTGCTCATCAGCGAGCCTGCTTCTCCCTCTGCCTGCTCTGCCTGCCGTTCCCCCTGCTTGTGTGTGCTCTCTCTCTCTGACAGATAAATAAGTAAAATCTTTAAAACAAAACAAAACAGGGGCACCTGGGTGGCTCAGTGGGTTAAAGCCTCTGCCTTCGGCTCGGGTCATGGTCTCGGGGTCCTGGGATCGAGCCCCGCATTGGGCTCTCTGCTCAGTGGGGAGCCTGCTTCCCCTTTCTCTCTCTGCCTACTTGTGATCACTCTCTCTCTCTGTCAAATGAATAAAGAAACCTTAGAAAAAAAAGGGAAAAAAAGAGACATGATGTTCACCTGAATATGATTTTAAAAAAAACAAAAACCAAAACAAAACAGAAAACTATTGTCTTGGAACAGGGACATTGGCGCAGGCTTCTCTCATACTCACCACCAGGGTCAGCTTTGCATTTTGAAGAATGTTTCTCTTCCATGAATGTGGTTTTTGTGTTTATGAAACTGTTCATCTCGTCCAGGTTAAAAGTACAGTCAATTATCTTATGGTCTCACTTATGTGTGGAGCATAAGGAAAAATATGGAGGGCATTGGGAGAAGGAAAGGAAAGGTGAATGGGGGGAAATCGGAGGGGGAGATGAACCAGGAGAGACTGTGGACTCTGAGCAACAAACTGAGGGTTTTGGAGGGGAGGAGGGTAGGGGGTTGGGTGAGCCTGGTGCTGGTTATTGAGGAGGGCACATATTGCATGGAGCACTGGGTGTGGTGCATGAACAATTAATTTTGTACACTGAAAAAATAAAATAAAAGTATTTGGGGAAAAAAACCAACCCCCCCCAAAAAAAACAACCCAACAACAAAAAAATAATTGGTGATATATAATACAAAAAAAATAAATGGTGATATATAATACAAAAAAAAGTATAGTTTAATTTCTGATTAAATTACCTTTTAATTTTTAATGAATCAGAACTGAGGTTAGCAATCTATTGTAAACCAATCAGAGTTTGGTTAAAGCCTGTTAGGGCTGGCTAATTACAGTAATCATCTAGCATTGCCCTTACAGATCACGGGCCTTAGTCAGGGTCCTTGATTCATCTCTAGAGGATGAGGATTGTAGCCTAACCTGGTCCACTTGCTCTGCTTGGTCAGTTAGGTTTTGGCAATCTCTCTGACAATAAGTCTCATTCTTACCCACTTGTGATGTTGGGGTAATTCAATGTGAAAACTCTGGTAACAGCCTATTAGTACTTGGCATCTAGGAGAATACTCTAAACGGTGAGCCCAAGCCGGACTCTTGTGAGTTCATGCCCACATCTGACACTTCCAGTTGTCAGGGTGGTTTGTGGTTTGCTTAACTGTAAGCTAATTTTTTGGTTATTGGTGCCTAATAATGGACTTATAGCCAGCCCCAGGACTAGAGGCTGCCCTGAGCTCCCTGCACTGTTTGAAGTTCCTCTCACATGCTAGAGCCCTATTTTAAGTGCATGGTAGCTGGGAGATATTGAAGGGACCCAGTAGACAAAAGTGAGGCATAATGGCTAATTATATCTACTTCTACACTTCTCTGTGTTCACTGCCGCCATTCGGGTCCAAGCTTCATCGTCTTCCACCTAGCTTCTGCAACTGCCTCCTAACTGATGTCCTTTCTCCCCTTCCTCCCTCTCACTCCACCCCCAACATCAGCAGAGTGTGAGGCTTTTTTGTTTCATACCTCACCAGCAGTAGTTATTGTCCATTTCCTTCATTTTAGCCATGCTGGTGGGTGTGCAGTGAAATCACACTGCACTTTTAATTTTTAGTCCTGGATGACTAATGAAGCTGAGAAGCTTTTTATATGTTTATTGGCATTTGGACAACCTCCTTTGTGAGGTGCCTGTTCAAGTCTTTGCTCCATTTTTCTTTTAATGTCTGTCCTTTTCTTCTTGATTTGTAGAGGTAGTGTGTGCTATCTAGATACAGTTAAGTATATTTTCCCACTCTGTGGCTTGCTCTTAATGTAGGATTTTGAGGAACAGACATTTGTAATTTCAATGTCATCCAATTAGCGCAGCTTTTGCTTTATGGTTAATGCTTTCATATTCTACTTAAGAGCTTTTGTTTTGGCTTCCATAAGGTCATGAAGGAATTCTCGTATGTTATGAATTAGAAACCTTATTGTTAAACTTTCATAGCTAGATTTACAATCAGTTGGGAACTGACTTTTGTGAATGCTATGAGACTACATTCAAGACTCATTTGCTTTGTATATGGATAGCACATTGACCCAACATCAAATTTTGAACAGGCTATCCTTCTGTGACTATATATTGCAGTATCAGTGTTGTCATAAAACAGTGATGATATGTATGTATCTAATTTGTTATTCTACTCTTCTCAATTAGCTATTTGTCTATTCTATGCCAATGCATATCATTGTAATTCCTGTAGCTTTATATTTATCAGATATATCTTTATATATCTGATACTTATATTTATCAGAAATATATATATCTGTACGTATATTTATTTGTAAGCATAAGTCTTTTTGATTTTTTTTCAAGATTTTCCTGCCTATTCTTGGCCTTTTGTATTTCTATATAGATTTAAAATTGACTTGTAAAGTAACATTAAAAATACCTCTTAGAATTTTCATTGGGATTTCACTGAATCCACAGATCAATTTGAGAATGAATTGACCACCACACAATATTGAATTTTCAAATCCTTAAGCATATAATATCTCTCCTTTTATTTAGGCTGTTTTTAATTTTTTTAGAAATGGCAATTTATTTATTTAAATGGCTATTTATTTATTTATTTAAAGTAAGTAACTGCAGTACTTAGTATCGAGGTCTTTTACATTTTTGCTAGATTTATACCTAAGTATTTGATGTTTTGTGGTGCTATTGTAAATGGTATCTTTTAAAATTTTTATTTTCTATTTGCATGTAGAAATATAGTTTGTGTTTATATATTAACCTTTTGTATATTTAGTGACATTAAATTCACTTATTAATACTAATGGTTTATTATTTTACACTGTTCACTTATACAACATTGTTTTTTGAGAATAAATAAGTCCTCCTTTCCAATTGTGATATATTTTCTTTCTTTATTTTTGCCTTATTCCATTGGATGGGTCTTCAGTAGAATATTAAATAGAAATGGCTAACGCAGGTATCTTGTTCTCAATTTCAAGGTAAAGTATTTCAATATGATGTTTACTATAGATTTTATTCTTTTTATTCTTAATATTTTAAGTTCTCTTTCAGAGTGAAGAAGTTGTTTTCTATTCTCAGTTTTCTGAAAGTTGTTAAAATCAGGAATGGATATTAAATTTTATCAACTATATTTTCTGGATCTACTAAAATAAACATGATTTTTCATTAAATTTAAATAAATTTTGGGGCACCTGGGTGACTCAGTCATTGGACGTCTGCCTTCAGTTCAGGCCATGATCTCAGAGTCCTGGGATCGAGCCCCACATCCGACTCCCTGCTTAGCAGGAAGCCTGTTTCTCGTTCTCCCACTCCCCTGCTTGTGTTCCCTATCTCGCTGTCTCTCTCTCTCTGTCAAGTAAATAAATAAATCTTTTAAAAAATTTAAATGAATTTTAATAGCACACTTTAAATGAACAACACAGGGGCACCTGTGTGGCTCAGTTGGTTAAGTGGATTCTTTGGCTCAGGTCATAATTCCAGGGTACTGGGATCGAGCCCCGCATTGGGCTCCCTGCTCAGCAGAGAGCCTGCTTTTCTCTCTTCCTCTGTCTGCCTCTCTGCTTACTTGTGCTCTCTCTCTATCTCTCTGTCAAATAAAATAAATAAAATCTTTAAAAAATAAAATAAAATAAAATGAACACCACAGAAGATAGCTAGCCATTGTTGCTTATTTTAAAAAGTATTCAAATTCTGGCAATGTCCAGAAAAATGTAAAAGGATTGTTTACAATTGTGATACAGTTGAATTGTGAAAACTTGTTCACTGAAATAAGAGACTCGGGGTCTTTGACTTGAATGTAGCTATATTCACTTCAATAGTGGCGAAGAGTAGCTAAAACTTCAGGAAAAGCCTCATCATCATTTTGGCTGGCAGAACCAGGCAAAAGAGCCTGCTGTAACCAGCATCACCAAAAAGTCAAAGAAGAAAGCCAGAAAGAATAAAGGCAAAGAAGGAAAGTGCCAAATTCTTTTGAAAGCTCAGCACAAGTTTCTGGCTGATCACAGAATAATATACGTACAGGGAAAGTCAAATCAGCTTGCAGTTAGGTCTTAAAGAACTGAAATGAAATCTGAACGGCTGGCCACCACATTCATGGCAGTGTGAGCCTAACCAAGTTAACTGCCTGCTCTCACAAAACAATAAAATAATGAATAACAACAGAAAAGAGGCACATATGTTAGAATAATCACAAAAGGACTCCAAAGCAGCTATTTTAACTACACTCAGTGAAGTAAAGGAAAATGTACTTGTCATGAGTAAATAGATAAGAAACATCATCAGCAAAACATAAATAATGTAAATAAGACCAAACTGCAATTTTAGAGTTAAAAAAATCCAACATATGAAAAAAAAATTCTTTGAATAAAGGTATTAGTAGAATGGTGGTGATAAAGAGTCAGTGAAATTGAAGACAGGTCAACAGAAATGATCCAATTACAAGCAGAGAGAGAATTGCCTTAGAGATCTGTGGGGTAATATCTAAAGGTCTAGCATATAATATTTGGAGTCTAAGAAAAGAAGGAGAGAGAGCATTCAACAGAAAAATATTAGAAGAAATGTTGGCCAAACTTCACCAATTTAGTGAAAACTTAAGTTTATAGATCCCAGAAGTTCAATGAACCAATAGGATAAATTAGAAGAAAACTGTTATGGGTTGAATTATGTTTTTCTCCAAAAATGTGTTGAAGCTCTAAGCATGTGAATGTAATCATATTTGGAAATAGAATCTTTGTGATGTAATCAAGTTGGGATGAGGTCAGTAGAATGGGCCCTAGTCCAATGTGTCTGTTGTATTTATAAGAAGAGAGGAATATGGACACAGAGACATATGGTGAGAATACCATGTGAAGAAGGAGGCAGAGATGGAACAACACATCTACAAGCCAAGGAATGACCAAGGCTGCCAGCATCAGCAGAAACTAGAGCAGAGGCATGGAACAGATTGTCCTTCAGAGCAATCACAAGGAATAAACCCTGATTACTCTACAAGCCAAGGAATGACCAAGACTGCCAGCATCACCAGAAGCTAGAGCAGAGGCATGGAACAGATTGTCCTTCAGAGCAATCACAAGGAACCAACCCTGCTTACTCCTTGATTTTGGACTTCTAGTTTCCAGAACTATGAAATAATACATTTCTGTATGTGGCAGGACAATGTATGTGGCAGGCCTAGAAAACTTATATAAAAATCGTACCTAGGAATGTCATAATGAAACTTGAAAACCAAAGGTAAAGGGAGAAACTTTTACTGAAGAAAAAAGATATATTCCACACGGAAGGCAATGATTCAAATTATTGCAGATTTCTTACTAGAGACTATGGAGACCATAACACAGTGGAACTACATTTTTAAAGTGTTGGGGGGAGAGTGAGGATACAGGCACCCAGAATTTTATATTCAGTGAAAATATCTTCCAAGATGAAGATGAAATTAAAACAATCAGATAAACCAAGAGATCTGCCACCTGGCTCGCTCTACAAGAAATGCCAAGGGAAAGATTTCATGCTAAAGGGAAATGATACCTGAAGGAAACTCAGATCTTCAGAAATGAATGAAAATATTAGAAATAGGAAACAAATGGGGAAAGTATAAGGGACTGCACTTTTTCTTAACTTCGTCAAAATACTTATGTCTGGTTTTTTTCTATTAGAGAGGGGGAGAGAAGGGCAAAGAGAGAGAGAGATAATCTTTTTTTTTTTAAAGATTTTATTTATTTATTTGACAGAAAGAGAGATCAGAAGTAGGCAGAGAGGTAGGCAGAGAGAGAGGGAGAAGCAGGCTCCTCGCTGAGCAGAGAGCCCAAGTGGGGCTTGATCCCAGGACCCTGAGATTATGACCTGAGCCAAAGGCAGAGGCTTTAACCCACTGAGCCACCCAGACACCCAGAGAGAGAGAAAATCTTAAGCAAGTTCCACACCCAGTGTACAGCCTGATGTGGGGCTTGATAACAATCTTGAGATCATGATTTGACCCAAAATCAAGAGTCAGTTGTTTAACCAACTCAGCCACCCAGGCACTCCTAAAATACATATGTCTGTTTAAAGAAAAAATTATAACACAGTTATGTGGGATTTATAATATATTAAAAAATGTACTAAATATGATGACCATAACATAAAGGATCATGGGCACACATAAATGCAGGTAAATATTGTTGAAATGTTACCACATTTTTGTAAAGTGGTATTCTATTAAGTCAATGTAGATCATGAAAATATAAGAAAGTATATTGTAGTCCCTAAAGCAACTATGAAGTAATCCAAAAATGTGTAGCTAAAAATCCAATAGATGAATTAAAATAGAATTCTAGAAAGTATTCAAATAATCCAAAACAAACAAGAAAAAACTGAAAAAAAATAAGAGGGCAGGCAGAAAACAAATAATAATAAAAAAAAACAGACCTAAATACAACCACATGAATAATTAATTAAGTGACAATGAACTAAAGACTCTTATTTAAAAGTTGAGATTATCATAGTAGGTGAAAAGCTGTCTACAGAGTATGTACCTTTTATATAGGAACACAAATATCTTGAAAGTAAATGGATGAGAATAGGCATACCATTCAAATATCAAACATAAGAAGGCTAGAGTTGCTATATTAACGTGAGATAAAATAGCCTTCAAGAGAAAGGTATTACCAAAGATAGGAAACTTCAAGGAGAGATATTTCATAATGTTAAAAGAGCCAATTCATCAAGACAACATTATTATGCATGTACCTAACAAAAGAGAGCCTCAAAATTCAGAGAGCAAAAGTTGGCAGAATTGGAGAAATAGATAATTCCATGATTATAGCATGGGATTTAAATATCCTTTTCTCAGCAATTGATAAAAAGCTAGACAATAAGAGCAGCACCTGGAATTTAATTTTTACAGACCACTACATAAAACAATAGAATACACATTCTTTTCAACTGTACATAATAAATCCACCAAAATATACCATTTACTATACTGTAAGACATGATTCAACGTATTTAAGTAGGTTGAAATCATACCAGGTATGTTTTCTGACCACAATGAAGTTGAATTAGAAATCAGTAACAAGAAGATATTTAAGAAAACCTTAAAATTTAGACTTTACACAATCTATTTCAAAATAATCCATGGGTCAAAGAAGGGATATTAAAAAATATGTTGAACTCAGTGATGAAAATAAAAAATCAATTTTATGAAATGCAGCTAAATCACCACTTAAAGGAAAATTAATAATTTTAGATAATCATATTAGAGAAGAAAAATAGGTCTAAAATTAAAACCTAAAATGTCACCTCAAGAGGCTAGAAATAGTGGAGCAAAATAACCCTAAAGTAAGTAGTAGGCAACAAAGGAGAGAAACAAAATTAAGAGTAGAAATAGGAAGAAGTAGAAAACAAAGAAAAATACAGAAAATTATCATCAAGAGCTGGCTCTTTGAAAAAAATTAAAGTTTATAAACCCATATATAGATTGGCTAACAAAAAAAATGGTTCACTGTTAAAAAATTGACAAAAATATTATCCTTAATGAATTTATAAACATTAAAGGACAATAAAACACTATTTGGAATAACCTTATAAAAGTTGCATGAAGAAAAATGTCAATATTCCTTGAGAGACACAATTTACAAAAGCTTACTTATGTAGAAATAGTTAACTTGAATACCCCTATTTCTATTTAAAAATTGAACTCAAGTTTTAACACTTTCTCACATATTTTAAAACTGCAGTCTAAAATATCTTCACTTATATATTCTATTAAACATTTAAGGAGGAAAATAACAATTATACACCATCCTTCCAGAATATATAAAAGAAGGAAAACTTCAAAACTCATTTCATAAGACCAGATTACAATTATATCAAATCTGGACTAATAAAACTACAGATCAACATTCTTCATGAATGTACATGTAAAAATCCTTAATAAACTATTAGGAAAAGAACACCAAAAATATATAAAAATAATGACACGCTTGACCAAGTAGAATTTGTCTTAGGAATGCATGGTTGATCTAATATTAGAAAATCATCAGAAGGGATGAATATCCAACTTTTGCATCAACATGGATGGGACTGGTGCAGATTATGCTAAGTGAAATAAGTCAAGCAGAGAAAGTCAATTATCATATGGTTTAACCTATTTGTGGAACATAAGGAGTAACATGGAGAACGTTTGGGGAAGGAAGGGAAAAATGAAGGGGGGGAATCAAAGAGGAAGATGAACCATGATGGTGGAGACTCTGGACTCCAGGAAACAAACTGAGGGTTTTAGAGGGGAGGAAGATAAGGGGATGGGTTAGCCCAGGGATGGGTATTAAGGAGGGTATGTGTTGCATGGAGCACTGGGTATTATACGCAAACAATGAATCACGGAATACTGCATCAAAAACCAATGATGTACTGTATGGTGAGTAACATAACGCAATTGGAAAAAAAAGAAAATCAATCATGGTAATTTACCATATTAATAGAATAAAGGTGAAAATTGTGGAATCATTTTAACAGCTGTAGAAAAAGTGTTTAAGAAAATTCAACATCATCTATGATTTAAAAAAGAACTCTCAGCAAACTAGGAATAGAAGGAAACATTCTTAAGCTGATGAGGAGTATCTATAAAAATCTAGTACCATTATACTTTGTGGTGAATACTTTCCCCCTAATATCAGTAATAAAGCAAAGATGCCTTCCATCACACTTTTAGTTCAACATTGTACTAGAGGCTCTGAACATTGCAATAAGGCAAACCACCAAAAACAAACAAACAAATCAAAAGGCATAAGTTTAGGAAGGATTGAGTAAAATTACTTTTATTTATGTGGTATGTTTATTTACTTAAATATCCTCACATGAAATAACTAGTGAATTAGTAAGAGAATTTACTATGACTACAGGATCCAAGATTAATATAGAAAAATTTATATATATAGGCAGCAAATAACTGGAAATGAAATGAAAAAAGATCCCACTTACAATAGACCAAAAAAAGAAAAAAGTATGCAAGACTTCTATACTGAAAACCACATAATATCGCCGAGAGGAATTAAAGACCTAAATAAGTGGAGATATATCATTTCATAGAATGGAATAATTAATATTCAACAAATTTCCAACCAAGATTCCAGAACTTCTTTTTTGCAGATTCAAAGGTCTTCCTAAAATTTATAAGAAAATACAAAAACTCTAGAGGAGCCAAAGCAATTTTTAAAAGACTTTATTTTTTAGAGGCCTTTTAGATTTACAGCAAAACTGAGAAGAAGGCACAAAGATTTCCCCTATACCCCCTGCCCCACACATGCATAGTCTCCTCCACCATCAACATCACTCACATCACTCACCACACAGCTCATTTTTTTTTTTAACTGAGGATGAACCTGCACTGACACATCATAATCACCGAAAGTCAACAGTTTAACTGAGGGTTAATTCCTCCTGTTGTATATACTATTGGTTTGGACAAGTGTAAAATGAAATTCATCCACCATCAAAATATACCAAATATTTTCATGGCTCTGAAAATCTTCTGCTCTATTCATTCTTCTCCCCTAGACATTCCTGGCCATCCCTGACTTTTTACTGTCTGTCTCTGTAGTTTTGTCTTTTCCAGAATGTCACATAGTCCGAATCATGCAGTATGTAGTCTTTTCAGATTTGCTTTTCTCACTTAGTAATGTGAATTTAAGTTTCCACTCTGTCTTTTCATGACTTGATAGCTTGATTCTTTTTAGTGCCAAATAATTCTCCATTGTCTGGATCTATTACAGTTTATATATCCATTCACCTCCTGAAAGACATCTTGGTTGCATCCAAATTTTGGCAATTATTCCTGTGTAGGCTTTTGTGTGGACATAAGTTTTCAAATCCTTTGGATACTGAAGACCTTTATTGCTCAATCATTTTGTAAGAGTATGTTTAGTTTTTAAGAATCTGCCCAACTGTTGTCCAGAGTGAATGTACCATTTTGCAAGCCCACCAGCAATACATGTACTCTGAGGCTTGATCCACATCCTCTCCAGCTTTTGTGTTGCCAGTGTTCTGGATTCAAGCCATTCTAACAGGTGTGCAGTGGTATCTCATTGTTATTTTAATTTGTATTTCCCTGAGGACATGAGATGTGCAGCATCTTTTCAGGTGCTTATTTGCCATCCGCATATCTTTGGTGAGGTGCCTGTCAGTATCTTTGGCCCATTTTTAAATCAATAGTTTGTTTTCTTCTTATTGAGTTGTAAGAATTCTTTGTATTTTTGGATAACAGCTATTTATTAGCTATGCCTTCACAAATACTTTCTCCCAGTTTGTGGCTTATCTTCTAATTCTCTCGATACAGTTTTTAACAGAGCAGTTTCAATTTGAATGAAGTCCAGTTTGTCAATTATTTCATTCATGGGTCATGCTTCTGGTATTATACCTCAAAAGGCATCACCAAATCCAAAGTCATTTGGGTTTTCTCCTAAGTTAATATCTGAGGTTTTATAATTTTGCATTTTACATTTAGGTTTATGATCCATTTTGAGTTAATTTTTTTCGAAGGGTATAAGGTCTGTCTCTAGATTATTTCCTTTGTATGTGAATTTCCAGTTGTTCCAGCACCATTTGTTAAAAAGACTATCTTTGTTCCATTGTATTGTTTTTATTCCTTTGTCAAAGATCAGTTGACTATGTGGGGGTCTAATTCTGGGTTCTCTACTCTGTTCCATTGATCTAGTTATCTTTTTTTTTTTCTCAATACCACATTTTCTTGATACTGCAGCTTTATAGTAGGGCTTGAAGTTGAGTAGCATTGGTCCTCCATTTTGTTCTTTTCCTCCAATATTGGTTAGATGTTCTAGGTCTTTTGCCTCTCCATGTAAACGTTAGAATCAGTTTGTCAATATACATAAAATAACTTGTTGGGATTTTAAGACTGCATTGTGTTTATAGATGAAATTAGAAATAACTTAACATCTTGACAATGCTATCTTCCTATCTCTGAGCGTGGACTATATATCTATTTTTTGGTATATCATTCAAATAGTTTTCATTAAATACAAATTTTGTTAGATATATATCTAAGTGTTTCATTTTGGGATGGTAATATAAATGCGTTATTTTTAATTTCAAATTCCACTTGTTCATTGTTGGTATACAGGACAGCGATGGACTTTTTGTATATTAACCTTGTATCCTGCAACCTTGTTACAACCAAATCATTTGTTTTATTTTTTTAAAAGAGTTACTTATTTATTTGAGTAGGGGGGACAGGCAAAGGGAGGGAGAAAAGCTCAAGCAGACCCCCTGCTGAGCACAGACCCTAATGTAAGGCTTTATCTCATGACCCTGAGATTATAACCTGAGCCAAAACCAAGAGTAAGATGCTCAACCAACTGAGTCACCCAGGCACCTCCCCATCAAACTGTCTGCTTTAAATTAATGCAGTTTTATTGTTGTGTGAAACGAATTGTATTTCTGTTTGTAGATTGTCCCTTAACAAACATAATGATAAAAATAATCATGTAAAGAGTATTTCCCATTTCATGGAATAGTATATCAAAAACTAATGATGTACTGTTGGATGACTGATATAATAAAAAAATTAAAAACAAAAAAATGATGATCTGGGAAAAATACAGGGGAAACTGAGGAAATCTAAAGTCTGTAACTTTTGTTATTAAAAAAGATATTTCCTATTGCCTCTAAATTTTCAAATTTATTAGCAAAATATTTTCATAATACTCACCTTTTTAATACAAGTACGATCACTACATTGTAATTTTTGTTAACTTTCTCTATTAGGTATTTGTTTTCTAATTCAGCGATTTCTGCATTCATCTTCTTCATGGTACTGGTATAGTAGTTTAATCACATGGAAACTCATGTCATTGGGATCAGCTTATTTTCTAATTTAGCTGCATTTCATAAGTTTAAATATGTCATATATTCATTATTATTCAGTTCAAAATATTTTCTCGTTTTTATTATGATCTTTTCCTTGACCCCTAGATTTTTTAGGAGCTTTTTGCTTAATTTTCAAAATGGATGGGCATTTTCTAGATTTATTTTTATTATTTATGTCTAGCTTCTTAAATTTAAAAACATAAAATAATATTAAATCTACTTCTGATAACTCCGATAACAGGCAGCCATGTATTAAGGAGCGCATGTGTTAGGATGAGCTCTGGGGGTTATACGCAACTAATGCATCATTGAACACTACAGGAAAACTTATGATGTACTATATACTGGCTAACTGAACATAACAATAAAAAAAAGTCACCAATGGTCCACTCCTTTTGTTACTGAGGTCAGATAATATTTTAACTGATCAGAGACTGACTGGGCTGCCTGAGCTATCTTGAAATTTTCTACCATTGGTTGGTCCTGATTCTTGCACTGTCGCCAGCCAGGGGTCTAACTGAGACTCTAGTGTTTTGCTAGGACATCTCCCCTTGGGGGATCCAGAACTTTAAGTTTTGTCTCTTCGGCAGTCAAACTACAAAAAACTCCTCTTTGATCTTCAGCAGCTTTTGGCCCATGTTTTTATCCCTGTTATAAAAAACAGTTGCAGAAAGTTGGCTCACTTGAAATTCCTTTCTCTCCAGGATCTTTTTTTTTTTTTAAAGATTTTATTTATTTATTTGCAGAGAGAGAAGAGAACACAAACAGGGGGAGTGGCAGGCAGAGGGAGAGAGGGAGCTGAGCAGGGAGCCCCAGGCAGGATACCAGAGCCCCAGGATCATGACCTGAGCTGAAGACAGATGCTTAACCGACTGAGCCCCCCAGGTGTCCCCCTCTCCAGGATCTTGGCCACACAAGTCCTGTTGTCCTGACCATCCTCTCATGATCACAAATCTTTTTTTTTCTTTTAAATTGTATCTGCTTTTCTAGGTGTTTTGTGTTAGTGTGCCACACGCTGCTTCAAGCAGATAGCAACTGCTTCCATTCTACATAGAGCCCCAGGAACATTTGGATAAATTTTGATCAGAACATGATGCCTTCCTACCCCGATAGCTTCTTATCACATTGAGACTAATATCCCAACCACTTTTCCTGACTTACAAGATGCTGGTCCTCCCTCTCTCCCCAGCCTCAACGTATGCCCAACTCCCATTCCTCATACGTGACTATTCTCCAGCGACAATGACCTTCCTGCTGTTGTGTAAGCCTGCCAGGCTTGGTACACTCACGCCTTTCGTCCTAGCTGCTTCCTCTATCTGCAACATACATCTAACCAGGTCTTCATGTATGTGGTCTCTTGGTTCATGTGACAGCAACTCAGAAAGGCCTTCCTGGACCTGCCATCTAAGTTAGCTCCTCTCCATCAGGTACGTCATGTTACAAGGTAATGTTTCCTTTGTGTTGCTTATTTTCCCTTGCAATTGTCTTGTTTATTTTTTTGTTTTCTTATATTAGAATATAAGCTCTAGGAGGCAAGATTTTGTCTTCTAATCTTGTGACCAGATGGAGGCAGGCTGACACTGTACACGTGTGGGATTAATCCACCCAGCTTTGAGGGCTAAGACAGAGAGAGTGGAGTAGAGCCTAACAAACACCATGGCCCCAGGCTTGATTTTAATATTTGCTTGATCCACATGATATTTCTAAGCATTTGTTTTTAGGAGTTCCTTGTTTGATTTAGAGGTTTAAATATACTCTCCAGATAGGCACTCTGAATAAATAACCCAAAATTCTTCAGTTGCTGCCATTTTCTATTTAACTTCTCTGTGTGGCTATAATCTCATTAAGTGCTCATTATATCCATTCAGGAAAGTAAACAAACCTGAAAATCAAGGAGAGTTTTCTCTGGGTGAAAATAGTTTCTAATTACAGTAGTAATAATAAAAAAGAGATCAATCAGCATGGTAGTCTTCTTTAAAATATTTTAGTAGACACTATATTTAATATGTATATCTCTCAACTTTCCCTCTTCATTTTAAAATTCTGATAGTAAAAATAAATAAATAAAAATTCTGATAGTAACTATTTTTCTAAGATTTAGCATGTTTTAATCAGCAAGAACATGTTTTAAGTTTGAACTAGCATAAAGCTGAAAAAATCACATAAGATTTTAATGCAACATTAACCACAGAAATAAATTTAGCATTTAAACTATACACTAAAGGATATTCTTGCTCTTAAGTGCAGGTAAATTCAATTATTTCTCATGAATGTCCTTTTTGTGTTAGCAGATATATACAGAAAGTAGGACAGTTTGGTTCTCACTCACCTGTTTGCACAGAAATTTAAAGATGTGCGTGAATTCTGTAGGAGCAGGGAATCTTCATGTCATTCACCAAGGTGCAGTATGAGACCCAGAACCCAATGCTAGGTGTTGTTTGTAAGAAACAAGAGAATTAAACTATGAGAGACTCTGGACTCTGGGAAACAAACTGAGGGTTACAGAAGGGAGTGGTGAGGGGATAGGGTGACTGGGTGATGAGCATTAAGGAGGGCACGTGTTGTGATGAGCACTGGCTTTTATATGCAACTAAGGAATTGTTGAACACTACGTCAAAGACTAATGTTGTATTATATGTTGGCTGACTGAACATGAAAAAAAAAAAATACAAGAACCACGCTGAATGTATGCACCTGGAATAAGCCCAGCCCAATAGCCATCACTTGTCTGTATGTACCATGAGCTCTAAACACATGGTATTTCTATTTTTCAACCACATGCCATTTCTGTAGAGTTCTCCAAGTGCTTGTGAGATGACTTGGTAGTTTTGCACATGCTGTTCCTTCTACCTGGAATGCCCCCATCACACTCATCAAAAATGTCTTATCACCCATCAAGACCTAAGTCCCACAGCACACCATCTGAGAAGTCTTCCATCAGTATTCTGCTGCATTCTGTCCATACCTTGATTAGAACATTTATTTCATTGTGTTGTCTCCTTCCACCAGCCTAGAGGTCTTAACCTATGAATCTTTTTTGTGTCCTTCCAAAGGTTTCTATTTCTACTACAGAATAGATACCCAGTAACATTTCTTTTTTTTTTTTTTAAGATTTTATTTATTTATTAGAGAGACAGAGAAAGTGAGAGAGAGCATGAGAGAAGAGAAGGTCAGAGGAAGAAGCAGACTCCTGGTGGAGCCGGGAGCCCGATGTGGGACTCGATCCCGGAACTCAAGGATCATGACCTGAGCCAAAGGCAGTCGCTCAACCAACTGAGCCACCCAGGCGCCCCCCCAGTAACATTTCTTAAATTAATAATCAGTCATAAGAACTTCACCTGGCTTTCCCCATTAAAAAAGTTCTCACTGATCCTTCAAACTTACCCTTCAGAAATATCAGTTCACATGATTAGCTGAAAGACCACATTAAACTTTTTGATAACTGTGTTCAGCCTCATCATCCAATGCTATAGATTTAAAATTTATTTTTCCTCAAGAGGGGAGGAGTTATACTTATCACTTTGAGTGTCCGATAAAATCTATGGATACTCTCTCCAGAATTTATCCACAACCACCTATACACAAAACTGATCAGTATCAGGCTCTAAAGGCAGATGACCTGCTTCTAATTATGGTTCTGCCATTTACCAGCTATGAGACCTGGAGAAAATTACTTCTCTGTGTCTTGGTTTCCCCATCTTTAAATGGGGATAATAATAATACATATCTCATAGGGTTGTTGTGAGGATTGAGTTAATTACATAAAATGTTACACTGCTTGGCATAGTAAGCCCTACACATAAGCTTTATACAACCTATTATTAGTAGGTTCCAGGAACTGGAGATGCTAAGAAAAATTGGATATGATTCCTTCCCTCAAGGAGCTCAAAGGCTCACAGGAAAGACAAATGCGCAAATAAAAGACAGTATGATAGAGGTCTGGACAAAGGGGAAAAGAGGAAGGAGGACTTTCCTCCTGAGTGGGTGGGGGTGGAGGTCAAGGGATGGCCTACTAGGGAGGTGGTATTTTAGCTGAGTCTTGATGGATGAGCAGGAGTTGCTAGTTGGATTCGTTATGAACGTACATTTCAGGCAGATGTGAGCAAAGACAATCTATGCAGCCCTGTGAAAGCATGAGGGACAGGAGGGGACAGCAGCTACTGAGGTATAAGGTACTGGGGAGTGGAGGTGAAGCACATTGCAAACACCACAAATTGTTTTATTCGACACCCATGTTCAACCACCTTCTCCCTTTGCTCTCTTTATTATACAGCTAGGGAATTGAAGTACTAGATTTTCCCAAACAGGTGAGCATCTGTAACAGGTAATAGGGCTTTTGCTCGGAAGGGCTTCTCTTGCAGAATAAAAATGCAAAGCCTTACAAGGAGAAGGCTTTTTGCTTTTTTGCTTTCTTCCTCCCTGGAACTTGAGTTGGAGGCTTTCAGACAGGAGGATGAAAGCCATCTGCTAACGGTGCAGTGGGGAAGACCCAGAGAGCTCGAGTCCCTCGTTGGTGTTCTCAGGAGTTGCACTGCCAGAACCACCTCTCTCTGGACTTCGTGTTTGGGAGAAATATCACTGCCGGCCCCACTTCCTCTAGCTTAGAGCCAAGTGCATCCATAATGGACACAGGTGGTAAGCAATGCTAGGACAACAAAGTCCTTGAGTGCTCTGCATAGGAGAGCATTTAGGGGTTGAAAGTGCGGATCTTCAGTCAAGTTATTTGATATTTAACTTGAGAAATCAGGTATCCTCAGTCTGAGCCTCATCGGGGAGACCTGTGGCAAAACTTATTTTAGAATACCAACTTTATTTTTTTTTACTTATTTAAATTCAATTACTTTACAGTGTATCATTAGTTTCAGATGTAGAGTTCAGTAATTCGTCAGTTGCATATAACAACCAGTGCTCATTACATCACGTGCTCTCCATAAGGCCCATCACCCAACCCAGTTTAAAAAAAAAAAAAAAGAACACCAACTTTAGGCTGGATAGAATGCAGGAGGTCAAAAGCAGAGGACTAGTGAGAGCTTGCTAGGATCTTTCCAGAGCGAAGCAAATCTTAACTAAAGACTTAGAAGTAATTTCAGAACTTAAAGTGGATTCTAGATGACATTTTAGACAAAAAACATTCTGATGGTGCTGGGTTTCTGAAATGTCCTTTGAAACTTATAATACCTTTGTGACTAAATGGTTTAGAACAAGTTGCTCTGAAGTTCTTCAGAAGAGAGAAGTCTTTTTTTTTTTTCCCCATGTACTATAAATTCCTGTAGCATCTTGTTTTATCCCCAGGAATGCAGTGAGGAGACCAGAAATAATTGGTGAGAGTAGCCAGGGCTGAAGGAGTAAATAATTTAAGATTCATTATTCTATGCTACTGGTACTCTCAGTGCTTTAGAATCTGTTGATAACCCAAGTTGTAGGAAGTTTAAGTGCAATTCTATTTCCTTTACATTGCTCTAACTTCAAACACTGCTCCTCTGTAAGGCCTGGGTGAGGTTTATTAAGCCTACGAAGCAGGTGGTGTAATTTAAGAGGCAATGAACGAGATTTGCCCCCAAATATCTGGTTATACTTTCTTGTTCAAGAATGCTTGAAAAGTCTACATCAGAGATGATCTTCTCTGATGTAGAATAAAGGAAGAAAACCTTTATTTGAGAATAAAGGAAGGAAACCTGTCCAAAGCAAGTGCCTTAGATAGGAGTAGCACATTCCTATCAGTAGCAGCCTCATGAAGGCAACTTGAGGCTCAGATTGAGGATGACTGATTTCTTAAATCTACACGAGTAACAAGCCACGCTGGGATTTGAACCAAGATTTGTGTGGCTGCAAATCTGTGCTTTTAACACCACCATTATACTGTAGCCCTCCCATGCCCTAAACCTCCCTGTTCCTCAGCCCACACAGTCAGCAAGTCACCCCCTCAAGCTAAAGCATGTGAGTTAAGCTGACAAATAGGTTGTGACAACTTTCTGTTAGTTCCCCAGGAAAGAACTTAGTCACCGTGAGGCCAAGACTGACACGCGTGTGGCTTTACTGAGGAACGTCCTCGCTCCTGGCTGGTGGAGGACACACATTTGGGAGTGGAGACGGGTCTTCACGAGGCAGAACAAACCGTTCAATACTCCAGCAAGTTGTCAAACACCGTTCAGACCAGGAAGGTGGGATGCACAGTTAGGATTCGTGTTTATTTAAATCGAACAATAGGTAACTCCCAGGGGTATTCTAGGGCTCAAGATTTACCTGTTCCAGGAAACTGACAGTTTTAGAATCTCTGGAACTAGTCTAGAGGGACACATTTAAAATCTGGCATTCTCGCCTAAGGACTGCACACGTAGGAAGAGTGTAAGAACGCTTCTCTTCCTTCTCCCACACAGAGGTAGAGGGAGGCTGTTTTGCTTTCAGATGTAGGTTCTGAATCAGTCAAATAAGCTATAGCCGGCCTACTGAGTGTAGCTGCAACAGTTTCCTGGTATTGCCTTGAGGGCTTCCAGCAAGATCCCTGAGTTATGACCCACAGAGAACACAGCTCCCTTCTAAGACCAGAGAGCCATGATCTTAGCAGCAGTCTGGGGCTCCAAAAAAGGAGGGCATGCTGTGTGGGCTGGTTTATGGTCAGCTGTTTCAGTTGGTCACTCAGGCCTCTTTTCAGGGCCCACAGCACTCACCTCGGCCTGCCAGATGGGGTTCACGGTGTTGCCTATGATCTTGGACCTCCTTTCCTGTCCGTGGTGTGGGAGCGCAGGGAAGATGCTGTGCTTTCCAGGCTGAATGGAAATCTTCAGGTAAGGATCTGGGTTGAAGAACATCCCTTTCTTCAAACCCATGGCCTGGAAATCTATAAAATTAGGAACATTTTAATTTAAATGTGTTTTGGTCTGGTTAAAGATCATATCAGGCTTTTCACAAGGAGAAAAGTCCATCTAAAATATGGAAAAGTCTTCCAATCTTTAGACTGTTTTCTACCTCATTACACATATGGACCGGTATGTCTACAGAACCCATTTATATGGAACAATTACTGGCATGTATAAAACCACTCCTTGTCAGAAATCAATACAACTGGTATTGTGGTCACTATGTGTTTTAAGAGAGGATGGTTGGCCCTTCCTGGACCAGACTTCCAGCATTCCTCAGGAAGGTTGGGGTGAGGGCTTGAGGTCACCTCAGGAAACTTGGTAGACACTGAGAGAAGAAATCCAACTGAAAATTCTATGGGTCTAAGCGAAAATTTCTCTGTAAAGTGGAGATGTAAGAAAGTCAAGGGCTGTAGTCTCACTGAACATAGAAAGTCTATCAGCCCATGTCTATGTGGCAGAACCAAAATGGGAACCAATTAGCAGAGATTTTTGTCTCCTTCCCTAACCCCGTGCTGTCCATCCTACATGGCATCCCTCTCGGGCTTCAGAATTTCACTAAGATTTAGTTAATGAAATTTCCTCTTGGTTTCTGGAAGGTAGTTGTGTAGTTTTCTAGGCTTCTGCTCTTTCTGCAGGTTTGTACAAATAATTATTATTTCTCAAGCATTTCAACAGAAACATAAGAATGGCAAATCAGGAGTTGTTGGCTTCCTGCCCTAATAATACAAAAGTATTGAATTTCTTCTTTTTCTTTGACTTAGACACATGCTAATGTCATCAACTGATTTTTTTAAATAAAAGATTTTATTTTAAGGGGGAGAATTGTAGGTTCACAGCAAAATTAAGAGGAAGTACAGATTTTCCCATACAACTCTTGCCTCACACATGCAGAGCCTCCCCCATTATCAACATCCCCCACAACAGGGGCACATTTGTTACAACTGATGAACCTATACCAACACATCATTATTATCCCAAGTCCATAGTTTACATTAGTGTCCACTCTTGGTAGTGTACCTTCTATGGGTTTTGGCAAATGTATCCATTATTAGAGTATCATACAGAATATGTATACTGCCCTAAAAAGTCCTCTGTGCTCCACCTCCCCCATCTCCCCCACCCCCACCCCCAGGCAACCACTGATCTCCCTACTGACTCCACAGTTTTGCCCTTCCTATAATGTCATATAGTTGGAATCATACGGTATGTAGCCTTTTCAGAATGACTTTCTTTCATTTAGCAATATGCATTTAAGATTCCTTCATGTCTTTTTCTGGTTTGACAGCTCCTTTCCTTTTAGCAATGAACATCAAACCATTATCTGCATGTACTACAGTTTATTCATCCATTGACCTACTGAAGACATCTTAGTTGCTTCCATGTTTTGGAAATTATGAGAAAAGCTTCTATAAACATCTGTATGCAGGTTTCGTACAGAGTTAAGTTTTTAACTCATTTGGGTAAATACCAAGGAATGCAATCACTGGATTCTATGGTAACAATATGTTTAGTTTTGTAACAAATCACCAAACTGTCTTTGAAAGTGGCTGTACCAATTTGCATTCCCACCAACAACCATTGAGAGTTCTCATTATTCTATATTCTTGTCAGTATTTGGTGTTGTCAGTTCTGGATTTTGGCCATTCTAATAGGTATGTGGTGGTATCTCATTGTTCTTATTTGCATTTCCCCGGTGACATATGATTTTTGCCATCTGTATGAGATGTCTGCCATGATTTTTGGCCCATTTTTTAAATTGAGTTGTTTGTTTTCATGTTGAGTTTCAAGAGTTCTTTGTATATTGGACAGTGTTCCTTTAACAGATAGATGAGTATTTTGTAAATACTTTTTCCCAGTGTAGCTTGTCTTCGTATTCTCTTGATAATGTCTTTGTGGTGTAGAAGTTTTTAATTCTAATAAACTTCATCCTTTATCAATTATGTCTTTCATTCACCACACCTTCAGTGTTGTAGCTAAAAAGCCACTGTCATACCCAAAGTCATGGAGGTTTTCTCTTGTTACTTTCAAGGAGTTTTATGGTTTTGCATTTTACACCTAGGTCTGATCCATTTTGAGTTATTTTTAAAAATTGAGATATACTAGACATATAAGATTATATTAGTTTTAGGTGTACAACATAATGATTCGTGTATTTGTATTATATTTGTGTGAATGCAAAACAATTATCAAATAAGTCTATTTAACAGCCATCACCACACATTGTTATAACTTTTTTCTTCTGATAAAAACTTCTAAGATTGGATGCCTGGGTGGCTCAGTTGGTTGAGCAACTGCCTTTGGCTCAGGTCATGATCCCAGCGTCTTGGGATCGAGTCCCGCATCGGGCTCCTTGCTCCGCAGGGAGCCTGCTCCTCTCTCTGCCTCTGCCTGCCTCTCTGCCTGCTTGTGTTCTCTCTTTGTTAAATGAATAAATAAAATCTTAAAAAAAAAAAAAACTTCTAAGATCTATTCTCTTAGCAACTTTCAAATATATAATGCAGTATTTGATTATTAACAGTATTTGATTAACAGTATTTGATTATTAATTGATAATAATTATTAATCTTAGCCACTATGCTGTACATTACATCCACATGACTTATTTGTTTTATAACTGGAAGTTTGTATCTTTTGACCACCTTCACCCATTTTGCCCAGTGCCAACCAATCCGTGAGCTTGATTTTTTTTTGCAGATTCCATGTATAAGTGAGGTTATATGGCATTTTTGTTTCTCTGTCTGACTTATTTCACTTAGCATAATGCCCTCAAGGTCCATCCATGTTGTCACAAATAGCAAGATTTCATTCTTTTTTTTTAGATGAATATCATTATATTGTGCATATATACACCACATTTTCTTTATCCATTCATCCATTGGTGGACACTTAGATTGTTTCTGTGTCATGGTTATTATAAATAATGCCTCAATGAACATGGGGGTCCATATATCTTTTTGAGTTAATGTTTTCATTTCTTTGGATAAACACCCAGAAGTGGAATTGCTGAATCCTATGGTAGTTGTATCTTTAATTTTTTGAGGAACCTCCATATTGTTTTCCATAGTGGCTGCACTAATTTATGTTCACACCAAGAGTATATGAGGGTTCCCTTTCTCTACCTCCTCTCTAACACTTGTTTTCCTTTGTCTTTTTGATACTAGTCATTCTAACACGTGTGAGAGGATATCTCATTGTGGTTTTGATTTGCATTTCACTTATGATGAGTGATACTGAATATCTTTCTGTGTACTTGTTGGCCATATATATGTCTCCTTTGATGAGATGTCTATTTGGATCTTCTGCACATTCTTAAGTCAGATTTTTTTTTTTTTTCTGCTGAGCTGCATGAGTTCTTTATATATTTTGAATATTAACCTCTTTTCAGAGGTACAATTTACAATTATTTTCTCTTACTCCTTTTCATTTTGTTGACAATTTTCTTTGCTGTGCAAAAGCTTTTTAGTTGATGTAGTTCCATTTATTTATTTTTGCTTTTGTTGCCTTTGCTTTTGTCAAATCCCCAAAAAATCGCCACTAAGACTGATGTCAAGAAGCTTATTGCCTATGTTTTCTTCTAAAAGTTTTGTGATTTCAGGTATTACGTTCAAGTTTTTAATATATATTTTGAGTTGTTTTCTGTGTATGGTGAAATACAGTGGTCTAGTTTTATTCTTTTGCATGTGGCTGTCCTGTTTTCCCAGCATCATTTATTGAATAGCCTTTTTCCCATTGTATATTCTTGGCTCCTTGCTGTAAATTAAATGTCCATAAAAGAGTATGTTTATTTCTGGACTCTCTATTCTGTTCCTTTGATCTATGTGTCTTGTTTTTATGTTAATATCACAGTGTTTTGATTGCTCTGGTTTTGTAATATAATTTGAAATTGGGAATGATTCCTCCAATTTTGCTCTTCTTTCTTCAGATTGCTTTGGTTATCTGGGGTCTTTTGTGGTACCATACAAATTTTAGAATTCTTTGTTCTATTTCTTTGAAAAAATGCCGTTGGAATAATAATAGAGATTGCACTGAATGTGTAGACTGCTTTGGGTAGTATGGACCTTTTGGCTATATTAATTCTTTTCATCCATGAGCATGGTCTATCTTCCCATTTGTCTCCTTCAATTTCTTTCATCAATGTTTCTTGTTTTTGGTGTACAGGTCTGCCTCTCCTTAGTTACATTTATTCCTAGGTATTTTGGCCTTTTTGATGCAATTACAAATGGGATTGTTAATTTCTCAGTTTCTGAGAGTTCATTATTAGTACAGAAAGAGCAGATTTTTGCATTTTGATTTTGTATCTTGCAACTTTATTGACTCTATTAGTTCTAACAGTTTTTTAGTGGGTTAATTTTTGTGAAGGGTAGAAGTTCTGGATATAGATTTTTTTTTTTTTTTTGCATGATGTCCAGTAATTCTAGCACCATCTGTTGAAAAGACTGCCATTATTCCATTGTATTGCCATTGCTCCTTTGTCAATGATCAGCTGACTAAATTTATGTGGGTCTCTTTCTGGATAGTCTATTCTGTTCTGACACTATCTTGATTACCATAGCTGTTGTCTTGAAGCTATAAGTCTTGAAGTTAAGTAAGCCAGTTCTCTAACTTTGATCTGCTCTTTCAATACTGTGTTGGTTTTCTGGGTCTTTGCATCTCTCTACAAATTTTAGAGTCATATAATAAATATCTACAAAATGCTTACTGAGGTTTTAATTGGGATTGCACTGATTCTATAGAAAAATTGAAATCTTGACAATACTGACTCTTTTAACCTATGAATATGGCATATCTCTCCATTCACTTAGTTCTTCTTTAATTTCATTCATCAGAGTTTTGTAGTTTTCCTCATATAGACCTTGTACAAATTTTATTAGATTTATATTTAAACATTTCATTTTTGGGGGTGCTAATATAAAAAGGCATTATATCCTTAATTTCAAATTCCATTTGTTCATTGCTGGTATATAGGAAAGCAACTGACTTTTTGTTTATTAACCTTGTATCCTGCAATCTTGCTATAATTATTTACCAATGGCTCTTTAGGCACACATTTTCTTTACTGGAGCTCACTTAGACATGAAAAAATGCCAGTTGACTGTCTATCTCCCAAGGACACTCAAGTACTTAATTTCTTTGGTCTTAGCTCTCTGACATTCATGGCCTGCAACATTCGTTGGTTGACAACAAGCTAAGGTAACAGTTTTCCAACTGTGTTTCATAGAATCCTAGAGCTTCACACCATTGTGTCTCCTCAAAGACCCCTTAGGATGGAATTTAGTGTGTAGGGCTCTGAGCTTTGTATATCATTTTAAGGAGGGTAACTAAGTTTTTCTTTTAATTTTGAAATTATTCTAGATTTACAGAAGAGTTGCAGAGATAGTACAAAGACTTTCAACATACCTTTACCCAATTTGCTTCACTGTAAACATGTTATAGAACTATGATATATTATGAAAACTAAAAAATTAGATTACTCAACTAAATACTATTACGTTACATTATTTGGATTTTCACTGACTTTTCACAAATGTACTATTTTGAGCAGCTTGGTTTTTATCTATTTTACCATGTGCTTCATGTGAGATTTCATTTAGACAAAGTCTGCTGGTTGCTTCTCTCCCTGGGCTTTCCCCTACTTCCACTTTATAAACTTTCAGATAATGCTAGTGATGATGGAGGCAAAGTGAAATGGCAGCTTTTATTCTTATCATCTCAAAGTGCTTTAGCATCTATTACTTATTGACTCTTCCAGTATCCTTATGAGGTCAAGGAAAATGGAGCAGATATTTTTAATTTTTGTTTTAAATTAGATGGGGAATTAAATTAGCAGATGGAGAAATTGAGGCACATAGAGGTGGAGTAACTTGTAGGTAAGAGTCAAATTGAAGTGGGTCTCCTAACTGTTGGTTGACTTTCTTATTGTCTCCACAGGCCTTCAGGTGAGCAAAACATACCTGAGAGAGAAAAGCTGATCAGCCTCCGACTTCCTTGCCCTTGGACAGTCTCATCAGAGCCAATGCTTTTAAAAATCTGTAAGAAGAAGGAAAATGCGAGACAAGCAAAACAAGCATTGAAATAGATACTCATACTGCGAAGCAAACATGCTTAATCACAGTTATTTCTCCAACTACAGTCTACAAAGACAGCGGTGTTGTGATTTTATTAGGCTACTATTGATTAAAACAAGCTTCTAGCAATTTAATGTCTTTCCCAGTAATAGAGGATCTGCTAGTGGGGATGAAGGGTATTTTTCAGAGTAATGGAAATCAACAAACACAATTACTGTACTATTAGAGGCTCTTTGTAACTACTTATGTAAACAACATCTTTTCACATTCAAATTTGCAAAAACTATTTATTAAAGCAGACCCTAGGGCAATAGAATGATAGGTCAATAGATGTTTACTGTTGTAATTATAATTGTTTCCATTTAGCCAAGTATGCTGTAAAACTGCTGTACCTCCATTTCTTCTGATCTGTATTATTATCCAGGGATTTCCAGGAAATTCTATATATTAGGGAAGAGCCTGAGCATAGCATTAAGAAACTACTGTGAGATCTCTCTTATTCAATTGCCTTCCTGGGAAATTTCAAAACATAATTGTTACATGGATTATCTGTAGTCTAGTAGGTATTTGCAAGTCTGGTTGCTAAAATGTTTTATTTTCTAGCATTGCTCCATATATATCTGCTAATGTATTAATCAGAACATCTAAAGTCTTTGCTTCCATTTTTTCTAGGAAAGTTCTACTCAGAAATGATCCTGAATATTTATTCAAAGGCAGATTTACTATTTAATACACTGTACTTACAGAAAATTAGCTTTAAAATTATAGTATTAAGCAAATTCATACAGTGTCCACTTTTTAGAAGATAATATGTACCGAGGAAGGAAAAGATAGAAAACTTGATGACTTCTAGCTCAAAGTCTCTTTGTTGTAGGTTGTGTAGGCTGTTTCTCTTTCTACTGCCTTTCAGTATCCTTGAAGCTATAAGAGTATGATTGTATGTTACAACCAAGCTGCCTTTATAAGACTTGGGTGTAATGACTGGGCATCATTAGGGCTCACAACTTTGGCCCAGGAGAATAGAAAGGGATTTTTCGAATACTTCCTTACATTGAAGCTGGGGCCCCTGGTGTGTCTATGTGCCTGGCTTCAGCTAATGTACAAATCTCTCCAGTATGCCTGTTTTCAGACCCAAGTGCAAGGTGCATCTCAGGGCTGCTGGGCTGCTGAACAGAGGGAATCAATGTCAGTGGCATATGGAATGGATCTTGGCATCAAGTGAAATAAGAGACAGATCTGTTCTCTAAGAGTCTCATATGATAATAAAAAATCAGAGGAAGACATGGCCTGGGATTTGTGGGTTGGGAATATGGGCTGGTCCCAAGGCATTATCTGCCTTCAATTTCAAAAGCCTGGATTCTTCCTACTCTGTGTTTGTTCTTCACATTGCCTGGCTGACACAGAGCAGTAGGAGTCAACAAACAGCTCGGAAACTGTGTCCTCAGGCTGGACCACTCTCCTAACTCTTGAAGTGGCCAATACACCTAGGCATAAATCAAAATTCCTTAATGTGAATTTTTCTTCTTTGTCAAACCTATGTCCAGATGAAGGCCACAGGAGCTCTCGACAGCCTGGCCATAACCCCTTATGCTGCTGTACCTGCCCAAGTAGGACAATGACAATTGTCGTCCTAATTCTGGTTTAAAGATGCCAACATCTAGCTTATGTCCTCAGAATGTAAGTTCATTGAAGACACAACAAACACTGTACTTTTAATATAGACTCGTAGAATTATAAATCTAAAGTGCATGCATTCCAATTTTTAGAAAGTGTAGGATTAAACTACACATTTCATAATAGACTAACACAAGCTTAAACATGCAATCACAACAAAGGATAGTGTATTAATTCCTTCCAGTTTAAAGCATCTATATTTTGCTTCTCCCTATTTAAACATTCCTCTGTTGGCTATTCAGGGTATTTACAAAAAGTTTCATCTTTATGGCATCAAAAAACAGGTCTCTAGACAAAGAGAGAAATGTATTTTTTTCAGAAGCTACTAAGCTCAGAGGAAAGACACACATATAAAACTCCACCGAAGTCGACTTAACTCATGGCTTTTTGTTAACGTTATTTACAAATTCATCTCAGCACCAGATTGACGATATGAACACCGCGGCCAACAGTAACCGTGATAAACATTTTCCGGGAAGTAAAGATGTTTGCTTGTTTCAGGAAGGTTCTGCATCCCGACTTCTTGTTTGAGGTGAGTTCCAGGGGCGTGTTTGAGGTTAAAAAAATCTGTTGCACATATAAGGCGCTCTACCATGTATGGGCTGGGAAAACGGTGTGCAGACTCGGACAAATAGTTCACCCTGGAACGACCTGAGGTGGTGGAGGCATGTGAACAAATAGCTCATCTTCTCTGGTCGGTAGGTTCTCTTGGTTCCCTTTGCTCTTCCTCTTGTGCGATGCCTCGCTGTTAGGCTAACCGCCAGGTGCTGGGTCCTGATGCCCCCTCTCGGATGCAGCTCTTGCCGTTTCACTGTTTGTTTCCCACACAAATGTTTCCACAACAAAGCCTCCTTGGCAAATGGTTTAACAGATTCACAGCCGAATCTGTTGGTGGAGTGCGGAAGATCCCCGAAGGATACTGAGAAGGCCCTTGGGGTTGAGGAAGGGTTAATTCTGATGTATCTTTCCTACTCCCATTCTCATTTTCTCTTTAGGTCTGCTGTTTGAAAGGCTATAATTATGAATGCACACCACTGTTGCATGCTCCCAAAACACAATCCGGCAAAAACCAGAGTGGAGATGAGGCCTTTTCATCCTGGTAGGGGAGCTTTGCTTCAGCAGTATGGATGTGTAGCTGTGATGACTAGGCCCCCTCTGCTTTAACTCTGCCATGCTCTTTAAATTCTACCTTTCTGGGGTGCCTGGGTGACTCAGTGGGTTAGAGCCTCTGCCTTTGGCTCAGGTCATGATCTCAGGGTCCTGGGATCCATCCCCGCATTGGGCTCTCTGCTCGGTGGGGAGCCTGCTTTCCCCTCTCTCTCTGCCTGCCTCTCTGCCTACTTGTGATCTCTCTCTCTGTCAAATAAATAAATAAAATCTTAAAAAAAATAAATAAATTCTACCTTTCCTTTCATGGTACCATCTTGTGAAGATGAGGCTATTTGCTGGAAACACACATGCCTCAAACACACAGTCACATAAGCATGTTGACCTATATCCTCCGTCTCGCAGTCTCTAAGAACACAGAGCTTTCTCAGACAGGTGCATGCTCATTCCCAGAGGTAGGCAGGTGTGCCCGGGGGCTAAGAGTACCTGCTGTGGAACACCCACTGTACTCAAAATTTGGGGTAAAACTAACTTAAAAACAGACATGAAGAGACTTAAAGAGA
Organism: Nasua narica; assembly: GCA_028533885.1. NCBI lineage: Eukaryota > Metazoa > Chordata > Mammalia > Carnivora > Procyonidae > Nasua > Nasua narica. Next base: position 7,101,237 of record CM052806.1, read on the forward strand.
CTTAAAGTTGAATGCAAAATACATGTGCATTTCAAGGTAAAAAAGGAGTTTTCAAAGAATTCTCTTGCATGTGAAAGGTGACTCTGAGTTGTTTCTGTGAATGTCCCAGACCTGGCTCTTCTTCCTCAGGTAAAGGCTGGAAAAGCTCCATTTAGCACGGCCCCACCTCCAGCATTTCCAACAGGGGTGTGCCCACATTGTGCTCTATTCTCATGCATTAACCCCATTTACATATATCCACAAATATTCTCAAATAATTGTAGATGACTCTTCCCCCTAAAATGCCAACAAGGTTTGTGTTCAGTTCCAGAACAATTCAAGCAACAATGATGCCAGAAGTTGAAGTTCATGACTTCACTGAACCTTTATTTATTTACCCGACCCAGATAACTCTGATTTTCCTATAAATGCAAAGTGCAGGGCTCCATGATTGATAATATGAATTTAAAAATCAGGTGCCAGCTCACACTGCATTACCAATAATAAACTATCCAAGCTGTGGCATATTAGCAGCCAAAAGCAAGGAATTACAGGTTCCATTTTAGATCAGAGATCAGTGGTTCCCATACAGTTCAATATATTTTGCTTCCAAGATAAAGTCTAATAAATAATCTGATATGCCTCCAAGCTGCCTTAAAAAAACATAAAAAGAAATCAAACAAATCCAAGTCCCAAGTTTCATTTCTACCTCCAAGTCTCTGAAATGTTCAAACGTGCAAACAATAAAAAAGAAATACATACTCTAAATGTTTATAGAGCACTTTTAAGTACATTTGTCTCACTGAATCCTCATAATATGATTATGAGGTGGTTAGGCAACTCATCCCAAGTTCTCCAGTAGTAAGACCTAAAAGCCTACAGTGCAAAGTCATCTTTAGGGGCATAAAAGAATGCAACATGAAATTCTAACAGTCAACCACATCCCAGGCCATTTCCCCAACCCCAGGGACACCTGTGATGGAAGACTTACAAGGCCCATCAAAGGGGCAAGAGACAAGTAACAGGGATGAAAGCTGATTACATGCCAAGCACAGACCCAGTTCTTCTAGACATACTCTTTGAAAATTAAGCATCATTCACTCATCACTAGTTCACAAATGTGAGAGCTGAGTTCAGAACAATTTGTTGGCTAACAAATTCACCTGGGTAAATCCATCTCTGGTCCCTCTGACTTAAATAGAGTGAGTTGTAGAACTTGCGACAGAGCCCTTCAACCCTGTGAGGTCATCTCTTCAGACCCAGTCAGGTTGTTCAGCTTTTCTGCTCATATTCTGTTCATATTTTGCTTGCTCCTCTCTGCCTTCTGATCCTGCTGTCACCAAGCAAGCATCCAGAGTCCTTACTGCTCCTACTTTATTGCCTTGAAGGCAAGGCATTGGCTTCCCAATCTCAGGGGTCTTCTGCTAATCACCCTGATGATTTTTAGTTTTTCTAGCTATTTGTTTAAAGCATAGTTTCTTGTGTAGTGTAGACTATTCTGAAAGTAGGGATATAAGAAACTCTACCAAATTCTAAGACATAGTCGAGTCATTCTCTTTGCTTTGGGGCTGAGGTCCCTGACTTTAGCATGCATCGGAATCACCTGTAGGGCTTTATAAAATATAGATTACCAGGCCCCATCCCCAAAGGTCTGATTTTGTAGGTTTGATGAGGGCCCAAGAGTCTGTATTTCTACTAAGGTTCAGATGAGGCTAATGCTGCTGAGGGAACCACACTTGGAGAAGCATCAGTTTTAAGTGTCTACTTCTTTCAAATGGTAATGGAAAGATGCCTTAGATTTGTCTGTACCCCTTATCTCAAACTGTCCTGCTCCTAATTCCAAGCACCAGAAGCAGGTTCTATAATGTGTTGGCCCAGGGAGGACCCACATGCTATGCTCAAGCCTGTACCTATTAGGCATGAAAAATCCAATTCTCTGCAGATTTCACTTCCTTGTCTGGATGACTGTCACCTGGCCAGTTAGTCCCTCAGTTTGTGAAGGGTCCTTCACTCTACTATCTGCGAGCTGATCATTGTTGCCTGGTTCCACCTGCAAAAGGCACTCGTTTGTACTCACTGAGCACAAGTGAGGCTGCAGGCTGTATGGCCCAGTGAGACGTTTTATTTGGTCAATACAGTAAGTTTTAACTCTTTAAACATAGAGCTTAAAAAAAAAGTAGTTTCCAACATACTTTTAAAAATTAGGCTCTTTGTTTAAAATGTGTCTTATAATTATAATCGGAAAGCTTTTTCCAGCATGTTGGTATGAAAATCAATGATGCATCTTAATATCCACGGCATTTTAGATTCCACGAAATGTGATACCAACTTGGCTCCTGGGAAGCTTTTGGTGTGCATGTACCTATATGTATGCTATGTATATATGCATGTGAGTATGTATGTACACATACACATACATGCACACGTGTGTAGATGTGTACACATGTGATCACACATGTGTGCATATGTGTGTGTGCATGTTTGTATGTGAGTACGTATGTATGTATTTTTTACTTTATTCTATTCATTTAAAATAATTTTGGAGGTGAAACTCACATAACATACAATTGACCATTTTAAATGGAACAATTCAGTGGCATTTAACACATTCACAATATTGTGTGACCACTCCTCTATCTATTTCTTAGACATTTTAATGACTCAGAGTAAAACCTCATACCTTATGGGCATTAAGCAGTTTCTTCCCATTCTCTCCTCCCCAGCCCCAAGAAACCTCCAATTTACTTTCTGTCTCTGTGGATTTACATATTTTAGATATTTCATATATATGGAATCATATAATAAATATATGGCCTTTTATGACTGGATTCTTTCACCTAGTGTAATGTTTTTGAGGTTTGTATGAATCAGGGCTCTCCAGAAAAACAGAACCAATAGGGTGTGTGTGTGTGTGTCTATACACACACACATATAATAAAGAATTGGGTCACACATTTTTGGAGGCTTACAAGTCCCAACATCTGCAGTTAGCAAGCTGGAGACTCAGGAGAGCTGATGGTGTAAGTTCCAGTCTGAAAGCCAGCAGTCAAGATCCAGGAAGGGCTGATGGTTCAGTCTGAGCCCAAAGGCAGGGAAAAACTGATGTTTCAGCTAGAAGGCAGTCAGACAGGAGGAATTCCCTTTCATTCAATAGAAGGTTAGGATTATTTTCTATTTAGATCTTCAGTTCCTAGGATGAGGCCCACCAACATTAGGGAGGGCAATCTGCTTTCCTCAGTCTATCAGTGTAAATGTTAAGCTCATCCAAAAGTACCCTCACAGAAAAACCCAGAATAATGTTTGACCAAATGTCAGTGCACCCCGTGTCCCTGTCGAGTTAACACATAAAATTAACCATCACAAGATTTCCCCATTATTAATCCTCTTTACGGCTGAATGACTTGTTGGATGTACATGACACACATTTTTTTGTTGTTGAAATCCTGTCAAATTATTTTTCCCCTTGCTTTGAGTGTCAGGATACAAAATCAATGCACAAAAATCAATTGCTTTCCTATACACTAACAATGAAAATATGGAAAGGGAAATTAGAGAATCAATTCCATTTACTGTAGCACCGAGAACCATAAGATACCTGGGAATAAACCTAACCAAAGAGGTAAAAGATCTGTACTCGAGGAACTATAGAACACTCATGAAAGAAATTGAAG
>CM052806.1:7105386-7131580 GCA_028533885.1 Nasua narica
ATGCAATGGAATACTATGCAGCCATCAAGAGAAATGAAATCTTGCCATTTGCAATGACGTGGATGGAACTACAGGGTATTATGCTAAGTGAAATAACTCAGTCAGAGAAAGACAATTATCACATGATCGCTCTGATATGAAGAATTTGAGAGGCAGGTCAGGGAGTTATGGGGGGGTGGGGAAGAGAAATGAAACAAGATGGGATGGGGAAGGAGACAAACCATAAGAGACTCCTAAACTCATGAAACAAACTAAGGGTTGCTGGGAATTGGGGGGGGTAGGGATATGGACATTGGGGAGGGTATGTGGTATGGCAAATGCTGTGAAATGTGTAAGCCTGATGATTCACAGACATGTACCCTGGGGCAAATTATATGTTAATAAAAAAATTTTTAAAAAAGTGCTTCATAATGCACCATTGGAATGTCTGAGAGAACAATGCATAATCTTCCTAAGACAGGTTATCTGGGAGCACATCACCCATAAATCATATGACTGTTCCAGGTTATAGAGTAGCTCTTTGAAAAGTCAGCTTCTCCTGCTCTTGAATAAACTTCCTCCTGAGAAGTACCCTTTTTCCTCACCCAGTAGTTAGTTACTGTGCACCTAGGAGAACAAAATCACCTTATAATAGCTCTTTAACTTCTTAAGAAAAGGCAAACCAAAGAGAGTTAGACACTGCTAGAAAGATTCTTGAAAGAGAAAGAATAATAATTTCACATAGCTAGATTAAAAAAAAAAACTTAGGTTAATGTTGGCAACTATTAGCAAGGATGATTTTTTTTAAATCTGAAAGTGTAATATGCATATACAGTATACTTTGCCAGTAAAATTAAATTGGCTCCAGTTAAACTCAAGGAAATCTCCACAATAACCTGTTAGTGACAATATAGAAATTCATCTATTTGGATGTATATAAATAAACACACCCATACACCAAAGCATTAATGCTAAGGTTCTATTGACCTCCTCTGAAATGCAGACAGAGTAGCCATTTTTCATAAAAAATGGTTGCAGTCAAGAATGCAGGAGGAGAAATTATCCACAGTCCTGGGAGAGGTATAAGAAAATCCAGAGGAACAGACTTCCGCTTTAGATCCTGGGGCTGCCTGATGATTATGATTTCCCTTTGGTGGAAACACAGATAAGGGCCTTTATACCACAGCAACATGCCTGAAGACTATTAATTTTAGGGCTTCTGCCACCTTTGTCAAAAGTAACATAGGACAAAAAATAATTATCTCTGTGCACTAAAATGCAAGGATTTGATTCTGACTTTTTGAAACTCTAATGAGATGGCACTTGGGAAGATGCCAGATCCACAAGTGTTGGCCCTGGCTCCCCAGTCAGCCATGGTGCCTTAAATGCATGTGGCTGTCCAATTTCCCCCACAATATTTATTGAAGAAACTGTCCTTTTCCTATTGGATATTCTTTCCTGTTGATCAAGATTAGTTGACCATAGAGTTGAAGGTCCATTTTTTGGTTCTATATTCTGTTCCATCGATCTATGGGTCTATTTTTGTGCCCATACCATACTGTCTTAATGATTACACCTTTGTAATATAGTTTGAAGTCTGGCATTGTGATACCACCAGCTTTGGTTTTCTTTTAAACATTCCCTTGGCTATTTGGGATCTTTTCTGTTTCCATATAAATTTTAGGACGATTTGTTCCAATTCTTTGAAAAATGTCAATGGTATTTTGATAGTGTATTGAATTTATAGATTGCTCTAGGTAGCATAGACATTTTAACAATATTTGTTCTTCCAATCCATGGAATGTGTTTCGACTTCTCTGTATCTTCCTCAATTTCTTTTATGAGTGTTCTATAGTTTTCTGAGCACAGATCCTTTGCCTCTTTGGTTAGGCTTATTCCTAGGTTTTTATGATTTTTGGTGCAATTATAAATGGGATCGACTCCTTAATTTCTCTTTCTTTTGTCTCATTGTTAGTGTGTAGAAATGCAACTAATTTCAGTGTATTGATTTTATGTCCTGCCATTTTGCTAAGTTACTATGTGAGTTTTAGCAATTTTGGGGTGGAGGCTTTTGGGTTTTCCATATAAAGTATCATGTCATTTGCAAAGAGTGAGAGTTTAGCTTCTTCTTTTCCAATTTGAATCCCTTTTTTGTTGTTGCCTGATTGCTGACGCTAGGACTTCTAGTACTATATTGAATAAGAGTGGTGAGAGAGGTCATCCTTGTCATGTTCCTGACCTTATGGTAAAAGCTCTCAGTTTTCCCCCATTGAGAATGATATTCTCTGTGGGCTTTTCATAGACGGTTTTTATGATAGTGAGATATGTTCCTCTCTCCCTACACTGTGGAGAGTTTTAATCAAGAAAGGATGCTGTATTTTGTTAAATGCTTCTTCTGCATCTATTGAGAGGATCATATGGTTCTTGCCCTTTCTCCTATAAATGTAGTGTATCACATTGATTGATTTGTAGATGTTAAACAACCCTTGCAGCCCAGAAATGAATCCACTTGGTCATGGTGAATAATCCTTTTAATGTACTGTTGGATCCTGTTGGCTAGTATCTTGGTGAAGATTTTGGTATCCATGTTCATCAAGGATATATCTATAATTTTCCTTTTTGGTGGGGTCTTTGGTTTTAGGATCAAGGTAATGCTGGCCTCATAAAATGAGTTGGGAAGTTTTCCTTCCATTTCTATTTTTTGAAACAGTTTCAGAAGAATGAATAATAGCTCTTCTTTAAATGTTTGGTAGAATTCCCCCGGAAGCCATCCGGCCTGGGACTCTTCTTTGTTGGGAGATTTTTTATGACTGCTTCAGTTTCCTTGCTGGTTATGGGTTTGTTCAGGTTTTCTATTTCTTCCTGTTTCAGTTTTGGTACTTTTATGTTTCTGAGAATGCATCTACTTCTTCCGGATTGCCTAATTTGTTGGCATATAGTTGCTTGTAATATGTTCTTATAATTGTTTGTATTTCTTTGGTGTTGGTTGTGATTTTTCACTTTCATTCATGATTTTATTTATTTGGGTCCTCTCTCTTTTCTTTTTGATAAGTCTGATCAGGGCTTTATCAATTTTATTAATTCTTTCAAAGAACCAGCTCCTAGTTTCCTTGATCTCTTCTAATGTTCTTTTGGTTTCTATTTCATTGATTTCTACTCTAATCCTTATTCTCTTCTCTTGCTTGGTTTAGGCTTTATTTGCTCTTCTTTCGCCAGCTCTGTTAGGTATAAGGTTAGGTTGTACATTTGAGACTTTTCTTGTTTCTTGAGAAATGATTGTATTGCTACATACTTCCTTCTTAGTACCACCTTTGCTGCATCACAAAGGTTTTAATAAGTTGCGTTTTCATTTTCATTTGTTTCCAAGAATTTTTAAAATTCTCCTTTAATTTCCTAGTTAACCCATTCATTCTTTAGTAGGATGCTCTTTAATTTCCATGTATTTGAGTTCCTTCCAAATTTCTTCATGTTTGAAAAACAAAACAAAACAAAACAAATTTCCTCATGTTTGAGTTTAAGTTTCAAATCATTATAGTGCATTGGTGGTATAGTGGTGAGCATAGCTGCCTTTCAAACCATTGTGGTCTGAATATATGCAGGGAATGATCCCAATTTTTTGGTATCAGCTAAGACCTGATTTTTGACCTAGTTTGTGATCTAGTATGGAGAATGTTCCATGTGCACTAGAGAAGAATGTGTATTCGGTTGCTTTAGAGTGGAATGCACTGAATATATCTTGAAGTACATCTCATCCAGTGTGTCATTCAGAACTCTTATTTCCTTGTTGATCTTCTGCTTAGATGATCTGTCCTTTGGAATGAGTTGGGTATTAAAGTCCCCTATTATTATTGTATTACTATCAGTATGTTTCTTTAATTTGATTATTAATTGGTTTATATAATTGGCTGCTCCCATGTTAGTGGCATAAATATTTATAATTGTTAGATCTTGTTGGACAGAATTTTTAAGTATAATATAGAGTCCTTCCTACTCTTTTATTACAGTCTTTGGTTTAAAACCTAATTTGACTGAGAGAAGGTTTGCTACCCCAGCATTCTTTTGATGTCCATTAGCATGATAAGTGGTTTTCCACCCCCTCACTGTCAATCTGGAGGTGTCTTTGTGTCTAAAATGAGTCTCTTGCAGCGAGCATATTGATGGGTCTTGCTTTTTCATCCAATCTGATACCCTGTTGATTGGGGCATTTAGCCTATTTACATTCAGAGTAACTACTGAAAGATAAGAATTTGGTGCCATTGTATTGCCTGTAAAGTACCTGTTTCTGTAGATTGTCTCTGTTCTTTCTTGGTCTACGTTACTTTTGGGCTCTCTCTTCACTTAAAGGATCCCCTTTAATATTTCTTGCAGGGCTGTTTAATGATCACAATTTCTTTTTTATTTTAAATCTCTTTCTATCTTGAATGATATCCTTGCTGGATAACATTTTCTTGGCTGCATGTTTTTCTCCTTTAGCCCCCCGAATATATCATGCCAGTCCTTTCTGACCTGCCAGGTCTCAGTGGATAGGTCTTCTGCCAGTCTAATTTTCTACCCTTGTAGTTTTGGGCCTCTTGTCCTATCTGCTTTCAGGATTTTCTCTTTGTCTCTGAAACTTGCAAGCTTCACTATTATATGGTGGGGTATTGACCCATTTTTATTGATTTTGAGGGGGTTTCTCTGTGCCTCCTGGACTCAAGTCTGGGACTCAAGACCATGCCTGTTTCCTTCCCCAGATTAAGAAAGTTCTCTGTTGTAATTTGCTCCAGTATACCTTCTGCTCCTCTCCCTCTTTCCTCTTCTTCTGGGATCCCAATTATTCTAATATTGTTTCCCTTTACGGTGTCACTTATCTCTTGAATTCTTCCCTCATGATCCAGTAGTTATTTATCTGCCTTTTCCTCAGGTTCTTTTCTCAGCTTCTTGTCTTCTGTATCACTAATTCTCTCTTCTTCCTCATTTATCCTAGCAGTTAGAGCTTCCATTTTTTTTATTACATCTCATTAATAGTCTTTTTTTTTCAATTTGCAGTGTGTTATCATTTTTTAAATTAATTTAATTTTATTTTTTCAGTGTTCCAAGATTCATTGTTCATGTACCACACCCAATGCTCCATGCAATATGTGCCCTCCTCAAAACCCACCACCAGGCTCAGCCAACCCCCACCCCCTTCCCTTCCAAAACCCTCAGTTTGTTGCTCATAGTCCACAGTCTCTCCTGGCTCATTAATAGCCTTTTTGATTTAGACTTGATTAGATTTTAGTTCTTCCCTTTCTCCAGAAAAGGATTCTCCAATATCTTCTATGGTTTTTCAAGTCTAGCTAGTAACTTTATAATTGTTATTCTGAACTTTAGTTCCAACATCTTACTTATATCCATACTGATTAGGTCCCTGACAGTCAGTACTACCTTTTATTCTCTTTTTTGAGGTGGGTTTTTCTGTCTTGTCATTCTTTCAGAAGGTGGTTGATTTTCTATTTGTATAGTTATAGCTCTTCTTTTTCTGAGATCTCTGATTGAGTTAACAGGTGTTCAGAATGATTTAATAGCTGTCTAGCTGAATTCCTGGGACTAGAGAAAACTAAGGTCTCCCAATTTTGACTTTAAAATCTTCTAGTGTTTCATGGCTAAATGTTGTAATATATGAGTATATTTGGTTTGTTGGATTGTGGAGAGATGATCAAGCATATGTAAATAAGAAAAGAAAAATTCATATATAATTATATATGCATATATATGTATATCTATATTTATATCTACATCTACATCTGCATCTGTATTTGTATGTCCAAGGAGACAGGAATAGTGATCTAAGATCAGCATTCTCCAGTGTTGTTTCATTATAGAGTCCCAGAAAATTACACTAAAATCCTTACATTTTAATATATATATGTATATATATAATATATAAAAATATGTATATAAAATATATATTATGTACAACAATGGTGGATAGTGAGCTAGCTGTATGAGTTATCCTGGAACACAGGCACTGTACAACACACAGCTAGAGTATACTTTGTCAAGTGAGCCCAAGGAGACAATGGGTCTCTGTTATAAACTGACTTATGTCCCCCCAAATTCATATGTTGAGGTCTTAAGTCCTAATGTAACTATATTTGGAGATAGAGCCTTCAAAGAGGTAATTAAGGTTAAATGAAGTATTTAGGGCAGGGCCTTAATCCAATCAGACTGGCATCTTTATAAGAAGAGGAAGACACATCATGTGCACAGAGGAAACGCCAGGTGAGGAGGACACGGGGAGGAGGAGGCCATCTGCAAGCCATAAAGAGAGGTCTCAGGAGAAATTCACCCTGCCGAGACCTTGCTCTAGGATATCTAGCTTTCAGAAGGCTAGAAGAGAGAAAATAAATGTCTGTTGGTTAAGCCACGCCATCTGTGGCATTTTGTTATGGCAGCCCTGCCCACTAATAGTCACCATGTTAGTCCTCATTGCTAGAAGTGAAGCTTGTTGACATATAAAGGAATATTTCAGTGGATTCAACATACAAACCTACATTTTCAACATTAACAGATCAGATCTATGTGTAGAAACTACCTACTGTGGACACCTGCCCTTGCCAGGTTTGTGGTGGCTAAAGGCCCCACTGAAGTCCTTCTGGGCCTCGACAGGTATAACACTCACTTTTTGGTTTAAACAAGTATTCCTTACCATGTCAACTCTTGATACTGAGGTTTTGTTTTGTTTTGTTGTTTTTTGGTTTTTTTTTTTTTTAGAGTTTTTAAGGGGTGCCTAGGGGGCTCAGTTGGTCAAGTGTCTGCCTTTACTTCAGGTCATAATCCCAGGGTCCTAGGATTGAGTCCAGAATCAGGGCCCCTGCTTAGCAGGTAGTCTTCTCACTTTCCCTCTACCTCTCCCTCCACTTCTTGCTCACTCTCTTTCTCCTTCAAATAAATAAATAAAATCTTAAAAAAGGGAGTTTTTAAGAGTGCCTTTTTGATTGTTAAATTTAAAATATTTTTTGTTCGACCTATTCATGCAATAAATCACACAATATCTATTTGAATAATAAAACAATAATATATCCTCACAATTATTTTGCTTATCATTTTATAGCTAATTAGTTTCCTTACTCGCTTTCATCTACAATTTTCTCAGACCTGGGATTGTGTCTTTGATGGTGGGCAATTTCTATATTCTTATATGCTTGAGAATATCTCTCTTCCCTTGTCTTCACATATCTTTGACAGCTGATACAGTAGAAAACAAAATATTTCCTTTAAATAATCATCTTGCCACCTTTAGTACTGTGGAAGGAACATTCAGAGTTTCTTGGGTTTTGTTTTTTTCCAAGTATCTTGAAAGTTTCTCCTGCTCGTTTATAGGATTCTTCAGTTTGAAAATTCTTCCAGATATAGTTTCAGAGGCTTGCTGCATGTTGGTTTATCATTTTTCCTTCTTTTATGAGCTTACTAAATTTTCTAACATGAACATATATATGTATTTTACTATGTAAATTCAGATATCTGAAATATGATTAGGATTTTTAACATTTAGTCTAAAGTGTATTTTTTTAAGATCAGAAAAGGATTTTATCTTTTATTTCATTGGTAATGCTTTTTTAAAAAATTCCTATTGTCCCTTGATTTGATCTCTAGATCTTTTTTTATTCTTTCTCTATTTTCATTTCTTATTTCCACTGGGTTTCAGGTGAATTTTCTTAGTTTGTCTTCTAACTCAATGATTTCCTTTCCTGTAGCCCAGGTCAGGCATCTGTGCCAGCTGTTTAATGATGCCCCATTCACATATTGCATGGAGCACTGGGTGTTATATGTAAACATCAATTCTTGGAATACTGCATCAAAAACTAAGGTCATACTACTGTAGGGGTGCCTGGGTGGCTCAGTGGGATAAAGCCTCTGCCTTCGGCTCAGGTCATGATCTCAGAGTCCAGGGATCGAGCCCCGCATGGGGCTCTCTGCTCAGCAGGGTGCCTGGTTCCCCCTCTCTCTCTGCCTGCCTCTCCGCTTACTTGTGATCTCGCTCTCTCTCTGTCAAAGTAATAAAATAAAATCTTTTAAAAAAAACTAATGTCGTACTACTGTATGGTGATTAATATAACATAATAAAAAATAAAGATGACCCATTATTCTAGCTGTCATTTCTTACATAAAGTCATTAGTGCTCTTACAAAGTTTCAAAGATACAATGTTGTTTTGGATCATGTTATATTTGCTTTCCCACTGAAGCATCTCTTTTTTAATTGACTTTATTTTTCTCTAAGAGTAGTTTTAGGTTCATAGGAAACCTAAGCAGAAAGTACAGAGAGCTCTCATAAACTCCCTGTCCCTACACACACACATAGCCTCTACCATCATCAACATCTTTCATCTTTGTTACAATGTATGAATCTACATGCTTCCATCATTATCACTCAAAGTACCTTGGGTTCACATTGAGGCTCACTCTTGGTGTTGTACGTTTTGTGGGTTTGAACAAATGTATAATAACATGTATGCATCCACCATTCTAGTTATCATATAGAATAGTTTCACTGACTTCAAAATTCTCTGGGCCCTTCCTGTTCAACCTTCCTTTCCCACAACCCCTGGTAATGACTCATCTTTTTATTGTCTCTATGGTTTTTCTTTTTCCAGAATGTCATATATTTGGAATCCTACAGGATGTAACATTTATAGATTGGCTTCTTTGACTTAGCAATATGCATTTAAGATTCCCCTATGTCTTTCCATAGCTTGATAGCTCATAATAATATTCTACGGTCTGGATGTACCATAGTTTATTTATCCACGCACCTTATGAAAGACATCATGGTTGCTTCCAAGTTTTGGCAATTATGAATAAAGCTACTATAAACATCTGTGTGTAGGTTTTTGTATGGACTTAAAATTTCAACTTTTTGGATAAACACTGCAGAGTGTGATCACTGGATCATATACTAAGATTATGTTTGGGTTTGTATGAAACTAGCAAACTGTCTTCCAAACTGGCTGTACCATTTGGCACTCCCACCAGCAATGAATGAGCATTCTTGTTATTCCACATCCTTGTCAGCATGCAGTGTTGGCAGTGTCTGAATTTTAGCTACTCTAACAGTGGTTTCTAGTGGTATCTAGTGTAGTGGTATCTCCTTGCTTTAATTTGCATTTCCCTCTTGATATATGATGTGGAGCACTTTTTTTTCCTGTACATATTTGCCATCTGTACATCTTCTTTGGTCAAGTGTCTGTTCAGATTATTTGCTCATTTTTAAATTGGGTTGTTCATTTTCTCATTGCTGATTTTAAGAGTTATTTTTATATTTTGCATAACAGTCCCTTATCAGATATATCTTTCTAAATATTTTCTCCCAGTGTGGTTGTCTTTACATTCTTTTGATGGAACATCTTTTTATGTGGAGCATCTTTTCATGTGGAACATCTTTTTATTAGTGATTGTACTTTTTTCCCCTAAAAACTGACTTCAGGTTCTTTGCCTATTTCTAAAATGGTTTTTCTTTTATTTAAGCAATATAAATGAGTTCTATGTAAATTAAAGAATTAACTTTTTGCCTGATTTTTTATATTTCTTCTTTTTATTTTCTGCTTTTTTACTTTTTAGAGTTTTTTTCCATTCAGATTTTTCTTAATGTAAGTAATACAATTTATTGCTACTTTTCCTTTATGGTCTTGGGCTTTGTGTTCTGATTAGAAAAAACTATTCCTCTGCAAGATTTTAAATTGTACGTGCTTTTTTTTACTAGAATTTTTAAGTTTTTTAAAGAGTGAAAACTTCTATCCATTTGTACATAAGAAATTAGGAATAATAAAAGGGTTTGATGTATACATATTTTTCAAAGGTTTGTTTAGCTGCCATAATACCACATATGGTAAAATCTCTCTTTCCCACACTGATTTTAAATATTACCTTAACTGTTAATTAAAGTTCCTAATATCCTCGGGTCTATTTTCTTACTCTCTTCTTTTACATTGTTCTGTTAGTCTCTTTCTTCATTAACAATTTTAATTATTTTAGCTTCATAGCCTGTTTTAATTCCTGGCAAGCTAGTCTTTCCTCATTATTTTCATTTCCCAAAACTATTATAATTTTTCTCAAATATTGGATCTGATGAAGCTAAGGTTACTTTGCTGTCAAAAGGATTTTATTTGTATTTTAATTGCAGTTGTGTTGAATTTTAAATTAATTTACAGGAAATTTGTATAGTTTAAACATTGCTTCTGAAATAGGGACACATTTCATCTTTGCATATACTTAAATCTATATTTTTCAATAGTTCTAAATTTTTCATTAAATTGGTCTTGTACAGGGTGCTTGGGTGGCTCAGTTGGTTAAGTGTCTGCCTTCAGGTCAGGTCATGATCTCAGGGTCCTGGGGTCAAGTCCAGCATTGAGCTCCCTGCTCAGTGGAGATCTTGCTTCTCTCTCTCTCTACCTCTTCTCACCCACACTCGTGCTCTTTCTCTCACTATCTTGCTCTATATCAAATACATAGATGCAATCTTTAAAAAAAATAAAAAATAAATTGGTATTGCACATTTTCCCACTTTTATTGAGATATAATTGACATATAACATCATGTGAGTTCAGCCTTTTTAGATCTCACATATGAAATCATACAGTATTTGTCTTTCTTTCTGGCTCATTTTCCTAGCATGATGTCTTCAAGGTCCATGTATGCTCTCACAAATGGCAGGATTTTCTTGTTCTCATGTCTGAATAATATTCATCTGCCTATCTATCTATCTATCTATCTATCTATCTATCATCTATTTATCATCTATCTATCTATCTATCATCTATCTCATATAATCTTCATCCATTCATCCATTGACAGACAATTAGGTTGCTCCCATATCTTGGCCATTGTGAATAATGATGCAGTGAACATGTGAGTGCAGATAACTCTTTGAGATCATAGTCTCACACATTTCTTATTAAGATATTTTATTTTTCTTGGTTAATCTAAAATGAAAACCCTTTTTTCCATTATGTTTTCTGATTGGGTTTTCTTTGCTTATAGTAGAGCTATTAATTCTTATATATTAAAGATAATTTGGGGTGCCTGGGTGGCTCAGCGGGTTAATGCCTTTGCCTTTGGCTCAGGTCACGATCTCAGGGTCCTGGAATTGAGACCCACATCAGGCTCTCTGCTCAACAGGGAGCCTGCTTCCCCCTCTCTTTCTGCCTGCCTTTCTGCCTACTTGTGATCTCTCTCTGTCAAATAAATAAATAAAAATCTTAAAAAAAATAATTTATTTTTTCTCAGAGTCTCAATCAATTATTTTGCATAATACAGTTGGTCATTTATAAGTGATGATAATTTCATTTCTCTTTCCAATATTGAATCTTCATTTCTTGTCCATGTTTTCTAGGGAACCACTAGAAATTGTTTCATTAAATTTGAGAACAAGACAAAGAGATCACTATTAATACCTCTAGTAATATCACTATTGCTTAGCATTGTTCTGAAAGTACAAGCATTACTAAGAGAAAGAAATGTCAGATGCTTTTGTTGTATGTATAGAAAGGATGATGTGGTTTTCTATTCATATAGTTTAGTATAATAATACTTTTCTGAATATTGAGGCAACTTTACAACCTGGGTATAATATTTTATTTTAATAATATTTTGGAAATCTATTTGCCAATATTTAACTCAAGGATTTTATATTTACATTCATCAATAAGATTGACCTACAGTTTTCTATTTTAGTGTTCTTTTTGACAGTTCTGGTTTCAGTGTTATGGTGGGTAAGGAAAATTATTTAGAAGCTTTTTTCTTTCTTTTTGCTCTAGAATGTTTAGACTGTATCTGACTTATTTATACCTCAATCATTTGCAAGACCTCACCTATGAATTCATTTTGCTTTGTTTTAGGAAGAGTAAATACTTTTTAGTTTAGTTTAGTTTAGTTTGTTTAAATAAGCTCCTTGTTTCTCATCCCTTGCTGCAGAAGAAAAACAAAAAGGTTTTTAAGAGGCCTTCATTTAATTTTCATGTCCTCCTATATTAGGCTCACTGGATATATTCATGCCTAGATTCATCTCTTTTCTAGATTTGTGTCTCTTATCTAGGTATTTACTACCTGTTTCCTTTCATTAAGAACATTCCTAGCTTTACCTAGGGTTGCCAAAGACTAGGGTGTTTACTCCAATAAAGGCAAAGGTAGACTTTTAACATTACAAAGCCTGACAAATTATGTCTCTATATTAGCAAAGAGGGATAGTGGTGTTTTCTCTAACAGTGATGAGCTTTTGGGACCATGAATCCTGTTCAGAATCTGATGAATGCCTGGGATCTAACCCCTAGGACATGCATGAACACATCTTTATAAGGGCTTCACAGACATCCCAATTCCAGTGTAAGAACAAGACTCTTACAAATATAGAGAAGATCTCCACTTTCCACTGGTGATATGTGTCTAGGTATTTTCAAATGTGGTTTTTATGGAAAAGTGAAGAGAATGTGATTTGGCATTTGCCTCCCACACCCCAGAAAGGAAGGATGTAAACCACCCTTATGCCAAAACAAAGCTCGTAGAAGAACCTTATCAGGAAACACCACCTCCAGACTCAAGACCCCCAAATCTCACTTTAGAATAATCTCTGAACCTCTTCCACTGAAATAGAACAAATTTCTTGATGTCAGGCCAAGATGGAATCCAAACTTTCAGTGTTCCTCTTTAAGAGGTATGACTGTGGGCAGGACCTGGGTAAATTCTCTAGAAGAGTATACTTGGTGTGGTTGTGATATCCTTTTCTCTTAATTTCTCCGCGACAAAAATGAGTCCATCTGCTGTGTTAGCCAAAATACAAATGTCTAAATGTTCCCCTGCTTTAGTCCAATCAAAACCTCAAGGGACTTTTGCTGAAGATATACATGTGAATAATGAATACATGCCCCCACACTTAGGTAAAACAGTGTAGAAAAAAATAAAGGGCTTGATCAAGAATCCTGGCCATGATTTGGTCTGCTTCATTTAGAAAGCCTTTCATCATGTTCTGGGCATGCTTAACCTTGGTCCTCCCAAAGTGCCCTATGTGTCCAATCCCACAGCACTTAGAATAGTCCTTTGTTATTGCCTGTTTTCTTGTCTGTCTCCCCACTACTCAACCCTATCCCAGGCACGCGGCTTCAAGAGGATGGGCTTTTATTCTGTTCAGTTTTGGATGACTAATGGTCAATACAGAAGAGCTCACTAATAAGGAAATAACTGAATATATTCAAATTTTGTGTAGCCTATGGCTACACAAAGATGTACAAAACAACTATGTTTTCAGCGGACCTCCAATGTTGTGGAATTAGAGAGCTGCATATTTGGGGGAGGGTGGCTGCTGAGGAGGTGGGAGTGGTTTCTGGGGAAAGAGAGGAAAGAGGATTAGAGGCAAGAAGCTCTGAGCACCATAAAACAATTTGCCAGATTAGGAGTAAGAAGAAAGGTGGCTATGGATTCTCAAATAGAAGAAATAGTATGTTATGTCAATATCGTACCATAAAATTGGTTTAGGGGATCAAAGGGTTTAAAAAAAAAAAAAAACCTAACCACCCACTTCTCCTTATTTCCCTGAGAAACTCCTTTCCCAGGACACCCTAGACTTTGCAGAATGGAGACAGACTTTAAAGTCACAACAAGAGAGTCAGGAGATCTTGTAAAACACCCCCTTATAAAATCATCTTATAGCTCACTAGTAAATGTCTGGGCAATATGGATCCTTTGCAATGTAAATAAATCATGCAAGAGGTTTTAGCAGGAGCACTCAAGTTTAGATTTACTGTGTTTTATCTGTAACATTTGATTTACGGCTTCTATAAATCAAAATGTTTTCTTAAGTTCTCTCCTAAAGAAAGACTAAGAGGCATAGATATGAGGGAAAGAAATGAAAAATTAGAATAATGTACAGTTTAATTATGTCAGACTTCTTGCCCTTCTAGTGTAACTGAGATTATTTCATTTAGAATCTGATTTTCACTATAGTAGGGACTAAGTCTCAGAATTTCATGTCCTCATAGGATTTTTGATGAAGTTCTCTTCTAATGCCTGGTTGGATAGGTACTGGTGACAAGCTATAAAAATAAATTATGGATGTGTTAGTGAGAAAACAGACAAAACAGAATTAATTCACAAAAGACTCCTATGGATATTA
Source organism: Nasua narica (assembly GCA_028533885.1). Classification (NCBI taxonomy): domain Eukaryota; kingdom Metazoa; phylum Chordata; class Mammalia; order Carnivora; family Procyonidae; genus Nasua; species Nasua narica. The sequence goes on from CM052806.1 coordinate 7,119,489, forward strand.
TAAAATCCACATCCAATTATAAAATAAACATAATGTCACCTTCTCAAAATGTCCTGGGGCCAGGTTTCTAGAATCAGAACGGAAAAAGAGGGCCAATTGAAGAATACGATTATAGGACACAAGTCTGGGAGAATCGCAAAAGACTCAATTCTGACTAAATCCTTACAAGACCCCATTTTCTTACAATTTAAGGAAAAGGGCTCTGAACTTCCCTCAAGTCCCTCTTTCACTGTGTAGAGGCAATTCTTTACACAGTACAACTCATTTAAAGAACTAGAATTATGCTGAGTGAAATGCGTCAAGCAGAGAAAGTCAATTATCATATGGTTTCACTTACTTGTGGAGCATAAGGGATAACATGGAGGACATTAGGAGACGGAAAGAAAAAGTGAATTGGGGGAAATTGGAGGGGGAGATGAACCATGAGATACTGTGGACTCTGAGAAACAAACTGAAGGTTTTGGAAGGGAGGAGGGTGAGGGGATGGGTGAGCCTGATAGTGGGTATTAAGGAGGGCACAGATTGCATGGAGCATTGGGTGTGCTGCATAAACAATAAATCTTGGAACACTGCATAAAAAACTACTGATGTATTTTATGGCAATTAACAGAACACAATAAAAACCGACTATTTTCACGGTATTTAAAAAAATTTTAAATTATGAAAAAGTAGCCCTTTGGGAAGCACTGCCATCCCACGGTTTGCTCAAGGTACCTGTACAGGGTCTCTCGTGGATCCAAAGCTAGGGTCACTCCAGCAGAGTGGTGCTTTCCATCCCAGTTAACAAAAAGGATGTTCTTTACTCCTCCTTTAATTTGGGGAATACTCCTTGACACATTTGGGGGTGAAGCTGAGATTCCATGTGGACCCACAGGATGGAGGGGACCCTTTGGTAAACTGGGAGACCTTCACTCCCAAACTGATGATACAATGCAGTTGATGCTTGTCAAAAATGACTTCATTCAGCAACTAGTATTGCCACTTAATCTCTCCCAATCATAAACCACAAGATCATTTTACCATCTTTTATGAAGCTGATCAAACGATGGGTTTATGTCTAATAATTCCACTTGGTAGTTGCTCCCATCAGTCACTTGCCTGCGAGGTAATTTTGCAACTAATTTGGCCAGTGTTTTCCAGGATGTTTGTAACTTAAGGTAGCTATTCTGCAGTTATTTTTAATGATTAAAATTTTTTTTCTGAAAAATATGCTTTTGAAATTCTCAAGACAAATATTACTAGAACAGTTTAATGACTTAAAGTTTGGGGTCTATTATTTACCTATTTGTCCATTATCCATTGCAGGAGACCCAGACTATTTCTTTTTTTTTTTTTTTTTAAGATTTTATTTATTTATTTATTAGGAAAGAGAGAGAGTGAGAGAGAGAAGGTCAGAGTGAGAAGCGGACTCCCCATGGAGCTGGGAGCCCGATGTGGGACTCGATCCCGGGATTCCGGGATCATGACCTGAGCCGAAGGCAGTCGCTCAACCAACTGCGCCACCCAGGGGCCTGACCCAGACTATTTCTAAAGAAAACCTTAACCTGATCTGATTTTATTGTATGTATGTATGTATGTATGTATGTATGTATTTATTTATTTATTTTAAGATTTTATTTTAGAGAAAGACACAGAGAAAGAGAGCATGAGTGGGGAGAGGGGCAGTGGGGAAGGGTGGGGGTGAGGGACAAGCAGACTCCAAATATCCAAGTCCCAGAGCCTGAAGCCTGATGGGGGTTTGATCTCAGGACCCTGACTGAGATCATGACCTTAGCCCAAACCAAGAGTCAGCCACTTAACTGACTGAGCCACCCGGGTACCGCATGAACCTGATCTTATTTTAGAGTACTAACTTAGCCTATATTTCCAGACAAATGGCCTATTCAGGTTTTGTTTTGTTTTGTTTGTTTGTTTTTGTTTTTTCAAATAGGAGAATGTGAACGCCATCTCTGCTTGGTGGTCTGACAAAGCAAATGAGTATGTGAACATGAACTTACAGAAAGATATCTCAAGTTTTGGCAGAAAACTTTGCTTTGAACTTTCTGCTGTTCAATTATTATCAAAAGCTTGGTAGTGGAGACATTGGATCAAAGTGGTGGATGAAGGAGCAGAGGCAGATATGTTCATGTCCAATTTCTCATTGAAAAAGCTAGAAGATACTGATAGGTAGCCAGACAATAGCAATGTGAGTTAGGGATAAAAACAATCAGGAATAACAAAATTCTGATGAGATTTCCATAAATTAAAATCCTGATGAAGACTGAGTAAGAAATACATTCCTGTCTAAACTGAAATCTGGGGAAACCAGCTACAGCTGGCCCCAGATAAGGCAGGAACTAACATCCCCTGTCTACCCTTTACTGTGGTGGCCCTTTCCCAATTCCCCGGACCCTGCTTCCCGATCCTGCCACAGTTTGCTTACAAAAGGTAACTATTTTCTGTTATCCAGAGGCTACAGTCCCCAGGCCTCCTTGTGACTGGGGAGGAGGGAACACGTGGTGATTGCTGCACTGTGCAGTGAAAGCTCCTCGGGGACAGTCCTGGAAAGCAGGTGTGAGAAGCATACACTGAGAACGGCTTCAGGTTGCATCTGAATCTCTTGCCCTGTAGAGAACCCAGCAGGTGGACAGAGAGCTCTCTCCCCAACCCACTAGTAGATCCTGCTAGAGGACGCCGCTTGGTCCACAAAAAGGGAAGGGCAGGTTGCAAACCTGCTGTGGAAGCACAGACCTGAAGGGAAAGCTAGAAAATTCACAGGGTGCTGAGCTAAGGACAATTTACCATTCCCATCTTTTGGCAAATTGTAGGTATGGAGAGATTTCTGTCCTTTGATGTACGAATAAGGAGAGGGAAAAAAAAAATACCATGAGGCTTGTAAGAGGGACTGTAATGCACAGGGAAAGGTAGCAAAAATACTGAGAGAAAGAGCTTATTTTGAACATGATTTTCTACAGAAGAAGCTTATTTTGAACATGATTTTCTATTTTATAAGTAAAATATAAAACATATGCTAGGTGTTCATACAAACGGTATGAAAAACAAACTACAGGGTGATACATGGCAAAAACATTAAGTAAGTCATGTATTCTTTAGATCTAACACAATGGAGGTCTCCTTCCCTGTCAGGTCTGTGGTACCTCATAGCCCCATACCTCTGCACTTGCCGTTCTTCCACCAGTGCCTTACATCCCTCCAGGGGCTTGGAAATCCCATTGTCGCTGCCCACAAACCACCTCCTCCGAAGGCCTTCCCAGCTGCTGCAGGCGCCTCCTCACCACTTACTCTACACACCAGCCCAATGGGTTTTCACAGCCCAGCACCAGACACTTCAAATAGTATTTATAATTCACAACAGAATAACCATGAGTTCTCAATGCCGGGATCTGTATTTCATTTACTTCCATGCCCCTTACTCATCATAGTTTCTGATATACAATTAAGAATAATAAATAAGGGACGCCTGGGTGGCTCAGTTGGTTAAGCAACTGACTGCGGCTCAGGTCGTGATCCCGGAGTCCTGGGATCGAGTCCCGCATCAGGCTCCCTGCTCAGTGGGGAGCCTGCTTCTCCCTCTGCCTCTGCTTCTCTGTTTCTCCATCTCTCATGAGTAAATAAATAAAATCTTAAAAAAAAAGAATAATAAGTAAATGAGAGCCTTGGAAAGATAAGGTTAGGTGACAACATTTATTTTTTTCCCTATGACCTCAATGACTGTCAGTAGAACAAAGGTAAAGGATAAGGTGGAATGAGGAAATGAGAAAAAGAAATAAAACATACTGAGAATCTGCTGTGCTCAAAATATTTAAGTGCCAATTATATACGAAAGAGGCATTTGACATCTTTTCCCCCTTTTCAAAAAATTATACTTTTAGATTATTGCCACAAACTAACTCATTGATCCTTGGGGCATGACATAATGGCCATTGGCAGCCATCTTTTCATAAGAGATTAGTGCAGTGCCAGAAATCCCCCATTGAAAAATGGATACTCAAAGTTTAATGGCAAATTGATTTTGGGAAACTTGAGTAGCATTTCCCCTTAGAAACAGTGTGCATAAGTCTTTAGACCAGATGCTGCTAGATTATATCAGAAATGAAACTGAGATTTGTTTCAGCTCCATCACCAGATAGCCAAATGGTCCTGTAACCAAAATGGTACTTCCTGCCTATCTCACAGATGTGCTGCGAATCAACTAAAATAAGGCAAGTGAAGAGTGCACCATGCTGTAAGAACCAGTAGTTTAAGTATTATAAAACCCAACTGCACATTAAAATACTGTCTGCAGGAAAATGCATGCCCCTTCTGCAAATGACTCCAAGGCAGAGGAAGGACGACTCTCTGTTCCTGGCATCACTGGGCCTTATGATCTGGTGCTCACGTGCGTGCGGATTAAGAAGAGAAACAAAAGCTGTCTGTGGACCATACATAAAAGTGTTGACCCAAGTGTCTACTGATTTATGTGAGAAAATCATTATGGGGATAATCATCAAGATGACGGCAACATCTCAATGTATTTCAAGATGTCGGAGATGTAAGTACTGACAACGGTAACACAAGTGGAATAACAAAGATGAGGTCAGGGCTGACTCAGATTCAGTGCTGTCTCCTCTACTTCCTGTCAAATAATAGGTTGAAGCACCTTGCGTGCTGTTTCTCTCCTCAGACAGCCCATTTCTTGTCAGCAGCTCCTGGAAAGCCTGTTTGTTGACAATTTATCCCACTTGGTAAAGCCTGGCTGCTGTGCAATTCAGGCAGTTTCCAGGTTGTTGGCACCCTGTTTTCTTTCAGGCTGACACTGGAAGCCTCCGTGATAATGTGTATTGCATTGTGCACTGGTCTGAGAAGCAGATTACATCTGGAGCCCCCAGTAGGGTGAGTAAGAGAAGCCAAATGTTCCAGAAAGCCTTCTCCAAAAAAGGGACTCCTGAAGATTCCACAGCTGCCCAAGCTCACTCACGGTACCACTCCAAGCAGAAGCAGGTGAGGAACTCCCCTCTCTCATTCCAGTCTTAACCAAAGAGGCTTGTCCATCCTTGGGCATAGCCCGTCCTGGCTGAGAGGTCAGTGTATCTGGAGAGAAGCTGCTTCATTGCGGGACGTGCTGTGCCTGCGCCTGGAAGGCTTTTCTTGCGTCAGTTGCCTCCACTTCCAGCTTCCTTTCTTCTTTGTCTTCTGTGTGTTCAGGGCCTCCATGCTTTGTCCACCTCACCTCTGGTCCAACTCAGCCCCAGCTCCAGCTTGGCTGCCTCAGTTTAGCTGACCCTTCTGCTTGGACAATCGGCCACTTCTATCAAAGCCTCATTGGCTTTTCCAGGCACCCTCTTTTGAGAAATTCCCACCCCTCTTGGGCCCGGGAGTGGGGGGGTCCGGCACTCTGGGAATATGTCCCCAAATCACCACACTTATGTTCCTGTCCTATCCAGTAAAATGACAGACATCACCTTCCAATCTGTCTGGCTAGTGTAAGAGAAAATGGTACAACCAGTTGGAAGTACAGGTGGTCCCTCTCTCTCCCCTCCCCTGCCTCCCACTGTATGCCATCTGACAGGGAGCCCTGGGATCCCCTCTCCAGCCAGCATCCAGTTCTACACCATCTCTCTGGATGGAGGCAGCCCAGCTTGTGGCCCCGAACCCTGCCTACCTTGGTTATACCACCAAGGACTCGAGTCGTTCATCTTCCACACCCTGACGGACTGACTTATGGAACAGCAAAAATGTCTTCTTTTAGAGGCAAAGGTCTTTCCAAATCATTCATATTTCACTTCAAGTTTTCTCACCGGAGCCCAACATGGGGCTTGAACTCACAACCCTGAGATCAAAACCTGAGCTAAAATCAAGAATCAAGAATCTGATGCCTTAACTGACTGAGCCACCCAGGCTCTCTCTTTTTTTTACATAGAGGAAACCAAATCTTTTTTACTTATACACCAACCTGACAAAGTCCTTACCAGTTTTTGGTCAGCCTTCCCCACTGACTAATCTTTATCTTATGTGAAAAGGAAATGGAATGCCACTTGAAAGTAGATTTCAGCTAATCAGATGCATTGAGAACAAAGGTAAGAAGCGCCACAAAGATGCAAATTAGACTGTAATTTAGGAACAGGCAGCATTTATTACTGGAGTACTGAGCAAAACCAGAGAACAACAAACAAAAGATGTGACAAATCTCTAGTCTGCAACTGTGAGCTTAGGTTCATTACTTAGGCATGTTGAGCAGTTTCCTTATTCATATAAAGAAAAAAGGACCAGCGATTCTAGTCTTTTCTAGGCCTACCATTTTATAATTTTATGACCCAAATCAGTCTGAGATTATAAATTTCTATTCTGTAAATTTCTTTATAAGCCTAGAAAGAAATTAAGACGTATGGAAATACAAACCCTTAAAACCAAGGAATTTTTTAAAATGCGTTTCAGAGAAACACTTGCTCTTCACTGCTATTAAGCATGAGTCTATCACAAACATCTCACTGTTGAAGCCTAACATTTTGGAAACAAAAAGTGGTATGATTTTATAAGTTTGCCTTTGGATCTCATTCCTCTTCACTATTCTGTCTATCTACTTATAATCTATCACTATATGTCCAAATGTGTACACACACACACACACACACACACACACACACACACAAGCACACACATGAAGTGGGAGAAAGCAAAGCACCAAGATTAGGGCTGACCAAAGAGAAAGAAATGGGACTTACAGGAGCTGCAGAGTTTTTGACTGTGACACTGGGGGTGGTGGCTCGCAGGGCTCCACTCACACCATGGTAGTACTTGAAGCAGATCTTAGTTTCAGCTGAAAAACAAAAATCAGATGGTACTGAGAACTAGGGTATAACCCAGGAAAGAGATAACCATCTCCAGAGAGACATACCCCAGCAACTGCCACGTAATTCCTTCTGTGAGCCAAGCAGCCACATCTGATGATGCTTATCCAACATGTGGCTCCGTGGACAGGTCGGACATCTTTCTAAAAAGGGGTCCTCAAAAATTGTTCTTTGGACCCAAGTGAAATCCATTATTTCAACATCTCTGCATCCATCCAATCCCATTAGAGGTTATTTGTAATGAACCCTTACTTTTGAGATTCTAGGTGGTTTGATGCCTACCACTAGTCTGTTCTGTAATTTTTGGTTATTGAATTCATTGTGATTAGTATCTTAGCAACTTAGAGGATGACTTTGAGAAGTTACTGAAATACATGCATGGGAGGCATATTTTCTAAACTCTGATACACATCAGCGATAACCTCTTTGCATCACAGTTTGTTTTTCTTCAAAGTCCTTTCTTTTTCTTCCCCCCCCAAATATGTTTATTTTTATTTTTTCAGTATCCTTTCTGTGTAAGTAGAAAAGATATGGCCTTGGGGGCCCGCACTGCCTGGGTTTGCCTTTTGGCTCCATTACTGACAATCTGAGATTGTCTTGCTTGAGACAACAAGCAAGTCCCCTAACCTCCCTTATCCCATGTTCCTTGTGAAATAAATAGAACTAACAATAGTACTACTTCATAAGGTATTGGATAAGCAAATAAAAGTTCTTAGAGTGCAAATAACGCATGATGAGCATGATGACTAAAGACAAAATCTGTGGCCAATGTGGGTCTAGTTCATCTGAAGGTGACTTGCTTTTCCCCATTTACTGTTTGTAGGATTTTTCCTTTAAATTTGAAAAATTTGCCAGTCTATGCCTTAGCCCCTTATGTTAATTTTGTTTGGAACAACATGAGAAATCTCCAATTTGAGATCCTGTTTCTCAAATCTGGGAATCTATCACGTACAAGGTCACATATGTAGTTCATGGCAACTAGGATTTCAGTAAACATATTAAATTTCCATTTGGTGAATTGTCTTTTAAAAATTTTTAATAGGGGCACCTGGGTGGCTCAGTAGGTTAAAGCCTCCGCCTTCGGCTCAGGTCATGATCTCAGGGTCCTGGGATTGAGCCCTGTATCAGGCTCTCTGCTCTGCAGGGAGCCTGCTTCCCTCTCTCTCTGCCGGCCTCTCTGCCTACTTGTGATCTCTCTCTCTCTGTCAAATAAATAAATAAATAAAGTCTTTTAAAAAATAAAAAATAAAAATTTTTAATAACTCAAGATCATGGACTAGCTAGGCAACAGCAAACTTCCACTTCCAGTAACAAGGTACTAGGTAATTCAGAAAACATCTAGAAAATCAGGAAAAATATGGACATAAATCTGCCTAAAGTAGGATTGTCATGTAAAATATAGGATACTCAGATAAATTTGGTTTTCAGATAAACAGAATACATTTTTATTTATTTGACAGAGAGAGAGAGAGTGATCACAAGTAGGCAGAGAGGCAGGCAGAGGGGGGGGGGGAAGCAGGCTCCCTGCTGAGCAGAGAGCCCGATGTGGGGCTCGATCCCAGGACCTGAGCTGAAGGCAGAGGCTTTAACCCACTGAGCCACCCAGGTGCCCTCCAGAATACATTTTTAATATTGGTATGTTCCTCTTATTACATGGAACAGACTTATACTAGAAAAGATATTCACTGTTTATCTCAATTTAAAATTTAGTTAGGTAGTCTTGGAATATTTTCCCTCTACAATTGGAAATCCTTGCCCAAAGTCATCAGAGACCTGGTGAGACAATGGGAATATTAAGGACAAGATCCAGAAAAAGAAAACTCATCAACGAGCCTAGGATTTGGGGTTCTTCTTTCCCTAGCTGGGGCTGAGGGCTGTGTTGATTCCAAAAAAATGCAGCTGAGAAACTGGAAAAGCTAAAAGAACTTTTTTCAGGCTTGCAAGGCTAAGGGTATCAAACGTAAGGTTTCAGGGTCTGCCAAAGAGAAAGACTTTGGTAAATCTTTCATGATTCCAGTTGGAACCCTGGACAGCAGAACAGATATGCTGTTGAGAATATACTTGCTCTTCAAATCATTTCAAGTCTTTAAATTCAACTGAGCTCAGTCTGGATTGCTAAATATCACTCAGAAGGAATGGTAAATCCTCTCAGGAGGGAAATAACAATAACATCATTTTTAGCTTCAAATTATTTCTACAAGTTTTAATTTACAATGTCCAGTTCTCCATGAAAATTGTCCAGGCAAATGCAGGTACTAGACAATGTACAAAATAACAACAGAACAAGTAGGCATTATAAGCTGATTCATATGGCTTCTAGATACTAGAGTTATCAGACATAAGCTTTATTGAGCACATACTGAAAACATTCAAAGAAATAAAATACAAGATTGAAAATACCAACAAAGTATGAAGTTTATAAAAAAGAACCAAACAGAAATTCTGGATCTAAAAAACTACAATTTTGAAACAGTGTACTTAATAGATGAGTTTTAAAGCAGATTAAACAAAACACATGAGCATATTTAGGGAATTGGAATATAGGTCAGGAAAAAATTCAGAATGAAGCAAGCAGGAAAAAACCATATAAAATATAAAAGAGAAATAAGAAACATATGGGATACTAAGGGTGGTCTAAAGTATGTATAAATTGGAATCCAAAAAGAGAGGATAGAGACAGTGGAGTTAAAGCCAAAAATTCCCCAAAAGTGAAAAATTCTCCAAAAACTTCCAAAAGTTATAAAAAACATCAAGCTATAGATTTATAAAAATCCTATGAACCAAAAAGAACACAGCACGCAGATATCACTATAAAACTTAGAAAAAGGAAGAGAAAAATCACATCACCAACCGGTGGAGTTAAGAGCTGAATTATCTTCAGAGGAGCAACAATTTGACAGATGACTATTCAATATCAACAGAAACCACAGAGGACAAAGGAATGACAGCTTCAATATGCTAAAAAGAAAAAAAAAAAAAGAAAACCAAAAACCAAAAAACAAACAAATGAAAAAATCCCAACAACTGTTATATAGAATTCTGCAACCCAGAAAAATATTCTTTAAGAATAAAGTGATTATTCCTATTGCTGTCTGGACATTGCACAGATTGCTATCACCATGAATATCTGAACTTAATGGTAAGTTTTTAGCTATTCATATGTTACAATGTCTGCAATGTAGAAATGCCCAAGTCTTATGAATCAAAATATGATCAGAGTATATGACAGCAAAAGACATTTGGATGAGCATAGAAGTAAAATGCCTTCCTTTGCAAATCACTTATTTATGCAGAAAGAACCAAATACTCTGTGCAATAACATTCTGTAGCAAGAAAAATGAGCTTACATTTACTAATATTTCATTTATAAGAGATGTAAAACAAATGTAAACCATATCTTCAACATCCAAGAAAAGCAATTTTAAATCAAGAGTTTATTATAACTGTGAGAGAGTCAGTCCCAACAGTTACCTAAAAGGAGTAATGGAGAGTACAATATTTTCAAATGCTCAAAAAGATCAAGAAGCAATGGAGAGGAGTGGAGATAAAGGAACCTTCATGTACTGTTGGTAGGAATGCAAACTGGTTTCGCCACTGAGGAAAACAGTATGGAGGTTTCTTAAAAAATTAGAAAATAGAATGACCAAGATATGGAAGGAAATCAAGTGTCTATTGATAGAGGAATGGATAAGAAGATGTGGTATAAATGTGCAATGGAATATTACTTAGCCATAAAAAATGATATCTTGCCATCAGCAACAACATGGATGAAGTTAGGATATAATACTAAGTGAAATAAGTCAATCAGAGAAAAACAAATACCATATGATTTCAGTCGTATTTGGAATGTAAGAAACAAAACAAACAAACAAACAGAAAAACACAGACTCATAAATACACAGAAAAAACTGGTCGTTGCCAGAAGGGAGGTGGGGGGGATGGAGAAATACATGAAGAGGATTAAGAATACACTTATCTTGATGAGCACCAAGAAAAGTATAGACTTGTTGAATCATTATACCTAAAACTAACATAACACTGCATGTTAATTATACCTCAATAAAAAAAGAAGCAATGGAACAATAAGATACAAATTAAATTTTGAATCTGAAGAATACTTAGCTTTAGTAAGAGGAAAAAAAAACAAGAGCAGTATTTTAATTTTATTTTTAATTTTATTTTAATTTATTTTTATTTTTTATTTCATTTTATGTATAAAGGTATTTATTTATTTTTAAATTGTGTTATGTTAGTCACCACACAGCACATCATTAGTTTTTGACGCGGTGTTCCATGATTCATTGTTTTCGTATAACACCCAGTACTTCATGCAATACATACCTTCCTTAATATCCATCACTAGACTCACCCATTCCACTACCCCCCTCGCTTCTAAAACCTTCAGTTTATTTCCTGGAGTCCAAAGTTTCTCATGGTTTGTCTCTCACTCCGATTTCTCCCCCTTCATTTTTCACTTCTCCTAATGTCCCCCATGCTATTTCTTATGTTCCACAAATAAGTCAAACCATATGATAATTGACTTTCTCTGCTTGACTTATTTCACTCATCATAGTCTCCTCCAGTCCCATCCATGTTGATGCAAAAGCTGGGTATTCATCCTTTCTGATGGCTGAGTAATAATCCATTGTATATATGGATCATATCTTCCTTATCCATTCATCTGTTGAAGTGCATCTTGGCTCTTTCCACATTTTGGCTATTGTGGACATTGCTGCTATGAACATTGGGATACATATGGCCCTTCTTTTCACTACATCTGTATCTTTGGGGTAAATACTCAGTAGTACAATTGCTGGGTCATAGGGTAGCTCTATATTTAATTTTTGGAGGAAACTCGCCTCTGTTTTCCAAAGTGGCTGCACCAATTTGCATTCCCACCAACAGTGTAAGAGAGTTCCCCTTTCTCCAAAAACTCTCCAACATTTGCTGTTTCTTGCTTTGTAAATCTTTGCAATTATAATTGGTGTAGGGGGTGTCACAATGTGGTTTTGCTTTGAATTTCCCCGATGGCTAATGATGATGGGCACTTTTTCATGTGTCTGTTAGCCATTTATGTCTTTTTTTTTTTGGTAATTGTTTCTGTATTTTATTATCCATGGGCTTGGGAAAACATTCTTGTGAGCATAGATATATATTTTTTTCTTTTCTTTTTTTTTTCACTACAAATTTTCTTTTTTTTTCATTTCTTTTTTTAAAAAAAATTTTTATTAACATAATGTATTATTTGCCCCAGGGTACATGTCT
>CM052806.1:7132080-7214337 GCA_028533885.1 Nasua narica
CCATATAAATTTTAGGATTATTTGTTCCATTTCCTTGAAATAAATGGATGGTATTTTGATAGTAGGGATTGCATTAAATGTATAGATTGCTTTAGGTAGCGTAGACATTTTCACAATATTTGTTCTTCCAATCCATGAGCATGGAACGTTTTTCCATTTCTTTGTGTCTTCCTCAATTTCTTTCATGAGCACTTTGTAGTTTTCTGAGTACAGATTCTTTGCCTCTTTGGTTAGGTTTATTCCTAGGTATCTTATGGTTTTGGGTGCAATTGTAAATGGGATCTACTCCTTAATTTCTCTTTCTTCTGTTTTGCTGTTGGCGTATAGAAATGCAACTTATTTCTGTGCATTGATTTTATATCCTGACACTTCACTGAATTCCTATATGAGTTCTAGCAGTCTTGGAGTGGAGTCTTTGGGTTTTTTACCTAAAGTACCATATCATCTGCAAAGAGTAAGAGTCTGACTTCTTCTTTACCAATTCAGATGGCTTTTATTTCTTTTTGTTGTCTAATTGCTGAGGCTAGGACTTCTAGTATTATGTTGAATAGCAGTGGAGATAGTGGACATCCCTGCCATGTTCCTGATCTTAAGGGAAAAGCTCACAGTTTTTCCTCCTTGAGAATAATATTCACTGCGGGTTTTTCATAGATGGCTTTGATGATATTGAGGTATGTACCTTCTATGCCTACACTGTGAAGAGTTTTGATCAGGAAAGGATGTTGTACTTTGTCAAATGCTTTTTCAGCATCAGTGGAGAGTATCATATGTTTCTTGTTCTTTCACTTATTAATATATTGTGTCACACTGATTGATTTGCAGATGCTGAGCCAACCTTGCAGCCCAGGAATAAATCCCACTTGGCCGTGGTGAATAATCCTTTTAATGTACTGTTGGATCCTATTGGCTAGTATTTTGGTGAGAATTTTTATATCTGTGTTCATCGAGGATATTGGTCTATAATTGTCCTTTTTGATGGGGTCTTTGTCTGGTTTTGGGATCAAGTAATGTTTGCCTCATAAAATGAGTTTGGAAGTTTCCCTTACATTTCTAGTTTTTGGAATAATTTCAGGAGAATAGGTATTAATTCTTCTTTAAATGTTTGGTTGAATTCCCCTGGGAAGCCATCTGGCCCTGGGCTCTTGTTTGTTGGGATATTTTTGATGACTTCTTCAATATCCTTATTGATTAGTTCAGGTTTTCTATTTCTTCCTGGTTCAGTTTTTGGTAGTTTATGTGTCTCTAGGAATGAATCCATTTCTTCCAGATTGTCTAGTTTGCTGGCGTATAGCTGCTCATAATATGTTCCTATAATTGTTTGTTTTTATTTGGTGTTGGTTGTGATCTCTCGTCTTTCATTCATGATATTATTAATTTGGGTCCTTTCTCTTTTCTTTTTGATAAGTCTGGCCAGGGGAGCCTGGCCTGTTAATTCTTTCCAAGAACCAGCTTCTAGTTTCACTGATTTGTTCTATTGTTCTTTTGGTTTCTATTTCATTCATTTATGCTCTGATCGTTAATATTTCTCTTCTCTTGCTGAGTTTAGGCTTTCTCTGCTGTTCTTTCTCAAGCTCCTTTAGGTGTAGGGTTAGGTTGTGTATTTGAGATCTTTCTTGTTTTTGAGAGAGGCTTGTACTGCTATGTAATTTCCTCTCAGGACCGCCTTTGCTGTGTGCCCCAAATTATCAACAGTTGTGTTTTCATTTTAATTTGTTTTCATGAATTTTCTTAATTCTTCTTTAATTTCCTGGTTAACCCATTCATTCTTTAGTAGGATGCTCTTTAGCCTCCATGTATTTGAGTTCTTTCCAACTTCCCTCTTGTGATTGAGTTGTAGTTTCCTGGCATTGTGGTTTGAAATTATGCAGGGAATGATCCTGATCTTTTGGTACTGATTGAGACCTGATTTGTGACCCAAGATGTTATCTATTCTGGAGAATGTTCCATGTGCACTAGAGAAGAATATGTACTCTGTTGCTTTGGGATGGAATGTTCTGAATATATCTGTGATGTCCATCTGGTCCAGTGTGTCATTTAAAGCCTTTATTTCCTTGTTGATCTTTTGCTTAGATGATCTGTCCATTTCGGTAAAGGGGGTGTTTAAGTTCCCTACTATTATTGTATTATTGTTGATGTGTTTCTTTGATTTTGTTATTAATTGGTTTACATAACTGGCTGCTCCCGTGTTAGGGGCATAGATATTTACAATTGTTAGATCTTTTTGTTGGACAGGCCCTTTAAGTATGATATAGTATCCTTCCTCATCTCTTATTATAGTCTTTGGCTTAAAATGTAATTTGTCTGATATAAGGATTGCCACCCTAGCTTTCTTTTGATGTCCAAGAGCATGGTAAATTGTTTTCCACCACCTCACTTAATTTTTTAATTTTTTTAATCTTTATTTTATTTTTTCAGTGTTCCAAGATTCATTGTTTATGCACCACACTCAGTGCTTCATGCAATAAGTTCCCTCTTAAATACCCACCACCAGGCTCACCCATACCCCACCCCCAACCCTCCAAAACCCTCAGTTTGTTTCTCAGAGTACAGTCTCTCATGGTTCATGTCCCGCTTCGATTTCCCCCAATTCACTTTTCCTTTCCTTCTCTTAATGTCCTCTGTGTTATTCCTTGTGCTCCACAAGTAAGTGGGACCATATGATAATTGACTTTCTCTGTTTGAATTATTTCACTCAGCATAATCTTCTCTAGTCCCTTCCATGTTGATGCAAAAGTTGGGTATTCATACTTTTTGATGGCTGAATATTATTTCATTGTATATATGGACCATATCTTCTTTATTGATTTGTCCATTGAAGGGCATCTTGGCTCTTTCCACAGTTTGGCAATTGTGGACATTGCTGCTATGAACATTGGGTATATATGGCCCTTCTTTTCACTACATCTGTATCTTTAGGGCAAATACCCCATAGTGCAATTGCAGGGTCATAGGGTAGCTCTATTTTTAATTTTTTGAAGACTCTCCACACTGTTTTCCAAAGTGGCTCCACCAATTTGCATTCCCACCAATAGTGTGAGAGGGTTCCCCTTTCTCCACATCTTCTCCAACATTTGTTGTTTCCTGTCTTGTTAATCTTTGGCATTCTAACTGGTATAAGGTGGTATCTCAATTTGGTTTTGATTTGAATTTCCCTGATGGCTAAAGATGATGAACATTTTTTCATGTGTCTGCTAGCCACTTGTATGTCTTCTTTGGAGAAATGTCTGTTCATATCTTCTGCCCATTTTTTGACATGATTATCTGTTTTTTTGGTTGTTGATTTTGAGAAGTTCTTTATAGATCTTGGATATCAGCCCTTTGTCTGTGGTGTCATTTGCGAATATTTTCTCTCATTCCGTGGATTGCCTCTTTGTTTTGTTGATTGTTTGCTTTGCTGTGCAGAAGCTTTTTATCTTGATGAAGTCCCAAAAGTTCATTTTCGTTTTTGTTTCCTTTGCCTTTGGAGATGTGTCTTGAAAGAAATTTCTGTGGCCGATGTTGAAGAAGTTACTGCCTATGTTCTCCTCTAGGATTTTGATGGATTCCTATCTCACGTTGAGGTCTTTCATCCATTTTGATTTTATCTTTGCTGGGAAAATTGGACAGTTATGTATAGAAAAATGAAACTTGACCATTGTCTTACACCATACACCCCCTAACTTTAAATCTGGAGGTGTCTTTGGGTCTAAAATGAGTTTCTTGTAGACAGTATATTGATGGTCTTTTTTTTTTTTATCTATTCTGATACTCTGTGTCTTTTGATTGGGGCGTTTAGCCCATTTGCATTCAGGGTAACTATTGACTGATACGAATTTAGTGCCATTGTATTGCCTGTAAGGTGACTGTTACTGCATATTGTCTCTGTTCCTTTCTGGTCTATATTCCTTTTAGGCTGTCTCTTTGCTTAGAGGACTCCTTTCAATATTTCCTGTAGGGCTGGTTTGGTGTTTGCAAATTCTTTTAGTTTTTGTTTGTCCTGGTAGCTTTTTATCTCTCCTTCTGTGTTCAATGACAGCCTTACTGGATATAGGTATTCTTGGTTGCATGTTTTTATCGTTTACTGCTCTGAATATATCGTGCCAGTCCATTTTGGCCTGCCAGGCCTCTGTGGATAGGTCTGCTGCCAATCTAATATTTCTACCTTTGTATGTTAGAGACGTCTTGTCCAGAGCTGCTTCCAGGATTTTCTCTGTGTCGCTAAGACTTGTAAGTTTTACTATTAGATGGTGAGGTGTGGACCTATTTTTATTGATTTTGAGGGGGGTTTTTTGTGCCTCCTGGATTTTGATGCTTGTTCGCTTCACCAAATTAGGGGAATTCTCTACAATAATTTGCTCCAATATACCTTCTGCATCCTTCTCTCTTCTTCTTCTGGGATCCAAATTATTCTAATATTGTTTCACCTTATGGAATCACTAATCTCTTGAATTCTCCCCTTGTGGTCCAGTAGTTCTTTGTCCCTCTGTTGCTCAGCTTCATTATTCTCTGTCAATTGGTATTCTATATCACTAATTCTCTCTTCTGCCTCATCTATCCTAGCAGTAAGAGTCTCCATTTTTTATTGTACCTCATTAATAGCTTTTTTGATTTCAACTTGGTTAGATTTTAGTTCTTTTATTTCTCCAGAAAGGGATTTTATTTTTCCAGAAAGGGATTCTCTAATATCTTCCATGTTTTTTTCAAGCCTAGCTAGCACCTTGATAATTGTGATTTTGAACTCTAGTTCTGACATATTACTAATGTTCATATTGATTAGGTCCCTAGCTGTCGGTACTGCCTCTTGTTCTTTTTTTTTTTTTTTTTTTTTTTGTGGTGAGTTTTTCCACCTTGTTATTTTATCCAGATAAGAATAGATGAATGTGAGAACAAAATACTAAAAGGGTAGCAATGACCCCAGAAGAATATATACTAACAAAATCAGAAGACAGCTGAAACCAGAGGTTGAATAAAAAGGTGAGGGGGGGGAGAGAAGAAGAAAAAAAGATAAATAAATAAATGAATGAATGAATGAATGAATGAATGAATAAATAAATAAATATTAGACTGGTGAATAGAACAGAGCCTCATATTTGATTTTGGGTGTATTTTGGTTTGTTAGAAGAAACTACTTCCCAAAATTTTAAGGAAAGAAGAACATTAATATAAAAAATAAGGGCAAACACTATGAAGGGATGGAATATGAGTTGTAAAGATGTAAATTAAAAAAGATTCTAAAAAAAGATTCTATAAAAGGGATTGCTAAGATAATAATTTGTTTGAAAAAGAAAAAAAAAGGAAAGAGTGTGATCAGGCTGGAGGCTAAAACAAAGCCTTGTGCTAGATTGAGGGTGTATTTTGTTCTATTAGAAAAAATTGTATTCCAAAATTAAAAAAAAAAAAAAACCCTTTATGTATACAAAAAAATAATGTTAAATACAGTGAGGAGCTAAAATATGAATATAACAGTGAAAATTAGAAAAGATTTTTTAAAAGATATTGATAGGATACTAGTTAAAAAACGTTAAAATAAGAGGAAAAATTAAAAAAATAGAAATAAGAAAAAATAAAATTAAAAAATTTAACTTTGAAAGACTAAAGGATCATTAGAAAATAGCCATGAATTCTGTGTATTGCTTTTTCCTAACTCTGGAGTTCTGCGGTTTTCATTGATCGGTGAACTTGGTCTTGGCTGGATGTTCTTGCTGATTTTCTGGGGGAGGGGCCTATTGCAGTGATTCTCAAATGTCTTTGCCTGAAGTGAAATTGCACCACACTTGCCAGGGCCGGGCTAAGTAATCTGCTCCGGTTCTCTCTGTAGCTTTTGTTCCCTGAACGCTTTCTGTACAGTTTTGGAGGACAGGAATGAAAATGGCGCCCTCCCAATCTCTGGTCCATAGGAGCTGAGAGTTCAGGGCCCCACTCTTCAGTCCGCCCTTAGAGAAAAGCAATCACTCCCGTCTCCCTTGTCTCCGGCTGCACTCCAAGCTCAGCCAGCCAGTGACAGAGTGTTTATATCTCTGGTGCATGGCCTTGTTTGCAGTCTCCAATCCCAGCAGGCTCCTACAGCGTGCTCCTGCACCACCCCTCCTGAAGGAGAAAGGTAGGGGTTTCTCTGGATCTGTCCCCTGTGGGGTCTCTGCTTGAAGAGCAGTGGCTCGACTGTGCCTCGGATCACAGTTTAAGGTAATTCTGAGCTGAGAACCTGCTTCTCAGCTCCATCCCTGCCGTTGGCTTCCCTGCTCTGATCCCTGGGAGTTCTGTCACCCTCAGACAGCCTCAGTCTTTCTGTAACCCCATGGTTCCTGAGACCACACTCTCCCTGAGAGGGCTCCACCCCCACTTAGCCTCTGGAGTGATGTCCCTCAGCAGAACAGACTTCTAAAAGTTTCAATTTTGTGCTCCACTGCTCTGTGGCTTGATGGGAGCTGGTACCTCCACTCCGTGGTCTATCTTCCCATCACTTTGGATTCACTTCTTCACACATCCTATCTTCTGGGAAGTGGTTGATTTTCTGTTCCTAGAATTGCTGTTTTTCTTCTCTTCTATCTCATGTTGATTTTGTAGGTGTTCAGAATGATCGATACCTATTTAGCTGAACTTCCGAGATCTGATAATATCTCAGTTTCTTCCTCCTCCACCATCTTGCACCTCTTCCTCGAGTCAGAGAATTTATTTATAGTGCTTGGATATCAACCCTTTGTCTGTAGTGTCATTTGCAAATATCTTCTCCCATTCTGTGGGTTGCCTCTTTGTTTTGTTTCTTTTGCTGTGCAAAAGATTTTTACCTTGAAGAAGTCCCAAAAGTTCATTTTTGCTTCTGTTTCTCTTGTTTTTGGAGACGTGTCTTGAAAGAAGTTGCTGTTGGCTGATTCGTATGAGGTTATTGCCTCTGTTCTCCTCTAAGAGTTTGATGGATTCCTATCTCACAATGAGGTCATTCATCCATTTAGAGTTTATCTTTGTGTATGGTGTAAGAGAATGGTCTAGTTTCATTCTTCTGTATATAGCTGTCCAATTTTCCCAGCATCATTTATTGAAGAGACTGTCTTTTACCATTGGATATTTTTTCCTGCTGTGTTGACAATTATTTGACCATAGAGTTGACAGTCTATATCTGGGCTCTCTACTCTTTTCCATAGGTCTATGTGTCTGTTTTTGTGCCAGTGCCATGCTGTCTTGGTGACCACAGCTTTGTAATACAGCTTGAAATTAGGAAACATGATACCCCCAGCTTTGTTTTTCAACATTTCCTTAGCAATTCAGGGTCTTTACTGTTCTATACAAATTTTACGATTGTTTGTTCCAGCATTTTGAAAAATGCTGTTGATATTTTGACTGGGATGGTGTTGAAAGTATAGATTTCTCTGGGCAGCATAGTCATTTTAACGATGTTATTCTTCTGATCCATGAGCATGGAATGTTTTTCCATCTTTTTGTGTCTTCTTCAACTTCTTTCATGACTGTTTTATAGTTCCTAGAGTATAGATCCTTTACCTCATTGGTTAGGTTTATTCTGAGGTATCTTATGGTTTTTGGTGCTAATGTAGATGGAATCAATTCTCTAATTTCTCTTTCTACAGTTTCATTGTTAGTGTATAAGAATGCAATTGATTTCTGTGCATTGATTTTATATCCTGCCACATTACTGAATTGCTGTATGAGCTCTAGTAACTTGGGGGTGGAGATTTTTGGTTTCCCACACAAAGTATCATGTCATCTCCAAAAAGAGTTTGACTTTGCCAATTTGAATACCTTTACTTTTTTTGTCTGATTGCTCTTGCTAGGACTTCTAGTACTATGCTGAACAACAGTGGCAAGAGTGGGCATCCTTGTCATGCTCCTGATCTCAATGGGGAGGCTCAGCTTTTTCCCATTGAGAGTGATATTCATTGTGGGTTTTTCATAGATGGATTTTATGAAGTTGAGGAATGTTCCCTCTATCCCTATACTCTGAAGAGTATTAATCAGGAAAAGATGCTGTATTTTGTCAAATGCTTTTTTCTGCATCAATTGAGAAGACCATGTGGTTCTTGGCTCTTCTCTTATTTATGTGCTCCATCACATTGGTTGATTTGTGGATGTTGAACCACCATTGCATCCCAGGGATAAATCCCACCTGATCATGATGGATAATCCTTTTAATATGCTGTTGGATCCTATCAGCTAGGATCTTGTTGAGAATTTTGGCATCTGTATTCATCAGGGATATTGATCTGAAATTCTCCTTTTTGAATGGGGTCTTTGCCTGGTTTTGGGACCAAGGTAATGCTGGCCTCATAGAAAGAGTCTGGAAGTTTCCTTCTGTTTATATTTTTTGAAACAGCTTCAGGAGAATGGGTATTATTTATTCTTTGAATGTTTGATAGAATTCCCCAGGGATCCATCAGGCCCTAGACTCTTGTTTTTTTGGGAAAGTTTTGATCACTGCTTCAATCTCATTACTAGTTATTGGTCTATTCAGGTTGTCAATTTTTTCCTGTTTCAGTATTGGAAGTTTATAAGTTTCTGGGAATGCATCCATTTCTTCTAGGTTGCTTAACTTATTGGCATATAGCTGTTGATAATAATTTCTGATGATTGCTTCTATTTCCTTGGTGTTAGTCTTCCCCCTTTCATTCATAATTTTATTAATTTGGGTTCTTTCCCTTTTCTTTTGGATGAGTCTGGTCAGTGGTTTACCAATCCTATTAATTCTTTCAAAGAATCAGCTTCTAGTTTCATTAATGTGTTCTACTGTATTTCTGGTTTCTAATTCATTGATCTCTGCTCTAATCTTAAATATTTCCCTACTCATGCATGGGTTAGGTTTAATTTGTTGTTGATTCTCCAAATCTTTAAGGTGTAAAGATAGTTTGTGTATTCAGGATTTTTCTATTTTTTTAAGTTAGGCTTGGATGGTTATGTATTTCCCCCTTAGGACCAATTTTGCCATATCCCATAGGTTTTGGATTTATGTGTCTTTGTTCTCATTGGTTTCCATAAATTAATTAAGTTCTTCATTGATTTCCTGATTGACTGAAACATGAATAGGATGGTCTTTAGCTTCCAAGTGTTTGAAATTCTTCCAAACTTTTTCTTGTGATTGAGCTCCAGTTTCATGGCATTATGGTCTGAGAATATGAAGGGAATAATCTCAATCATATGGTATTAGTTGAGACTTGATCTGTGACCCAGTAGTTGCCTATTCTGGAGAAAGCCCTATGCATGCTAGAGAAGAATGAGTATTCTGTTGTTTTAAGGGGGAATGTTCTGTATATATCTCTGAGGCCCATCTGGTCCAGTGTGTCATTCAAAGCTCTTGTTTCTTTGTTGATTTTCTGCTTAGATGATCTGTCTATTGCTGAGAGTGGCGTGTGAATGTCTCCTACAAATTAACATATTATTATTAATATGACTATTTTGTTAACAGTTGGCTTATATAGTTGGCTGCTCTCATTTTGGGGGCATAGATATTTACAGTTTTTAGATCTTCTTGCTGGATAGATCCTTTATGAATGATGCAGTGTCCTCTGTATCTCTAACTACAGTGCTTAGCTTAAAATCTGAGTTGTCTGATATGAGAATTGCTACCACAGCTTTCTTTTGAGGTCCGTTGGCATGAAAGATAGTTTTCCATCCCTTCACTTTCACTCTGGATGTATCTTTAGGTTCAAAATGAGTCTCTTGTAGACAGCATATGGATGGGTCCTGTCTTTTTATCCAATCTGCAACCCTGTGCCATTTTATGGGAGAACTGAGGCCATTCACATTGAGAGTGATTATTGACAGATAAGATTTTATTGTCAACATGTTGCCTGTGAAGTCCTTGTTTCTATGGATTGTCTGTATATCTCTGTTCTGTATCACTCTTGGGATCTCTCTCCTTATAGAACACCCCTTAATATTTCTTGAAAGGTTGGTTTAGTGGTCGCATATTCTTTCAGTCTCTACTGGTCCTGGAAGGTTATCTCTCCATCTATTATGAATGACAGCCCTGCCAAATAAAGAATTCTTGGCTGTATATTCTTCTCATTTAGTATCCCGAATATGTCTTGCCAGCCCTTTCTGGCTTGCCAGGTCTCTGTGGATGGGTCTGACATTATTCTGATATTCCTCCCTCTGTATGCAAGGAATGTCTTCCTCTTAACTGCCCTTAAAATGGTTTCCTTGGTTCTAAGATTTGAGAGTTTTACTATTATGTACCTGAGGATTGATCTTCCTTCATTGATCTTGGGGAGATGATTATTTGTTTCATTCCCCAGATTAGGAAAGTTCTTGGCTACAAATTGGTCAAATATATCTTCTGGTCTTCTCTTTCTCTCTACCCCCCCCCCACCCCAGGGATCCCAATAATTCTGACATTGGAATGTTTCATGGCATCATTTATTTCTCTAATTTGGTTTTCATGGATTTTAAGCTGTTTTTTTTCCAGGCCTCCTCTTGCTCTTTCTTCTCTATCAGTTTGTTTTCAAGATTACTAATTCATTCTTCTGCTTCATTTACCCTATTAGAGTACCTAGATTAGATTGTAGCTCATTGATAGTATTTTTAAGTTCTGCCAGATCTGCTCTCATGTCTAACCTTAACAAATCTATGTTGCCATTAATAGTTTTCTCCAGCCTATTGTCTTCATAACCTACCCTGAAGTATATTTCTGATATCTTGATTGGATCCATATCCATTAGATCTGCTGGAGAGGCCACTGTCTCTGGATCTTTTCTTTGTTGGGAATTACTTCTCTTTGTCATTCTGTTGAGTTGTGGTTGAGGGGATGTATAGCTGAAAATATCAACCACTATCCAAGCAAGGTGCACCCTGGGAAGTTTTGGAGCAATCAGAAGTCACTACCAAAAAGAAAATGAAAAAACAAAAAACAACCTAGCCACAATGAGCCCCAACAGGAAGATTTACAAGCCTAAAAAACAAACACAAACAAACAAAAAGACCCTTTAAAGAAAAAGAAAGAAAAAAAAACCCAGCCAAAATGAGCCCCAAGAGTAATATCTATAAAGTACAAAAACAAAAACAAACAAAAAGAAAAAGGAAAGGAAAAAAAAAAGAAAAGAAAAAAAAACCCAGCCAAAATGAGCCCCAAGAATAAGATTTATAAAGTACAAAAACAAAAACAAACAGAAAGATCAACAAAAGAAAAAGGAAATAAAGGGGGGACAGGTGGTAGACAGGTGGTTATAATCATTCAATGTGGGCAAAGAAAGATATTTCAATTTTTCTGGGTATATCTTGTTATCTTTGTTAGAGAACTCAACTTTCCAGGGATACAGGGAAATTAAAACTTGTATATATATAAAGGTAGTATTGAATAGGGAAAAAAGGACTACATTGAAACTTAAATCTATATCTATCTATCTATCTAAAAGAAAAAAATATATGTATGAAAAAGTTTGAGTTAAAAAGTTACTATGAAATATGGTGTATTAAACATCTAGTTGAAATGGTAAGTAGGTAAGGAAAAAAAAGAACAAGAATCATGAGAATTTTAAAAAAGAGAGAAAAGTTGTATCTAAGGAATATATAGGCTATGAGGCACTACCAGGAGCTTAGTATACTGTTTTCCCCTGATGTTGGGGGTTTTACAGTTTTATGGGGACCTGTGGTTGTTGTCCTCTTGTTCTTTCAGCTTGTCTTCTGGGGGAGGACCTGCCACATTGTTTTTCAGTCAGTCCTGCTTGGGTGGAGTTGTCCTGCCCCCTATCAAGGGGCTGGGCTCAGCGGAAACAGGTTTTTCAGGGTTTTATTCTCTGGAGGCTTTTGTTCTCTGGCAGCTTTTCACATCTCTTTGCAGGTTCAGAGCAAAGTAAATCGTCTTCACCCAGACCTCTGCTTCACAGAGAAGCCACAGTCTGCTCCCCTCTGAATGTTCCAGAACACACAGACTCATCCTCTGCCAATCTGTTGAATACCACAGCCTCCCACAGGTGGTGCACACTCCCAGCCATGTCTCAGTAGTCACCCAAGGCCCCTGCTTGTCTCTGCACTGGTCCCGGTGAGCCCAGTCCCAGTAGCCGCCATTCCCGGGACCATTGACTCAAGCCTGAGACAGGTCCTCTCAAGTGTGGGTGGGCGGTGGCTATGGCTGGTCCTGGAACCGTGGGCTTAGGTCTGCACCTGTGGCTGCCCGGTCCCAACAATTGTCCCTTAAGTCCCTTTGTTTTGTTTGAGTGCTGTTATCAGTCCCTTGCCATATCACAGCCACCAGTCTCCAAGCTATTGCTGGTCCCTAAGCACAGGAAATTTCACACTGGGGTATTACTTTCCAATGGCTCACGGCTAGTGGCTCCCTCCTCCTTCTGTTTATCCTTTGATATCAGTCTGAGCACTCGAAAATCCTCTGTACCTCTCCACTAATGATCTTCTGCCCCTGCAGAGATCCAGAAGTGTTTAATCTTACATCTCAGGGTGATTTCATGCGTATTCTGAGTTCTCTGGTAGATATCCAGCTCAATTCAGAGGACTCGTTGAAATAGGGTCCCCTACTCCTCCGCCATCTTGCCCCTTCCTCTTCCAAGAGCAGTATTTTTAAAGAAATAATCAACATCAATGATATGAACTTTCTTAGGGTCTCCCAGTTGATCCCACATAGCAATATGTTCATTTGTATTTGTTTTTTCATTTTAAAATTGAACTAATGGAAGAAAATAAAATGGAATTAAATGGATTTTAAGAAATAAGTAGCTTAGAGAAAGGCTGTGATTTTGACAAAAACAAAAGGAAGACTTCCTAATAAATGGGAATAAATGGGATTAGTGTTCATTGACAAGGCATCTAACACTGAAGATTCCATGATATATATAAACAGTTAACACTTGGAAAAGTCACTTTAATTTAAAGCTGATCTTGTCTGTTGGATATCTTGAAAGTAGAGTTTTAAAGCCTTTCATGTATCAGGCTCTGCTTTTGGACTAACACCAGAATGAAGCAGTCCATCTTTTATATATGCTTGTCTGGTAACATTTCATTTAAGCAGTCTGCATTCAAGAACTCATTCAAAAAAAGGAAAATATGTAAATGTGAAAGCCATAAGAAGTTGTACCAAAAAAACTTTGTTCTACTATAAATAGCTCTGAAAAACATGGTGTTTTCACTTGGCATTCAAATGATAATTTTGTAGTAAAATTCTCATTAAAGTAATATATGATTCTAACAGAAAAAAAATCATTGTATTACAGAATATCAAATTGATCTGTCAAAAGTTTGTAATTTGGTAAGATATTATCTCACTTAAATCTGCATTTCTGCACCAGAAGTGGTTTAGAATGCTATATTACAAACTAATTATATTAACCTTGCAATTTGAAAATAATTGAAAAAAATAAAGTCATAAATTTTGATTAAACAGAGGAGATGTTCATGTCTTTAAGTATTTCAGATTTGCCTAACTTATAAAAATTGCCATGTGATAAGGTCATTTTTCTCTAATAGTTAAATTACAGTTACTTCAATGAAAAATAGTTAATTGCAACTTCTTTCTGAAGTAATTGTAATAACTGATATATCTCTTTTTACATGAAGAACTGTACACTATTTAAGTAATTTCCTATTTAGAACAGCAGCATAAATCCTATGTTAATGCTTTTAAATATGGTACCACAGCAAAAGGAGGAGACTGATCAGACTGAACCATTATGTAAAATAACATTACAACTTTAATTTATGGACAGTATTTATTTCAGATGCTAGAGGGCAAATTCTAACTCAACAATGATCCAATAAATGTATTTTGTTTCCTGTTTCCAAGCAGGTTATTAGACGAGTATTTCTGGTCTCTGGGATCATTGCATGTGGAGTATTTGCTAAAAGGCAATTAGCGATTTCCTCTTCCTTCTAGAATAATTGTAGCAGATAAATGTTTTTGCTGCTAACTCAGTAAGCTGATTTTGAAACAAAATATTTAAGGCACTGCAGAACAATGGAAACAGGGAAGGGAGACACTAGTCAGGTGAATTGATAACCTACATACCCTTTCCTTGGTGGGAGAGGATCAGCAGAGCAGCTGCTGCTCATGTGGGGCCAGAATGACAGGACTGGAGACCTCTCAATATCTAGCTGATTTCCCCTCATGTTTTGCCAAATCTTAAGCTTTTAAGTCAAAAGAATAGTAATCTAATCATAGAAACATCTGAAAAGTAGAGCCCAAATGTTCTGTCTCTTGGTTGTGAGATCTGGCGGGGAGAGGGTCAGGGAAAGGTCCCTGGTGAAAATCCTTGACTCCCTATGCAAGCCCTGGAGAGGGGTCCCTAGGAACACAGTGAGCCAGAGGGAGATTCTGGCTTGCCAAGACTGCACTGCTCTTCATTCAACTTATCCTCTCATTGGGTCACCACCATCAGCACCTCCACCACTGAGCTGAGGAAAGGGCAAATACTCTCCAGGAGGAGATGCCACCACCAAAGTTTCTACCTTTCATAGCCAACATATGATGATGGCTACAAAATTGCCAGGTGTGGTAAGAGACAGAAGTAACTGACCTAAAGCAAGAACCAAAATGTAAATAAGGTCCTGATACTGAAGTCATTAAACAAAGACTTCAGTTTTTTGTAATTTAAATTCAATTAATTAACATATAGTATATTATTAGTTTCAAAGGTAAAGTTTAGTAATTAATCAGTTACATATCACACCCAATGGTCATTACATCAAGTCCCCTCCTTAATGCCCATCACCTAAGCAAAGACTTTAAATAAAATAGATAGGGTTGCCTGGGTGGCTCAGTGGGTTAAAGCCTCTGCCTTTGGCTCAGGTCATGATCTCAGGGTCCTGGGATCGAGTCCCACATCGAGGTCTCTGCTCAGCGGGGAGCCTGCTTCCCCCTCTGTCTCTGCCTGCCTCTCTGCCTACTTGTGATCTCTCTCCCTCTGTCAAATAAATAAATAAAATCTTTAAAAAAACAAAGTACAACCTTTATCAGAAAAGTAGAACCAATAGAAGTGAATCAAATAGCGACTTTATTATTGAAAAACAGAAGAGCTGAAATTAATAACTTGATACATGGGTTTAGTAGCACAGCACATAGAGCAGGAAAAATGTCAGTTAGATGCATTCACAGAGCACACATCAAAATTTAAGGAAGAGAGAGAAAAAAGAATGATAAATACAGGGGAGAGAACAAGGGATATATGGGACAATGGAATGACTGGAGTCCCAGAGAACTGGCCAAAGGTAACCTAGGAAATAATAATAGCTTATCCTCCAGGCTCAAGATAAAAACAAAAATCACTCATAAAAACATCATAGTTCAACTGATGAAAACATAAGACAAAGGGACAAGTTTTAAAAGCACCAGAGGGGAAAAAAAAACATATTATTTTCAAAGGAATGAAAGACTAACAGATGACTTTTCAGAAGACAGAAAAGTGACAGACCTAAGTTCTATAGAAAATAACAACTAACCTAGGATTTCATATAACTGTGAAATTATTCTTCAGAAGTCAAAGTGAAATAGTGACATTCTCAAACAAAAACTGAAGGGTTTATCACTGCATGAAAAGAAATGCAAAAAAAAAAAAAAAAAGAAGCTCTTTCCTTCTAGAAGGAAAATGACCCCAGACAGAAACACAGAACTGCAGGGGCTTGAGCTAAATGGCAGCATAGAAGTAGGACCCTAGGCTTGTCTCATCCCCTGAAAATAGCTGTATAACTAACTATCAAATCAACCTGAGGAGTGGCAGAAGAAACTCCTCAACTAGAGGGAGAGAAGAAGCCACACCAAGGAAGGTAGGTAGTACAGAGACTTGGTTTGGGGTGGAAATGGATCACTGGTGCAATGGAGCTGGGGTGAGTTGGGGGGAGCTGTGGTTAGGGTAAAAGGTGAGAGAGAGAGAGAGAGAGAGAGAGAGAAGCACACAGGGGAATGCACAAGGAGAACATTTCCCCAAAGCCATTGGCTGGGAAAATGAGAGGGGCTAATTTCCTTGAGTTCTTGCAACCAGCAAGGCTTGAAGACTAGAGTTTTATCTATCTACCTATCTATCTATCTATCTATCTATCTATCTATCTATCTATCATCTATCTATCTATTCTAATTTTAATTTTTTTATTATGTTATGTTAGTCACCATGCAGTACATCATTAGTTTTTGATGCAATGTTGCATGATTCATTGCATGTAACACCAAGTGCTCCATGCAATACGTGCCCTCCTCAGTACCCATCACCGGGCTAAGACCAGAGTTTTAAATGTTGCTGGGATCGATCCTGAGGGTGCTGCCTGTCTCCTGGAGAGAAGGCAGGCAAGCAACCCTGGTGGCAGATGACATGGAAACAGCAATCTCAGGAGCGCCTGGGGCATAACAGGGGGCAGACTGTTCACTCTTCTTGGAGCTCAGCCCTGAGAGGTAGTATTCACAGAGGCTCCTCTCCAGGAACAAAGGAGCCAGTTGGCACCATTTCCCTCCCTTGACCCTCAGTCTAGGTGCAGAGCCACTGGCCACCCAGCCTGCTCCCTCCAAGTTCCATCCCCCTGCACTCCGGTGCAACTGCCCTTTTCAGTCAAACCTCGCTCAGCCCCAGTGTGGTGGGACCCACCCCCAGAAGACCTGCCCACACCATATCTCCCAGCCAGAGAGATCAGCAGGGCCTCAGTTCTAGCAGAAGTAGTATCAGATCTCACTTCACAAGCAGATCAAAACACACCTTGTTAAAACTTTCCACTTCTGGCCAAGTACCAAACATTGCCCATGGCAGACAAGGAGAGCCTCTGCAGACAACTGGCCTGAAGGACAAAGCAGCCCAAAGACAGCAGCAGAGTGCACACGATACACACCTGAGACACTCACTGAAGCACCAGGCCCTGGACACAATATGATCTCTTCCTCATAAGGCCCTTACTTCCAGGGACAGGAGCCATAACTGGCACTTTTTTAAAAAAAAGATTTTATTTATTTATTTGACAGAGAAAGACATAGCAAGAGAGGGAACACAAGCAGGGGGAGTGGGAGAGGGAGAAGCAGACTTCCTGCAGAGCAGGGAGCCTGATGCAGGGCTTGATCCCAGGACTCTAGGATCATGACCTGAGCTGAAGGCAGACACTTAACAACTGAGCCATCCAGGTGTCCCCATAACTGGCTTTTCTAATACAGAAAAGAAGGCAGAGACTTAGACAAATGCCAAGATGGAGGAATTCACCCTACATGAAAGAACGAGATAAGGTCATGCCAGAGATCTAAGTGAAAGAGATATAAGTAACATGCCTGCCAGAGAATTTAAAGGAATGATCACAAGGATACTCGCTGGGCTTGAGAAAAGAATGGAAGCCTTTAGGGAGGCCCTTGACACAGAGATAAAAGAGTTAAAAAAACAATCAGTCAGAAATGAAAAATGCAATAACTGAGATTTGAAAGAGACTGGATATAATAACCACAAGGATGGAAGAAGCTGACGAATGAATTATTGACCTAGAAGACAAAAGAATGGAAAATAATGAAGCTGAACGAAAGAAAGAAAGCAGAATTATGGATCATGAAAAGAGACTTAGGGAACTCAGGATCTCCATCAAATGTAATAACATTCATATTATAGAAGTACCAGAAGAAGAAGAGAGGAAAAATGGGGCAGAAAACTGATTTGAGGAAATAAAAGTTGAAAACTTCTCTAATCTGGGAAAAGAAA
This sequence comes from Nasua narica, assembly GCA_028533885.1. NCBI lineage: Eukaryota > Metazoa > Chordata > Mammalia > Carnivora > Procyonidae > Nasua > Nasua narica. Next base: position 7,149,663 of record CM052806.1, read on the forward strand.
CAGATTCTAGAGGCACAGAGAACTCCCATCAAAGTCAGCAAAAAACATCCAACACTAAGATATATTATAATTAAACTTGCAAAATATGGTGATAAAGAAAAGTCTTAAAAGCAGCAAGACAAAATAATTCGTTAACTTACAAGGAAAACCTATAAGGCTTGCTGCAGATCTCTCCACAGAAACTTGCCAGGCCAGAAGGGATATATTCAGTGCACTGAATGGGAAAAATCGGCAGCCAGGAATACTCTATCCTACAAAGCTATCATTCAGAATAGAAGGAGAGATAAAGAGTTTCTCAAACAAGTAAAAACTAAAGGGAGTTTGTGACCACCAAACCAGTCCTGGAAGAAATATTAAAGGGGACTCTGAGTGGAAAGGAAAGCCTAAAAGTAACAAAGACCAGAAAGGAACAGAGAAAGTTTCCAGAAAGAACAACAAAACAAGTTATAAAATGGCACCAAATTCATACCTATCAATAATTACTCTGAATTACTAAATACTCCAATCAAAAGACACAGGGTATCAGAATGGATTAAAAAAAAAAAAAGATCTGTCTATATGCTGCCTAGAAGAAACTCATTTTAGACCTAAAGACAGCTGCATATTGAAAGTGAGACGATAGAGAAATATTTATCATCAAATGGATGTCAAAAGAAAGCCAGAGTAGGAAAACTTATATTGTACAAATTCTACTTTAAACCAAAGACTGTAACAAGATATGAAGATGGGCACTATGTCATAATCAAGGGGAAAATCCAACAAGAAGAGCTAACAATTATAAATATTTATGACCCTAAAAAGGGAGCACCCAAATACATAACACAGTTAACAACAAACATAAAGGAACTCATTGAAAATAACGCAGTAATTGTAGGGGACTTTAACACCCCACTCACAGCAATGGACAGATCATCTGAGCAGAAAATCAACAAGGAAACAACGGCTTTGAATGACGCACTGAACCAGGTGGACTTAACAGATATATTCTGAACATTGCATCCTAAGCAGCAGAATACATATTCTTTTCAAGTGCACATGGGAGAAAAGACAACGTATGAGGTCATGAATCAGGCCTCAATAAGGACAAAAATTCTGAGATCATACCTTGCACATTTTCTGACCAGAACACTATGAAATTTGAAGTCAACCCACAAGCAAAAATTTGGAAAGACCTCAAATACATGGAGGTTAAACAACATGTACTAAATTGAAAAATAATAATAAAAATTAAAAATTAAAAAATTGAAGCAAGAAAAATCTCAAATAAGCAACCTAATAGACCAAATATACACCTAAAGGGCCTAGAAAAAGAACAACAAACAAAGCCTAAAGCCAGCAGAAGAAGGCAGAAATTAAGGCAGAAAGATTAAGGCAGAAATAAATGATATAGAATCTCAAAGAGCAAAAGAACAGATCTATGAAACCCGGGGTTCATTCTTTGAAAAAAGTAATAAAAATGATAAACCCCTGGCCACATTTATCAAAAAGAAAAGAGAAAGGACACAAATAAATAAATCACAAATGAGAGAGGAGAAATAACCAACCCCACAGAAATACAAATAATTGTAAGAGAATATTATGAAAAACTACATGCCAACAAATTAGACAGCCTGGAAGAAATGGATGAATTCCTAGAAACATATAAACTAACTAAAGTGAAATAGAAGGAAGGAATAGAAAATTAGAAGAAATAGAAAGTTGGAACAAACTGATAGCCAGCAAAGAAATTGCATCAGTAATCAAAAACCTCCCAACAAACAAAACTGCAGGGCCAGATGGCTTCACAGGGGTATTCTACCAAACATTTAAAAAGTTAATACCTAACTTGCCAAACTGTTCCCAAAAAATAGAAATGGGAGGACACTTCCAAACTCATTCTATGAGTCCAGCATTACCCTGATACCAAAACCAGATAAAGTCACCACTAAAAAAGAGAACTCCAGGTCAGTATTCCCGATGAACATGAATGCAAAAATTCTCAATAAAATACTAGCAAACCGAATCCAACAGTACATTAAAAAAATCATTCACGGGGGTGCCTGGGGGGCTCAGTGGGTTAAAGTCTCTCTCTTGGGCTCAGGTCGTGATCTCAGGGTCCTGGGATCGAGCCCCGCAGCAGGCTCTCTGCTTAGAGGGGAGCCTGCTTCCCCCATCTCTCTGCCTGCTTCTCTGACTACTTGTGAACTCTCTCTGACAAATAAATATATAAAATCTTAAAAAAAGAGAGAGAGAAAATTAAAAAAATAAATAAATAAAAATCATTCACCATGATGCAGTGAGACTTATTCTTGGGCTGCAAAGGTGGTTCAATATTTGTAAATCAATCAACGTGATACCTTACCTACATCAATAACAGAAAGGATAAGAACTATATGATCCTTTTAATAGATGCAGAAAAAGCATTTGACAAAGTACAACAGCCATTCTTGATAAAAACCCTCAACAAAGTAGGGTTAGAGGGAACATAACTCAACACAATAAAGGGTATATATGAAAAACCCATAGCTAATATCATCCTTAATGGGGAGAAACTGAGACCTTTTCCTCTACAGTCAGGAAGAAGACATAGATGTCCACTCCCACTGTTATTTAACATGGTACTGGAAGTCCTAGCCATGCCAATCAAACAAAAGGATATAAAAGGCATCCAAATCAGCAAAGAAGTTAAGACTTTTAGTATTTGCAGATAACATGATACTCCATATGAAAAAAAAAAAAACAAAAGACTCCACCAAAAAATTGCTAGAACTGATGTGGGAATTCAGTAAAGTTACAGGATACAAAATCAATGTACAGACATCTATTGTATTTCTATACACCAGTAAAAAAGTAGCAGAAAGAGAAATGAAGGAATTAATGCCATGAAAAATTGTACCAAAAATAATAAGATACCTATGAATAAACCTAACCAAAGAGGTAAGAGAACTGTACTCTGAAAACTATAAAACACTAAAGAAAGAAATTGAAGGTGACACAAGGAATTAGAAAGACATTTCACACTCATGGATTAGAAGAATAAATATTGTTGGGACGCCTGGGTGGCGCAGTTGGTTGGGCAACTGCCTTTGGCTCGGGTCGTGATCCCGGCGTCTTGGGATCGAGTCCTGCATCGGGCCCCTTGCTCCGCAAGGAGCCTGCTCCTCTCTCTGCTTCTGCCTGCCTCTCTGCCTGCTTGTGTTCTCTCTCTGTTAAATGAATAAATAAAATCTTTAAAAAAAAAAAAGAAGAATAAATATTGTTAAAATGTCTATACTACCCATTTAATGTAATCCCTATCAAAATACCCCAGCATTTGTCACAGAGCTAGAATAAACAATCCTAAAATTTGTATGAAACCACAAAATTACCCCGATTAGCCAAAGCAATCTTGAAAAAGAAAAACAAAGCTGGAGGCATCACAATTCCGGACTTCAATTATATTATAAAGCTATAGTGAACAAGACAGTACAGTACTAGCACAAAAGATAGATATATGGATCTATGTTCCACATAAATCAGTGGAACAGAATAGGAAACTCAGAAAAGAATCCACAACTACTTGGTCAATTAATCTTTGAAAATGCAAGAATTCCAATGGGGGAAAAAAATCTCTTCAACAAATGGCATTGGGAAAACTGGACAACACTGTGCAAAGAATGAAACTGGACCACTTTCTTACACCATACACATGCAAAAAATTCAAAATGGATTAAGGACCTAAATGTGATACAAGAAACCATTAAAATCCTAGAGGAAAACACAGGCATTAACCTCTCTGACATCAGCCATAACAACTTCTTACTAAATATGTCTCCTGAAGCAAGGGAAACAAAAGCAAAAATAAACTATTGGGATTTCACGAAAATAAAAAGCTTCTGCACAGCAAAGGAAATAGTCAATAAAATTAAAAGGTAACATAGGAAATGGGAGATGTTTGCCAATGACATATGTGATAAAGGGTTTGTATCTAAAATATACAAAAAACTTACAAAACTCAACACCCAAGAAACAGATAACCCAACTAAAAAATGGCAGAATACATGAATAGATATTTTTCTAAAGAAGACATCCAGATGGCCAACAGATACATGAAAAGATATTCAACAGCATTCATTATCAGGGAAATGCAAATTAAAACTGCAATGAGATACCACCTTACACCGGTCAGAATGGCTAAAATCAACAACACAGGAAACAACAGGTTTTGGCAAGGATGTGAAAATGGGGAACCTCTTACGCTGTTGGCGGGAATGCAAACTGGTGCAGCCACTCTGAAAAACAGTATGGAGGTTCCTCAAAAATTAAAAATAGACCTACTCTACAATCCAGCCATTGCACTAGTAAGTACCCAAAGGACACAAAAATACTAATTTTTTTAGTAGGGATACATGTACACTAGCAGCATTACCAATAATAGCCAAATTATGGAAAGGGCACAAATGTCCACCGACTGATGAATGGATAAAGAAGATGCGGTATATATACATAATGGAATATTATTCAGCTATCAAAAAGAATGAAATCTTGCCATTTGCAAGAATGTAGATAGAGCTAGGGAGTATTACGCTATGAAATAAGTCAGAGAAAGACAGATACGGTATGATTTCACGCGTATGTGAAATTTAAGAAACAAACCAAACTATTACAGGGGAAAAAACAGTCAAACCAAGAATCGGGGTCTTCGCTATAGAGAACACATTGATGAGTACCAGAGAGGAGGTGGGTGGGGGAGTGAGTTAAATAGGTGATGAGCACCCGCTGTTGTGCAGAATTGCTGAATCACTAAATTTTACATCTGAATCTAATATTACACTCTGTGTTAAGTATCTGGAATTTAAATAAAAACTAAAAAAAGCAAAAAGCCTGCCAGATTAAAAAAAAAAAACCCACAGATGTACAGAAAGAAGGGAGGAGATACAGAATGGGTTAAAATGCAAGTAAAGCTTCGCTTCTTGATTTGGGTGCTGTGTACACGGATGTTTTCACTTTCTGAAAGATTCATAAGCTCTGCGTTTAAATTTGTGCATTTTTCTGTTGTGTTATGCTTCACTTAGAATTTTACCAAAACAAAGCAAAACAAAAACTGCTTACTGGAAAATTTACAGCTTTAAATGCATACATAGAGAAGAATAGCTAAAAACCAATGCGCTACGCAGCCATCTCAAGAAATTAGAAAAAGAACAACAAATTAAACCCAATGAAAGTAGATGGAAGGAGATCATAAAAAATAAAAATAAGAGCAGAAAGGAAATAAACAGAAAACATATAGAGAGGATCAGGAAAACCAGAATTTGGTTCTTTGAAAGGATTAATAAAATAAAATAAAAAATCCCTGGTGAGGGGTAGATAGAAGGATAAAAGAATCTGAAATGAAAAAGAAGTACCATCTAACTGCTGACACTTTCTTTGTCCTCTTTCCTGGATGGAGTTGTCTCTGAGCCTCCCTGGGGGCATTCAAGCTGGAAGTAGGGATCCCAACAGATCCTTGGAGGCCAAATACAGGATTGGCCATACACGAAAGTCCAGTACCTTCTGAGCTACCTATTTTTATCCCTCATTCTGGATTATGGGGGTAAGTCTCTACATTTCAGTCCAAGTAGTGGGAAAGCTTTTAAGTCAGATGGTGGAGAACTGAGTTCCCTAGGGTTGAAATAGGACACGTAAACTAAGAATGACAGATTCTCCTACCAAAGAGGTCCAGATGGTAAAAGTACAGCTTCTGCCATAAAGAGAGAGGGTCAGATGGAGACCCTGCCCCATATCCTATCCTGATTACTAATACTTAAGCCAGCTCTTGACCCTCTGGTGTGTTCTAGAGGTCTTTCAGGAAGCATGTACTTTTCTTAGGTATTAGCCAGTTTTTCCAGATTGGTGGTGCCATGAAATGCAAGGATGCACTGGATCAAGGTGAGAATCACAAATGAATGTCAGGGGCTTGTTTCAGAAGACCTAACTGTTGACTAGTTTTCATGACATTGGGTCATGAGATGCACTGCACTACCACAATAAATCGGATCAGAGCTCCACACCTATGACTCTTCAGGAGGTTGGGAGGGTAACAATAATCCTTTAGGGTAACTGGGTATGTCCTTGACCATGCACAGATCTTAGGGACTTAAGGCGATGTAATTTCTGATACCTGGTCACCAGATAACTGTGATCAGATTTCACACGGCTCATATGTTACCAGCTCCAGGGACATGGCTCACAGAAATCTACCGAAATAGCTCTCCAGGAGTCACGTAACACATACAGTCACGCTTTAATCTTGCAAATAGGCTGCATGACAAGGTAAGATCCTCAGAGCTGGGCCAGCCTGGCAAGAAGTGAAGAATCCATCCTAGTAGAAAAAGCTGCTTTATCCCTGGATTTCCCTTTGCCTCACAGGGTGCCTCTTTTCTCCCCCTACCCAATTTTCCCTTAGATTCTAGGAGACATTAAACTTTTTTCACCGTTTGAGGCTCAGTCAGGACTAATGGGGTCAGCTGCAAACGGGACCATGGTTTTCCACGGAGAGAATCTTGCAGGCTAGGAATATTCAGACCTGCAGTTCCTGCCCAGGAGAGCCCACCCACCAGTCTGGCTCCCGGCCACACAGGACGTGGTAGCTCAAAGCTCATATAGAAATGTCAGGCCATATGGCACACTGCATATTGAATGGGCTGCTGCTTTTCCCAGGTACAGCTGATTCCAAAGCCTTGGATACAGTAAATGAATCCTGGGTCCCTCTAAAAGACCTGTGACATCAAAAAAGTAGCCTCACGGCAGGTGAATTCCTTGCCTGAAAAGGGGACAATGCACTCCAGTGATGTGAGATTTCATGAAAAAATAACATTTGCAGGTTTAGAATTTACTGCTTCTTGGGAAAAATTCGTTTCTGAGTTGGGGGCATTGATCTTCACTATATGGCTCAGTTGGGGAAACCCTTCAGGTAGAGAGTCTACAGATGCTGAGAGGTGTGATGCAGCAGGTCAGTGTCAGGGCTGTTAGGGAAAAAAGTGATGAATGAGGCCCACATGCCATCCCATAAAACCCAGAACTATCAACCTGACTAATGGTGCAACCTCTGATGGGCTAGCAGGGCCTCCCTTTCCACACGTCTGGCATCCACAGAACAATCTGTGGAACTGGAAATTTCAGCATCTTTTTCTGGGTAGGCTCAGAGATGAGTCTGTACCAGAGAATCAGAAACAGTCCTAAAGGAAAGTGTGTGGAGTGGGAGAGGTGACAGAAGGTCATTGAACGCACCAAGTTCAGGCTCTGGCTTGTATCAGAGGTGGTCAAGCAAGAGGAGCATGCATCATCGGAAACAGTCTTAAATTGACATAAATATTCCAATGGTAACTATTCCCTTACTTCTACACTTCCTTGAGGTGGCAGGAATCACGGGCTTTATGAAATTCTTACTACCTTGCATCTGGCTTAGCTTCTTGACCGCAGCCGGCTTGGAGCTTCCTATGAGCTTTGCATCATCCTTCCCCGTTCCATAGAGCCTCAGGCCACCCTGATCCTTTAGGCGATTTCCGGATTCCCTGGCTCCTTTCCAGCCTTGGCAGGTGGCAGTGGCGCAGGAACGACCTTCTCCTGTTCCTCTTCGTTCCGCTGCCGACAGAGGGCGCCAGAGAGGCGGTGCGTCTGCATCACAGAGCCCCGCCAGGCTGAGCAGGTGATGAAGCTAAGTTAGGACCCTCGTGAGCCCTCAGAGGGGCAGGATCTTCTTTCAAGAGCCCCTCTCTTACAAGAATTTGCTTTGTGTAGTTGCCTTGTGTCGTTACTTCGTTTGGGTCAAGTATCCAGAGCTTCTATTTAACGGGTTCTGATGTGTCAATATTCATTGTTTTGTATTGAGTTTTGCCTGAAATTTATTTTCTCCAATTTGGGAACTACCTGTGATTACACTAGTAGGAGTGAGGGGTCGTGGTAGATCATTTTGGCTATTCCTTTCCATGTTACCACACCCTTTTTGCCTTTTCCCTTCTGTTATTTTTTTTTTACATCTTCTCTTTCCCTTCTGAAAATATTTCACATTATTTATATTCTTTATCCTTTCATCTGTTTCTTTGTTAAAGGGTCAGACAGGCCTTAAAATTTTAGTATTCACAAGAAATTCATGTTCTCTGTTATGGAAAACTCACACTAAAATAAGCCTCTTTTTTTTCAGGAGTAACTATTAATGGAGGAAGGGGAACAGATCAAGAGGTTTTAAATAAAAAGGAATAGAAGTCCCATGAAAGGTTTTGAATTTATAGGTTCAAATTTCTAGATTTTGTATAAAAATAGCAGTGCTTCATATATGTCATTCTCTGGTAGATGATGTGGTATTTATAACTATATTTTTTCCAAGGATATGGAGGGCATAATGACACAGTTCCTCCCTTAGAAGTCACGTTCTCTGGTTTGGATTTTAAAGACAGATTGGCCCTCATTCTGGTGAAGCTGAAAGAAACACAATTAGCTCCTTTCTCCTTTCAGCTTTTGGTCTGTCCTCTTCTCTCAGGTAACAGCTGGCAGTAGAAATGTGGTTCTAAATATGGACCAGGACCTGCCAGCTCTGGTTTTGCTTGGGAAGTGGGAAACAGGGCTGAGATTAGCAGCTGCTGAAGTGGACAAGGCATTGTTTGCATTTTCTAGACCCTGTGGGTGCTGTTGAGTTTTTCAGTGTTCTTGGGTATCAAATGAATTCTAGGATTTTGAGAAAGTGCGACATATGAGAAACTGAGGTCTAGATTAATGAGAATTTTTGAGGAGTTAGTGCTTTTTTACAGTATATGAACTCTGAACTCTTTCTTGCTTCTACAAAGCCCGTATGAACAAACAGCATCATTGGCACCATTTGAAAATGGTGTTGGAGTTGACTTAGGGAAAACCCGTTTTTATGGATGACAGCAGCTCCTGGGGGTAACCTCTGAACTGGCCCCAGGTATGTGCAAAGGACCAGTGACAAGTGTCTAGGAAGGCACACATGGTGTTCAGGCAGGTTTCCCTGACCTCTGTGGGTCTCTGTCCTCACAAGAACATGGCAGCTATGCACGACATAGACTTGGCTAAAAGACTCAGTGGGTCAAAAGGAAGAAATATAAGTTGGGAACGAAGTAAAAAAAGGAAAATGCTCCCTTTCCACTGCTCTTCTAGCATCAGCTTCCAGGACCTGAATCAAAGAAGGAAGAGTTGCTAATCACTAACCAGAACTTGAATCAAAGAAGGAAGAGTTGCTAATCACTAACCAAGACCTGAATCAAAGAAGGAAGAACTGCTAATTACTAAACTGGTTGTTCCATTTCCCAGTGTGGACTGGCCCATGTTAAGTGAAGAGCAGAATAACCCTGCTTTAAAAGGTGGTACCTCTCTGCCACCTCCTTATTCCAAGAAGTTGGACAGATCAGAAGACTGCATGCTATCTTTGTAATACCCACTTGCCATACGTATCTGCCTAGGGGTCACATAGTTCCCTCCCTTACCCATATTTCTTTGTCTCTTCCTCTAGATGATGGCTCAGAGGCCATCCATCTGTGGGAAAGAGAAGACATAATGGTTGTTATCCTTGTGCATAAGTCTCTTGCTTTCTACACAGGAGTTCTGAGCACCAGCTTAATTAATTCATTAATTAACTCAATAAATATTTATTAAGCCTCTCTCAGGGAGATGCTACTAGCAATAAAAAAATCTTTAAAAATGTTATCTTGTGTTGAAATTATGGGTGATTTTTACTTTGATCCTTTGTCCAAATTTTGTTGGAAATAGGTAAACTTTAAAAAATGTATATACAAACAGGATTCATACACACCTAACAAATACATTGAAATAGAGAAGATTCTGGATATTCATGTGAAGGAGTAACTGACATCTTGGGCTCTGTCTTCTAATTTGAACTTTCTCTATAGCTTTTTATGGTGGAGCCTACTGAGCTCCTCACTCGGAATCATCTGGATGGGAGGAAGGCCATATGTTAGCCATAGAACTTTCCTTCCTCTGGTCAAGATTTGCTAAAGCAGTGACATCGGCATTCCCATTCTGATGGCCATACAAGTTCTCTGCCCAATCATTCTGGGAGGTATGCCCCCAGCACTGACTCCAACTTCAAAGTTCTATCTAGTGTATTACCTGATAACACACCCTCTATGGGACCAGAACTCGGCACCAACTCCACCTTACTGGTGGGGGCCCTTCTGGTCTACTTTGACCTTATCAGGACATCATGGTTGGCTCTGAGGTCAGATTGCCAAGGTTCAAGTCCTGGTCCTACTCTGTGAATAGTGGACCAGATGCATTATATTCCTGCATCTCAGGAAGAAAAGGGGAAAATTTCATCTGCCTCCCAGGGTTTTCATGAAGGTTAAGTGGGACAATACATCTTAGGTGCTCAGCACGGTGCCTGGCATACCGGGAGAGCTCAGAGATGTTTAGTTGCACAATGACTATTGTGACTCCTCTATTCAGGACATCAGCCTTATGCCCAATGGCAGCCCAGGGGTCAGATCTTATAAGCCATGAGCAGATCCCCAGAACAAGCACAGGCCACCCTCTGTGGGATGGCTGCAGCCACCTTCATGCCCATCTGCTCTGTCTGTCTAATTGGACATCATTGGGCATCATGGTAATCAGCTGGCCATGCCCTACGGACACGGCTTCACCTACCTGGCTGCAGGTCCAGACACAATATCTTAGTTAGGTCAGGCTCCCTTGTCTGCCCCACATACTCTTCTGCCAAAAATAGACTCTCTCTGCCCTCACTTGCACAGGCCTTTATGAGTGAGCTATTGTGTCTCCAGCTCATGGAGATTAAAAGGGGCAGAATATGCCCTCCTTGTCTTGTTGAAGCACTGTCTAGAGGCAGAGCTAGAGAGAGCCTCATCGGCCTTGCTCATTTCTAGTTCCCTGCATCTGTGGTCTTGAGTGAAAGAGATTCATTTTGTGTGCAGAGTGGCTCTGAGAGGGACAGAGAGAGTCTTTTGTGTGTGTGTGTGTGTAGAGTGCCAATTTCACGCTACCACATCTGTACAGGGGAAAATCACTCCCAAGTTCTTCTAGTTTCTTCATATTTCCCCTCTTGCTAGGAAAGGGGTGCTGTAAGGTCGTCCGCACATGCATTCTGTCCTCGAGTTCTGTCCCTATCCTGCCCCATCACACTTCTAGTCACCTGGTCCCTAGCAGGTCAAGGGCCTCTGGGAAAGGCTGGGCTCTTCACTTGCTCTGCCTCCTGTTCCTTCTGACTCCTTCTGAACCCCAGTCCGACTCTCCACAGACACATTCCAGACTACGTCTTCACGACTCCTCCACTGGCATGCACCAGGTCATGCTGACAATGCCTCCTCTCACAGTTTCTTCTCCCTGATTTCCACGGCCCGATTCTTTTGGTTTCTCTGATGCTACAGTTACTGTTGCTACACAACAAAGGAACCGAAAGCTTACCAGCTTGAAACAACACTATATTAGGATCTCTCAAAGTTCTGTGAGGTGACTGGGCTCAGCTGGACATCTCCCCCTTGGGGTCTCGCATGCTGTTACCATGGATAACAGCTGGGCTGCACCTGTCATCCCCTCCGTGGGGATGGCTGGAGCAGCTGGGCTGGCCAACGGTCTCTCCGGGCAACCTTATGCATGGTCACCTTGGGCTTCTCATAGCACACCTGTCTCACAGCTCCAAGAGGGAGTGTTCTAAAGGGTGGGAAGTAGAAGCTACCAGTCTCTTAAAATCTGGGCCTGGAAGTTGGCACAGCATCACTTTAGCATGGAAACTTGCACAGGAGAGGAGACTTGAACAGCTCCTCTTGAGAGGACTGTCAAGTAATTTGTGGCCCTACTTAATTCTGCACATGGGATGATCTCTCTTCCTCCAGCTCCATTTCCTCCTCCTCTTTGTCAGGACTCTGTCCTCAACTCTCATCTATCTCTGCCTGCCCACCCCACCCCCCAGGCCTTCCTGCCTTTGCAGGTGCTATCCCTTGCCTGCAATGATCTCTCTACCACTTGGCCCCTGATAGCAGCCCTTCCCTCCCACTGGCCCCACCTGCCTACAAGCTCCTCTTATATGTGGGTGAGGATCAACTCTGTACCGCAAAGCTGGGATGGGTGCTCCTTATCTTCACTGATACAGGACACAGTGAGAGGTATGTGCCTGGAGATAAGCACATTCCTGCAGGAAAGCAACAGCTTTGGCAGGCGGGGACCAAGCCTCTGCCTCTAGATCTGAGGTCCTGAAGGTGAGAGCAGTCCTTAGGAGGCCTCTAGCACGAAAGGGTTAAGAGAGGCAGGTGAATCCGTATGCTCCTTTATTGACATGGTGACTCAAGTTTCCTCCAGAATAGTCTCAGTCTGTGATAATAGGACCTGACCACTTATTTGTGTTCATTAAGAACTTTCATCTCATTGGGAGACCTGACACATACCCAACCAGAAGCCAGCACTACCTGTATTGCTGCAAATGTGAACTATTTGGTCATCCCTTTCTGTTTTCTGTAATAATGCTTAGTTACTCTTTGTATTGTATGTTATTTAATCTGATATATTGGCACCTCTATGCACTAAAGATCAATTTTTCTGCTCTCAGATATAACGGAATATTTGACATGGCAAGAATTGATTGCAGTCAACAGTCTGGCTTCTCACGTTGGGTAGACCAAGGGCAAGCCTGCTGTGTGTGTCTCCTCACTTGTATGTCCCTGTATGGCTTGCCTTCCCACACGGGCCTCTGCCCTCTCACTGCCGCATTCCCATGGTCTCATTGGCCCTGTTCAGCCAGCACACTTAGGTTGGGCTTTGGTAGCCCCAACATGATTACTGTGTGAATATTTCCAACCATTTCTGGTCTGCTGAAGAGCAAGTGACTGTGGATTTGGTGACATGAGTTCCTTCCTCTACCATTCCAGGAGATTTCTCTCCAGCAAGATTACTTCTTTTAGGCTTTTAAAGCAAAACGTGAAGGAAATAAGGAGGGAAGAAGAGCACCATGAGTGTGAGCTACAATCAGGGGTAGGTGAATGGGGAAGTTTAGGTGGGAGGAAATCTGGAGGAATTATGTGGTGAAAGGAAAATGAATTTCGGGAGTGTTGCTGTGAACTGCACACTCTTTTCTCAAACTTTAAGAAATATAAGAATGTTGGCGATATTGAAATTACTTTATGATTGTTGCAGAGTGCAACTTTGACCATGACTTTCCTTTGGGATAGCATTAAACTGGATGAACGATGGGGTTGTTATGGTGTCCCAGGAATTATATAATAAAAATAAGATGACATAATAATACGAGTGCCCATTGTCTTGCAAATATGTATATGGAGCCATCCTTGTTCCTCACAAAAAAAAAACAACAAAAAACCTGTGAGGCCCTGTGAGTGCCTTTTCTCCCCACGTAGACTTGAGACTTCTTGAGGGCTCAGAGCCCATGACTCAGACGTTCACCGTACTACCAATGGAGACACCTCCTCGGAAGTAATAAATCGGTGATTGAAAATGGCATCCCACAGTGTCGTTCTTCACCACACCAGTGCTAACAATGGAGCAGTCCTGGTGAAAGTATGCCCAGGTTCAAATAAAAGGCTGCAACAACGTGTCACCTGAACCATCTGGATTGTCTGCCTGACAAGATCCCTGCATCTAATCGTGGTTCTGGGTGGCCTCCCAGCTCCAGCAGGGCTTGTCCTTGCTCTGGCTGCACTGCCGGAAGCGAGGAAGTATGCGCCAGAAATGCTAACGAGGGGAAGCCAGCTCCAGTTTCCCTGGAGCCTCGCTTTTTACTTTAGTGCCCTTCCATCTTCAACTCTAGCTGCAAAGCATGTCCCACAGAAAGCTCTCCAAACAAAGCCATTCAGTTTGCTGTCATCACCAGGACATCCACTTGTCCATTCCCTGAGGAGAAATGCCAAATGGAGTGTTCGCTGCTCATTGGACCCCTCTCAGAGTGGCACCAACAATCCCTAATTCAGAGCCTAATACTTACAGAGTGGACAGGGCTAGATCGGACACATCGGGCACTCATGGGGTGGCTCAGTTCATCTGCCTTCTCGGGGCTATCCATTAACCTCATTTTATAGAGGAAGAGACAGAATAGGCCATACTGGGGTGGATGTTGAGCCCACATACCTCTTGCTTGGAAGCCCCTTGCCCAAGTGTGGACTGAGAGGCAAAACCTGACTCCCTCCCACCTGTGTAAAGATCACCTCACCACACTCAGTGGGTGTCGTCTAAAAACTTACAGCAGGACGAGGTGCTTAGATTTTCTGTTAAGTATAATCAGGGGTCTCTGTGTGTGTTTTAACTTTGGGATGATGGATGGAAAAGGACTGGGAATGTGCTAATGTTTGAGGGCCATTCTTCTGACCAATGCTGTGAGAGAGAATCAGCACAAGCAGTGATTACTGCTGATTAGGGTGTGACTCTGGGAGTGAGAGCAGAGACGGGAAAAGGCTGAACCTGAGGGGGCAGCGTGGACTTGGGGCAGGAGCAGTGACCTGAGCAGCGGAGGACACCAAGGCAGGGCAGAGCAGTCAGAAAGGACTGCGGATTTCTGGCTTACACCCAGACAGCTGTGAGAAGGCCACATTCATGACTGTGGTAGCATGACACAACCCAAGGAGGTCCCGTTGGGAGAGACCATCAGTGGTGGCTGAAGGCACACTTCTCTCTACTCATTGTGCTTCCGATGGGGAGCTACCATGAACAGGGAGCTATTTGGAACAGATTTGGGCCAGAGATCAAGAAAAAGATGTCTTCCCTGTAGAATCGTTGCTTCTGGGCAATGCAAGCCCCAATTCTGAAGGAGTTCTGAGAGCAGCACACAGTCAGCAAGGGCTGGGGTGACTCTTGAGGCTTGAGTCTGGCCCACTCTAAGCCTGACTGCATATATTAAAAGATAGTAATGGGGTTACAATAATGATACAACATTGTAAGACTTGATTGGATGAGGAAAGCTGAAACTTCACTAGTTCTTTCTTTTGTCAGTGTTAAAAGTTGCATCTTCTTGCAGTACTCAGATTACAGTAATTATTACTATAGTCAAATAGCCAGCAGCCCACTAGGGAAAAACTATGCCAGAGAAAAGGAAACATTTCTTTTGTGTTTTATCATGCATGTAACTCCTTGGAGAGTGCAGGAAATGTTTGTTTTGAATGTTCCTCATTTGCTAGTACTTTCAAAATCTGATTTAGTCAGACCTTTAAAACAATTGTATATATCAATAGCAATTACCTAATTCTAAATTGAATCATAACCCCGAAGAAATGTACTGTTACAACATTATAGACTGCAGGTAATCAGCAGTTTATCATCCTTTTCTACTCTTATAAAAGGAAAGAAATAAAAACAGAAAATAAACATAAAATAAAAACCTCAAAAGTTCATTTTCGCTTTTGTTTCCTTTGCCTTTGGAGACATATCTTGAAAGAAGTTGCTGTGGCTGATGTCAAAGAGGTTACTGCCTATGTTCTCCTCTAGTATTTTGATAGATTCTTGTCTTACATTGAGGTCTTTTATCAGGGAAGGAAACAATCAACAAAACAAACAGGCAACCCACAGAATGGGAGAAGATATTCACAAATGACACTACAGACAAAATGCTGATATCTAAGATCTATAAAGAATTCCTCAAACTCAACACTCAAAAAACAGATAATCATGTCAAAAAATGGGCAGAAGACATGAACAGATACTTCTCTAAAGAAAACATACAAATGGCTAACAGACACATGAAAAAATGTTCATCATCATTAGCCATCAGGGAAATTCAAATCAAAACCACATTGAGATACCACCTTACACCAGTTAGAATGGCCAAAATCAACAAGACAGTAAACAACAAGTGTTGGAGAGGATGTGGAGAAAGGGGAACCTCCTTCCACTGTTGGTGGAAATGCAAGTTGTTGCAGCCACTTTGGAAAACAGTGTGGAGATTTCTGAAGAAATTAAAAATAGAGCTACCCTATGACCCTGCAATTGCACTACCGGGTATTTACCCTAAAGATACTGATGTAGTGCAAAGAAGGGCCACATGTACCCCAATGTTCATAGCAGCAATGTCTACAATAGCCAAACTGTGGAAAGAGCCAAGATGTCCTTCAACAGACAAATGAATAAAGAAGATATGGTTTATGTAAACAATGGAATATTATGCCTCCATCAGAAAGGATGAACACCCAACTTTTGTATAAACATGGATGGGACTGGAAGAGATTATGTTGAGTGAAATAAGTCAAACAGAGAGAGTCAATTATCATATGGTTTCACTTATGTGTGGAGCATAAGGAAGAAGATGGAGGACATTGGGAGAAGGAAAGAAAGGGTGAATTGGGGGAAATCGGAGGGGGAGACAAAACATGAGAGACTGTGGACTCGGATAAACAAACTGAGGGGGTGGGGGTTGGGAGGTTGGGTGAACCTGGAGGTGGGTATTAAGGAGGGCACATATTGCATGGAGCACTGGGTGTGGTGCATAAACAATGAATCTTGGAACACTGAAAAAAAGAAAAGAAAAGTTTATAGAAAAAAAGAAAAAAAAGATGTAAAATTTAAAAGTAAAATAAATGGGATCACATCATAAATATCAATATGAAATAACTCTAAAGATTTAATATCACCAACAAGTTATAGAATTTGGCTAATCCACACAAATTTGAATGGAATGTTTTCAACTTTGCTATATGGAGAACAGTTAATGCAAAAAATAAAATTATCTCATGTTTGCAACAAAACAAAACGAAACAAAAATAAAAACCTCATTTATTATTTTAGTGTAATCCTCCAATAGAAGGAATGGCCTTCTGTTGTATTTCAACATTAAAATCTGGCCCATGTGCAAAGTTTGCAAAATAGTTTTTAATTTTAAGAAGGTATAATCCACCAATTAGATCAATGCATTTAGTACTCTTTAGAGACTGCAAGAGTCTTATTTTTACTAATATCAATAATTTGTGTAACCTTCTGGATAATGACCTGTCTTCTGCATTTTTATTATAGCAAGAGGACCTCTGATGCTTTATTTGCATTAATGAAAGATAGCCATATTAGAACATTTTGTACATTCAGTCCCTTCCTATTTGTTAATTTGACACTTTTCCAATCATACATTTTTGAAAATATCAATTATTTCACATTAAAAATATAAATTTGTATAGCATATTATATATAGTTTTAATGTACTCAGACTCCTAAAGCTATACTCCATTACAGCATTCTAATTTATTTGATTTATAGATGTGCCCTGAGTTAATATTCTCAGCACTTGCAAACTCAATTAAGTTTTTCAAATAAATTTTTTGTTTTTGACAAATTAGATTACATTTGTACAGAATAATACATTCTTTGTATATTGAACACCGGTTTGATGTATTTGCAACCACCTTCCCAATTTCACTTTTGTCCAAATTGTCCAAAGCACTGAGATAGTGCTAGTCCAACAGGCACACTGCCAAGCGAGACCTTCTCGAGTCTGCACCAGGACATTTGTAAAATGTCATTTTTCTGAAGTGTTCAATTTTTAGTTATTTTTGAATATGACTTGGCAAGCCATTTGTTTATTCTAGGACGTTGCTACTTAACCAAGTTTGAATACACTTGCACTCAATTATGACAATATTTTATATAATTTATAGAGCTTGTTTTATATTATAATATTTCTCTAGTGACACTTAAAATGTTTCTTCATGCTCCTGATGAAGACAATTATATTTAAATGGTTTGCTATTTGAAATGAATGTACCGAAATTGTTCTATATGTCACAGAAATCTTGAAAAGAACTGCCTTGAAAGGAATAGCACTATTGCTGGATTAATTTATACACAACCCCCTCTTTTTCACATTAGCTCATAAAATTTCACATTATCCTTAATACTTATTTCCTCGCCTCTAAAAAGACAATTACTTGTAGGGTGTGCTCATTCCTGCACCGTTTTGACCTGATACTACATTTTTTAAAAAATTTTTATTTATTTATTTGAGAGAGAGAATGAGAGAGGGAGAGAGCATGAGAGGAGAAAGGTCAGAGGGAGAAGCAGGCTCCCTGTGGAGCAGGGATCCTGATGTGGGACTCAATCCCAGGACTCTAGGACCATGACCTGAACTGAAGGCAGTCGTCCAACCAACTGAGCCACCCAGGTGCCCAAGCTGATACTACATTTTGACCCTAAATGGCTTCTTTCTCAATTAGTTAGAACTCTAAAGAAGAAGACAGGTGTATAGTAAAGAAGGCTCTTAACCCAACTTCCAATGTCGATTGGGGCATACAGTCAGCTATCGTGTCTAATATTCACTACTAATGCAAGTTTTTTTTTTTTTTTTTTTTTTTACTTTTTTTGTTTATATTGCCATTTGGGAAGTTGTATTAGGTACCACTAGCTGGAACCCAACATTATCTCCAGATCAAGCCCATCTATGTCCTTTATGATCAATGACTCTATCTGTGGGATGGGGAAGATACTGGCATGACTTGGGCACAGGAGGGCATGCTGGGGAGGATGGAGAAGTAAGGTTGAGGGATGAGGGTGGGTCTTGTTTGGTCCTGGTGGCAGGGTAGAGAAATTTCAGTTCATGTAGTGGGAAAACAGAGCCATGAAGCTTTTGGCCAGATGATATCAGAGCTGAGCTCAAGGCACTTTGCCTGCTATTAGCATGCAAAATGGATGAGGAGGAGAAAAGCTAGAGTCAGGGAGATAAATATTAAGGAAAAAGAAATATCTTGTTGGGAACTTCATTATGAGTAAACTAAAGTCAAGGGCCCAACCACATCTCATAAAATCATGTCACGTCTACATCTGACAGTATCAAATCTCCTGACCGTCTACACATTCTGCATGTGCTAATGCAAAATAAGGGGGCATCTGTGTCATTTCTAGGAGGAGAGATACCATAAGCTTCTAATGGGCAGACACTAGACCTTTCATTTTCAAATCTCTGATCTTTGATATATAGTAGGTCTTAAAAAATTTTTAGTGAGTAGATGAATGGAAATGAGAGTGAATAAAAATGGGAGCAAAGCATGAGCAGAGAGAGCATACAGTTTTCCTTGAATGAGTCCAATGATAACAACTTTAGGTTCCTGGCCACATATGCTTTCCTCTGAGAAGTGGATAGTTGGAACAAGGGAGTATTTCATCATCGCCTTTCAGAAGTGTTACATTGACTGAATCCCTGCTATGAACAAGAAGGTGCAGGAAGGAATTTGTGCATTTAGTACTCTCCCGTATCCAAGTGGGAAGGGAAGGACCTGGAGATAAGGGTAAACTGTGCATTCCTTCAGCTGGTAAACAGGAGGCCACATGGCTATTTCTTCATGCAATGGGAAATATATCAGTATGGGGACCTATGAAAAGAATCCTTCTTTAACTATAAAAATGATTTTTTTCAAAGACAGATAGAAATTTTAGAAAATATCTCAGTAAAATACATGATGACAAGTTTATACACCCAGAAATGTCAGTAGATCAGGAATCAAAGAAACAGGTTGTTGGTAGGAACGTATTACCTGCATCTTGAGGAACTGTGGCCAGAGTCAAAGGTCAGGGCACCATGTGGAATATCCCCAGTATGGTGGGGCCACAAGCAGGCAGCCTTGAAGAACTGGCTCAAGCAAAGCCCAAACTGAATGATAATACAGCAGGAGCAACTACTTCAAAGTTAGAGAGCACTGGGAGGAGTCACAGAATGAAAGTTAAGGGATTTAAGCCAAAAGGTCTTGAATGCAGAGGCCTATGAATGACTATGAGCCAAACTTCTTTTTGAAATGAAAAAGAATGGCCCCATGGGCTGGTTTGGATGACTATTCCCCAACTACCCCACAGTTTACTTCTTACTATTTTTAAGCATTTCACAAGTCTATGGCTCTCTTACATGGCACATTTCTAAGGGCATGCAATGCAACAGAACAAAGAGCAAAACAGCTGAACTCTGCTTTATCTTGAGCAACAAGAATGGGAAAAGTACTCACGTTCCACAAAGTAAGAGCTGGCATCAATCTTCCAGATGATCTGGCCCCGATGAGAACCATTGACTCCACGGTTCTTATAGTCCAAAAAGTTTTCTGACAAGACTTCATCTATATGAATAGCAGAACAGAAAAATATATCAGCTAACAGCATATTTAGAAAAAGAAAAAAAAAAAGAAAAAGAATAAGAGCAATGGATATTAAGGCTATCTCCAACTCAGCAGAAGAAAAAGCAGCTAGAATCAGAATCAGAAAGCTAGAAATATCCTCAGATACTCTCTGAATCAACCCCTTCATAATTCAAGACTCTCCTCTCCACTCTGCAATAATCTTAAGATCATCTAGCTGGTTCGTGAACACTTCCAAAACCAAAAAATGATTGCTCCAGTGGCCATACATTTCACTTTTGAATAGTCCTTCTGTATGTGAAATCTGAATGTGAAAATCTTCCTCCTAAAACTTTCAGTAGCTGGTCTCTAATGAGATCTGTGAATGAGCCATAAAGAAAACATCCAATCACACTTTCTATTGGGGTCCCAGTCATCATAGGATCCAACCTGTAGCATTTCTTCTCCAGCCTGAATATCCATCATCCTGTAATACCTGAGACTCATCCATCCTTCATGCATTCATACATTCATCTGTTCATTCAACAGATATTTATTGAGATCAACTATCTGTCATGCTGGGGAAAATGCAGGAGTCATGGTTGGGCAAAACCAAGATGGTCCTTTTTGAACTAAAGCTTACAAGCAATTGAGGACACAGACTTTAAACTTTAAACACCAAGTAAAGAAATAAAGATATTATTACAATTTGTGATAGGGGATAGGAAGGAAAAGAACAGGGTGCTCTGATGGGGTGTTTCAAGGAAGGAGGACAACAGGGGTTCAAGGAAGCACTGAAGGATAAAGAAGCCACAAAGGTAGAGATGAGGGCATTTCTTGTGGAGGGCAAAGAGAGAGGTCCTGACATGGTGTCCAGGGCCCAAGTTGAGGGAGAGCCTCCTGCATGGTGGCACTGAGAGGAGCTTGTGGGGGGACTATGTATTTTTCCTTTCCTGCTCTTTCTCTGCTCAATACAGTGCAACTGTCAGTATCTTTCTTACAGGTGGTGTCCAGAGAGGGACACTGCATTCCTGGAGAGGACAGATCTCTGAAGACCCAGCTGACCTCCTTTCTGGCTCTAGACCTCATGTTTTCAGTGCAGACTAAGAGAGGGACATGAATTTTACTTGATCATCTGTGGGGCCTTGGTAGTTTCCACTTCACCAGAAAGTAATCTCTTGAGCTAGATGGATCTGAGGCTGTGGGAAAACCATATTTGAGAATCCAAATCTACCACACTGATGGGAGGAATAAAGAGAACCCAGGGGCTCCTCTATAGAGAGGAGCTAGGTCATGGTTATCCTTTTTGCAAGTAAGATATCCTGAGGCTCACATCCTGCGTCTGAATGGACTGGGAGATCAGGATAGAATGTGATGCAAAGTTGGCAAGGCTTGTAGCTAAAGAACCCAACTCTCAAGGCCCTTTGTGCCGTGTACCAATGGCATCACCTGTAAAGGAGTGGGGGGGCGGGGAGCAGAGTCCTAATAACTGGGACCTCCTAGTGGAGGATTAAATGAGATAACTGGCCAACATGCTTGTGACCTACCATGTTGATTGCATACTTTTGGCTGTCTTTTCTTTGACAAAGATGATTGGGCAAGGCAACACTGTTTCTGCTTCATTAATAACAAGAACTCTTTGTATCCCTTGGAAAAATCACTTGGTTGCAAAATTTGCCAGTCTTAATATTCACTGTGTGTGCTCACAGCCCTGGTTAGGTTACTAAGATGATGGCATAATATGTCTTTTACAGTAACTGCCTCATTTCTGCAAAAAAGTTGTCATGTTTTCCTATCTCCCTGGGTCTTCAGTACAGATATAACGAGTCTCATATCCAGATAGAGATTTGCCTCATTATCTTTAAGGAGATTAAGAATTTAAGGCAATTCTTTAAGGAGATGTATTTACTTGAATCTATCCACTCTAATCACCAGAATATTCATTTTAACAGTTACAATAAGGTATCCATGTGAATAATACCTAGAAAGGGGATGTTCATTCATGCGTTAGGCAATGGTGTAGCATTTCTTCTGCTTTAGGCATTGTGTGTCCATAGGGACACACTGGTTAACAAGATATGGTCTATATTCCCAGAAAGTTTCTAATAGATTTGGGGATTTATTCAAGAAAACAGACAATGTCACTAGATTACAGTAAGTATAAGAATGGGATAAATATCAAGGAAGTATAAGGCCACAAGTGAGAAAAGGATGGGGTGAGTAGATGGGAAGAATCAGAAAAGACTATACGAGGATGGAAAAATAACACACATTGTAAAGAGAACAAGATCCATGTTTATTTATTTTTTATTTTTTTAAAGATTTATTTTTATTTATCTGAGACAGAGAGAGAGAGCATGAGAGGGGAGAGGTCAGAGGGAGAAGCAGGCTCCCTGCGGAGCAGGGAGCCCGATGTGGGACTCGATCCTGGGACTCCAGGATCGTGACCTGAGCTGAAGGCAGTTGCTTAATCAACTCAGCCACCCAGGCACCCAAGATCTATGTTTAAACACAACACATTTTAAGAGACCATTAATTGGTCCTAATAAATAGCCCATTCTCTTACATTAATAATACTCCATTACAAATGCCACACAAGAAAATAGAAGTCTATATTCTTGCCTGGCCCATCTGTGCTAAGAGGTCAGCTCCTTCCCCAAAGGCATTTATGGCCTATTGTTAGAAAAGTTACTGGTCTTCACTTGGAAATCCAAGTATATTGTGGGGGTCAGATGCAGGAAAACAGAATCGGTCCAGATAGTTCATGCAGAAGGGGATTTAATCCAGAGAACTATGTTTTGGAGACACGGACACTAGGCTGGGCCTCTGGGAATAGCCCCAGAATAACAAATAAACTCCAAGGCCCTCTTCTACCTCGCGGGAACGGCTAAGTTCAGGGACCTCATAGAGCAGTTGCAGCCGGTGAGCAGGAGAGGAGGGGGCTGCTGCCCTACTCACAGACAGAGACCAGCCCAGAGCCCAATTAGTACCTGCCACACCACACTGCCCGGGAAGCGAGGGAGCAGACAGAAGGCATCATGTCGGAAAGCTGAATTTCTCAGCCACAGGCTACCCAGTAGGAGGAACCGCAGAGCTCATGTCCTCCTTCCCGATCTTGCATAAGTGTACCTGACGAAGGGACCAGCATGCATGTGGAAGATGGCTCCACAGGAGTCCGAGACATGTAAGGCTTTGGGACCAGATTCTCTACTAGAAGAAGGCACTGGGGAAGAGAAGAGTCCTGAAATGGATTGTGGGGGCCCTTTGCCACCCTGAGGACTGGCAGCCCTGGGTCTTATGTCCCAAAGTTATTTTTTCCATATTCTTTGTCATGGTGGAAGTCTTTTTATGGGAGCAATGTTTGTGTGGTTACCGGGATATTTACAGCCCCTTGAGGCAGGAAGGCGAGGCTACCATAGTAGGTAGTAGGCATCTTATTTAATCCCTCTGTGTCTTTCCTTCCTCACTACAACATGGGTATATCATCAATACCTGCCCCAAAAGTCTGTTGTGGAGACTGAATGAATAATACAGGTAGTGGTCTTAGATCAGTGTCAGACATTACTAGTAAGGTGATACTTCTGTTTACAGTCTGGGCTAACAATAGGGCCCTCTATGGCAAAGCTTTATGATTCACATGCAAAACCATTAATAATAACCTGAAACGTTAGCTTAGGCCAGTGCTGTTTAAAGGTTTGTCTTTACTCATTTTGTACAGAACACACAGAGATGTGTCAAGTTCCTCAAAAAGAGATTATATTTGCTGAATGATATTTATTTCTTTTGGCATGTATAATCTTACTCCCTGTCCCACAGTCTATAATAAAGATCTTTACAGGTTGTTAAAAATTTGTATCAGAAAGTTCTAGTGAAGTTTACTGAAGCAGCACATGTGGGAAACATGAAATGTGCTGGTCTTGCTTTGTCTTCAAAATGAAAACTGAGGCTATGCTTTCTATACCCTAATCTGTAATACAAAAGTATAAAACAAAAAGACTATTGCTGTTGAGAGCAGCATGGACAAGTGAGCACAGAATCAGTTAGAAAGGAGAACTGATTCACTACATCTCCTAAGCCCAACAAAGAAAATGAAACCTGGATTCCACTCTTAGAGGAACTCACGCCTTCTGATAATGGAATGGGGGTAGAAACATCCTTGATCGAGAACATCTGGTCTCTGATTAAAAGCATTCATCATAAGAACAAGAAGAACAATATAATTTTTAAATTGATAGATCTAATGGAAAGAAGAAAAGAAAAAAAACAAAAGAAACAAAAAGAAAATGCAGTAAATAAAGAATATGAAGAAATGGTAAAAATAAGTAAAAATAAGTTATATTAAAAATAATATAACAGTAAATACAATAATGGAAATGTGCTATTCTGGCCAATTAAAATCCAGATATTTCTACCTTAGGAAACAAAAGCACACACAAATGGCTACATTTAAAAAAAGACTAAGTTTGAAAATAAAGAAAAGTAAAAACTTAAGCAAATATGAAGCAGAAGGAAACTGAGAGATTAATCTTAAATAGTTAAAAAAATAGAATTCAAGGCAAAGAATAGCACAAAGAACACAAACAGATCTGTAATAATAAACTAAGAAATGGTAGTAGAAAAAGATCATGAACATTTATGTACTTGGTAATTCACATCAACATATACAAAGCATAAAATCTGCATAAGTGAAGGTAGAGATAGATAAAATAAAACTAAAAATCTACAAAATTTTTATTAGCAATTTTTGACACACTCCATTCAAAAATTGGAAGAGACAAAAAAGTCAGAATATACCTGATTAAACTTTCTACCTATTAAATACACAGGAGAAAGAGAAAAATTCTTGGTTTGCAAGCTGCCCTGTGAACTGAAACTTGTATGTATCAAAATTGTTGAATTGTGTCCTTGCTCGGCAAGGTTCTTGGAAGCTGTTACGATTGTTACCTCAGCTGCTATGGTACTGGGCAAAATGAGGATACAGCCTCAGGGCAAAGTTTGAGAATTAAGGTAATTTGCTACCGCACATCAGGAGACTAGAGCTCCCTGATAAGGTAGATGAAGACAGGAAGTATTGATCAACAGGCATTAAATGTGCAATGTCTCATCAATTCAGTTCAATGATTCTAGAAGAAGGTCCTGTTCTCTCTTCTATTTTTGATAGGAAACCTGGGCTCTCATGACTGTACCTGGCTGGGGCCATACATCTGGCCAGGGGCAAGGTAGGCTTCTAAACAAAGTCACACGATCACTAAAACCATGTGATCTTTTTCCATTCTGTGCCACTAGGAGAGAGAATCCTTCATTACATTGTATCATGCTCACGAACCACTCCCTAAAGAAGCGCAGCCAAACGGGATTTCACCGATAATAACGGTGATATTCCTGTCACTGCCCCCCACTGGGTTCCTGGCTAAGGACAGCACTGGGTCAGCAAGAAGGCCACACATCCCCCTCCACATCCAGGGGTCTCACTCTCTCCCCAGTCATGTTTGCCTGGGGAGCTCGAAGATCAGAGCTGAAAGTATCCCAAACCTGGCCCCCCATGGTCATTTCGGTTGTCTGTGGGTGTGGAACGACCCCTACTGGATACTGCACCAGGATGTGCTGAGATGTTCCTATGGGCAGCACAGGGTCTGACACCAGGCCAGGGAGCTCTGTGGCCTTGGGAGCTGCTGCATTGGCCTTACTTCTGTGGCGAAATGACAGATTAAATTAAATCATCACCTCTAAAATTTTAGGCCTACATCAGTAATCTGATCTTTGGCAAGGCACTGCGAATCTGACAGCTACGTTACTAAGGACCTACAAATTACGAACTCTTAAGACTCACAGATAATTTTGGATTTGGAAATTATTTCTGAAATGCTATGTTGCCGAAAGTGTTGGCGTTCTGCGTTAAATAACTTCACAGTTATATATATGCAGCTACTATGAGAAGAACAAACTGTCAAGTTAAGATTCTAAGATGATGAGCTGTGTTTACTTTTGTCTTAATCAAAATGTCATGTTAACACCGGATCTGATTCATTCCCAGAGTTTCACGACATTCGATACTGCTGACCACTGCTTCACCACCTTCTCCTGAATCCGTGACGTGGTTTCCTAGTTTGGTCCTAAATCTCTCTCCTTCCTCCACCTCCTTTGCGAGTGAGTCTTCTGCCCCTCTCTCTGACAGAGGCTTTCTAGTGCTCTTTTCTACACAATCCACAGTGACCTCATCAACTCTTGGGGGGCCCATTACCTGAAACCTCCGCCCCGCAGCCTGGATCTAGGGCTGAGCTCCAGATTCACCCATTCCTTCACTTTGGATGAATGTCCTTGGGTGACACACCTTCCCCCCAACACATGCTCCTCCTCCAATGGCTCCCTGACCTGGGAATGAATGGCAATAGTACTCACCACTGCAGGAAGGGACAGCTCTAAAGAATTGGTTCAAACCAGATCTGTATCCCCAAATCTAATTGCCTAAGGTGCTAAACAAGTGACATTCATAATGAAAGTAGGGATGGGTAGGAGGGAGACTAAGGAAAGACTGAAGGGTACAGACAGGCTACCCAAAGCAGCTAATGCTTAACTTTAGCAAACTAAAGCCAAGTTGAATTATGGGCCCAGTCTGCCAAATTCAGGGCTTTTGTGAGAGAAGCTAGAAATTTGGATTTCACTGTGAAATTGCTACACTTTTCAATGTTGATAACTAATCAAATTTAGAACAATATGGACTAAAAATATGCTTGAGGGGGCTCTTATTTTACAAGCTTTGTTGTAGATTGATGGTATCCAAACAATTTTATTCAAGAAGTATTTTGAAGCAAATCAAATTTTACCTAAGTCCAATTTATCTAGTAACCACTGTTTGTGTATAGATTTCAAAAATTACATTTCTCCATCTTTATAATAAAGTATCTATTAATAAAGTAAATACACCAGCTAAGCTGATTTCAAAACCTTTAAGAGAGCTAAAAATATTTCCCTGTCAGCTAGTCAGTCAGATAAGATCCCCCTTATTTTATCAGAAAAACAGCCCAGGTTGTAAAATACTCATAACAAACTATTGGTTTCTGTGATATTCCATTATATTAAATTGGGCATTGTCTGATTGTGTAAATTTTATTTTTAAAGACTGTATGTATCTATTTGACAGAGAGAGACACAGCGAGAGAGGGAACACAAGCAGGGGGACTGGGAGAAGGAGAAGCAGATTCCTTGTTGAGCAAGAAGCCTGATGCAGGGTTCAATCCCACGACCTCAGGATCGTGACCTGAGTCGAAGGCAGATGCTTAATGACTGAGCCAGCCGGTGCCCTCGAATGTGTAAATTACTCCATGCACAGAGTGACAGCGGAAGGCCTGGCCTCCCCTGAATTTGATGCCTGACTCTAGAGAACCCCCCTCCCCCAGCCACCACACCTTTGCTTTCTGATTAACCAGAGTAAATGCACCAATTTCCACCACACCTGATTCTATCATGAACAACAGATCAAATCATGTTTCAGGTGATTTCAAATTTATGAGCTCTGCTGACTTGTGCATTTTCCTCTCAGCTATCACTCTGTTCCTCAGCCTGCCGCGTGCTTGTTCTCACTGTATATCAAATCCAGGGACATCTTTTGAATACAAAGCAGTAAGGATATTGAAAGCGCAGATGAGAAGAGGCGCTCTACCAAGTTGGAAACAAAGTGAAATTCCCTCCCCAGAGATGGGCGCACATCAGTCGTGTATTCGGCATTGCTTTGGTCTTACAAACATACGAACTTGACAACAGGCTTGTGATATTAACTTATCCGTAAGCTTCTATACTTGCCAATGGTAATGACGTTTGTGTTCAAGCATGCCCGGCCCTTCTATCTTAGGATTTTCTTCCCCTGAATGGAGATAGCAAGAGAAGCCTTAGTGCATGGTCGGCAGTGTGTTAGAATTTGGGGTATAACCCGTGTGACGGTGAGTTGCGTGGGTTTGTGGAAACATGAAAGCATGTGTAAAAGGGCATTGTGAACGACACCCTTGCTGAACCCCCAGACCACAGGTCGAGACCCTTTCATGGGCAGCACACTGTGGGCTCGTCTGGCTAAGTGCTGTTGGACTCACCGATGAGATACATGCCAATCCAGTCTCCAGCATCCACTTCCTCCTTGATGTCCCAGTGGATCACCAGGTCCTGCGAGTGCCCTATGGAGTAGTAGGAGCTGCTGACCATGAGCGTGGATCGGCTGTCCGAGGTGACCAGGTCGGTGTCACTCGTGGAGCGGGGGATGGTGACGGTGCCATGGGGGCCGTTCCTGATGGCCATGCTGTGGAACTGGCCGGGGTTGTAGCTGTGACGGAGGGGCTCCTTGCACCGGCGTCGATTCTGGGAGGTTCTGGATGGAGATGCCATGGCGGCCAGGCCTAAAAACCTGTTCTGGTACAGATTCTGTGGGGTAAACAGACAACGAGCGGGGGTGTGAGACACCAGCTGCCTGATCGCTGTTTTCACCAGGAAAGGAGCTGTGAGGGAGCAGCCCTCCAAGGAAGATGTGAACTATGGCTCGGGCTTCACACAGGGAAGGCAGGAACAAGAATGTAAGCTCACCAAGGGGCCGTGCATGGCTGAGCTCTACTGGAGTCTGTCTCTCGTCGCTCCCTCCAGCCCAGGGCTATCAGAAGTCCCAAAGGGCTCTGGGGGTGTGACTTCCCCCAAACAAATGGCCATCTCTTGAGATCTCCAGCACTAATTCGCTGAGATCCCATTTTGTCCTTCGTTAGGGTAGGTTATGGTTATTATCACTGAACATTTTAGTGATCCCGGCAGCATTCGAGACCCTACACACAGTTCAGAATTAGAGGTGGTCCCTGCTGGGTGAGACTACGAGTCCCCCATTACAACTCTCTACCCTACAGAATGTCCCCAGCCATCTGGGATTTCCAAAGATTTTATTTATTCATTTGAGAGAGAGAGAGCGTGAGCAGGGAAGAGCGGCAGAGGCAGAGGGGAAGCAGACTCCCTGCTTAGCAGGGAGCCCGATGCAGGGCTTGATCCCAGGGGCCCGGGATCACGTGAGCCGAAGGCATGCCTAACCATCTGAGCCATCCAGCTACCCCTTCCCCCCCTCCCCGGTCTTGGATTTCTATTAAGGATCTCCAATATCCTAGTGATCTCCAAATATCACAATTTTTGACAAAAATCCAATCTCAGAGGACTATGACTTCCTTGGAGCCAATGTTATTGTGGAAATCATTGTATCAGATGAGGAAAAAGGCAAGCTTTGTATTGTTTCAATGCTGAGCACTTCATATGAGCTAAGAGGATACACAGTGATAGCTGGATTATTTGGGATACAGACGGGGAGAAACATCATATTGAATTTACACAAAGGACTCTTTTTCCAAACAAGGAAGGGTGATTCTGACTTCATCAAAGTATGTTAAAATTGGGATTTAAAAGTATCATTGTGGCTATAAAACCTGGCTATAAGAGTACATGCTATGACAAATAAGAACACTTTTGTTTTCAAACAGAGATTAAGGGGGCGCCTGGGTGGCTCAGTCAGTCAAGCATCCGACTCTTGATTTCAGCTCTATCATGACCTCAGGGTGGTGAGATCAAGCCCCGTGTCAGGCTCCATATTGAGCATGGAGCCTGCTTCAGATTCTGTCTCCCCCTCTCCCTCTGCCACTCCCTGCTGTCGCTCTCGCTTGCTCGCTTCCTCTTAAAAAGACAAAAAACAAAAACAACCCCCCTCCCTCCAAAGACAACAGAAGAGAAGATTAAGGCCTAAAAACGTGTTGAGTCATGCGGTTTTGATCCCAGGGACAGCTACTTATTGCACACATCCATCAAAGCAACTTTCTGTTTACTGGTCACGACGCCGGGTCCCCAGCAGCAGTCTACTCTGCTCTTTAGATTACATAAGTCTGTTCTGAAGTCACTTAGGACTGCACTTTTCCTGTCCTCTAAGGTCAGGGTCCTTATAAAAAGTCCATTAACTTCATGAAGCATAGTGTTGGCATTCTCCGTCTCAGTCCTTAATGGCCATGTTTCTTCTTTGAGTCTCTCGTTAGGAATTCCTCAGGCCCCCTGGTGGTAACCATGGTATTACTATAGGCAGAAAAGCCCAGACTTCAGAAAGCATCTCATCACACTACTGACACCATATGGACTTTTTTTTTTTTTTAATGCTTGTCATTGCAGCAGTATGAAAATGGACAGACCACGGTGTCGCCTGGAAACCGAGCCTCCTCTTGGGAAGACAGGCAAAGCCCTAGGGAGCACGGGCTGTGCATGCACTCAGCAGCACCCCTCGCTCTTCCGGGTGGTTCAGAGAGGACATCGCTAGCCTGACCATCCTCCGGGGGGCTTTGCCCAGAGACCTTTGTAACGTCTCCAAAAAAGAAAGGCTGCTGCTAGAGCATGACATTTCTGCAGCTTATAGATACTTTTATGTGGACGAATAACATCTTGTAGTATTATTACGGAGATTAAAAACAATGTGGAATTAAGTAGTCAGGTTTATGATGGCAGGTTAAACCAAAGTTGGGGCAGCGCTTACCAAATTCTAACCTGTGTATCCCTAGACATTTTACTTGATCTTCCTGGTCCTCAGTTTCCTCATTTTAAATGGGTTGTTGTCAGAATTTACTGAGAGAATGCAGAGCAAGCTCTTAGCAGAGTAGGCATTCAATAAATAAAAATGTACTAAAATACCACTGGTATTGCTTTACTAAGAAAGCCTCACCAAAACGTAGGTCCTGGGTAGTTGGCCAGGTTCACTCACCAGCCAAGGGTCCCCCCTCACATCATCCCCAGAACTCTCACACTTAATTCCTTCTACTAGTCCCCAGATTTTTTCCTAGTCATAGCTCTGCAAGTTTTCTTACAAAACTGAAATGCCAAGCTTAAGAAGTCCAGTGCATTTATAAAGATACCCTATATACCAATGCTTTGGAGGGGAAGGCTCCCTTTATCTGTAAGGTTTGTGCTTGAATAGGATGTTTTGCATTAATTTTGAGGCTGAGGGAATTTTATTGATGTCATATCAGCTGGGGGCCTCAAAAAGGATTATGGATTGATTTTCTTTTGTTGAAGACACTTCTGCTGTGGTATTTTTATTAGAATTCCCTGGAAACCAGGCAACTCCCCTGAAACTGTCAAATTATATCAGCGCTGCCTGTCCAGGTGGTGGGAACAAAGGCATAGAAGAAAACATTAGTCAAGGAAGATATTTGTTGGTAATTTACTAGATTGGAGTAATGGCATTTGCCCGGAATAAGAACGGCAGCTTCAAAGATGCTCCTTGAAGACCGCCCTCTCCCACCTACCCCGCCCCCATCTTTGTCCATACCGATTCCATTTGTACTTGCAGGAATTGTATTTCTGCTTCAAGATTATGCCCCAGCACCAACTTTGCTATAACCTCCCCTTGTACCCTTTTCTAATTCCCCAAAATGTAGCCCTCGGCTCTGTGATCCCACAGGAATCCCCTTCCCCTGCAGAGAGTCTTACTGTATCATTGCTCATTGACCTGTTTGCTCACATCCCTATGCAGTGAAGACTTCAAGCCAGTGTTCTCTGCTCTGTATAACCCTCAGAACTGCCATGACTCCTGGCACAAAAAAAGGCCGTCAAAACTTCAATTAATATGATTTGTTTTATTCAATGATGTCCCTTCTAATTGCAGAAAGGTTTAAGTCTTCTATCAAAAATAGATAAAATGCAGAAAGACCAAAGTTAGTAGTGCAGAGAGAGAAGAAAATAAAGAGACAAAAAGTTATGTACAAAGGCTCACATAAAACTATGCGCCATCACTTCCCTAAACAGGTGTTATTGTTAAAGACCCACAACAGCTGCCTCTTGAATGCAGCAGGTGGATAGTTGATTCCCAACATGTGTTCCTTTGCGGCTACGTTTTCCCTGGGCATTCGCAAGTGTTCCAAGCTCACACTATAGACTCATCCAGCTGGAAGAAACAATTTAATCATTCTCTGTTCACATCTGAACTGTGGGAGAGTGAGGAGGATCTGTCCTGTTTTTAAATAGCCCTGGATAAAAGACCACTATCTTCCCAGAAAGGGATTTCACTGTTTTACAACCTCGCAATTCTTCCCAATCTCTAAGGCCAATCTCGTGGGACAGAGACCTGCCTTCTCCTTCTTCCCTGCAAAGAGCAGGAATGGCTTTCCTGTTAAGAAGCCCTTCAATGGGCACCTGGGTGGCTCGGTCAGTTAAGGGACTGCCCTCGGCTTGGGTCATGATCCCGGGCTCTTGGGATCGAGCCCTGCATTGGGCTCTCTGATCAGCGGCAAGTCTGCTTCTCCCTCTCCCTCTGTGATCTCTCTCATTTTCACTCTCTCTCAAATAAATAAATAAAATCTTAAAAAAAAGAGAAGGATGTCAACAAGTATCCCTAAATTGTTTCCATCTTTTTCCCCCTTCCACTAAGGAATTCAAGTGTCTTTTATTTTCCCTTTCCTTGGGGATAGGTGACTGACATGGATAAGAAACCAAAAGAATATCAGCGACAGTTTCAGCGACACCGTAATTTTCCAATTATTGGTTGTAATCAAGGGTCTCTAGTCATGGGCTATGTTAAGCACAGATTTTTAACTGACCCCTGAAAAAGTGACTCCAGTGAGTGAGCCGAAGACAATCTGGCCACATTGTGACCTACTTCATAGGGAGTAAGATTTCCATTTGCTGGTTTGTCTCCTGTTTGCTGCTGAGGATGCAGCAACGATGCTTTGTGTACTTATTTTGCTTTCCAACTTGAGTAACTCAAATTGTCAAAAATGTTTTTAATTAAGTGATATGTTCTTTGATTTTTAAAAATTCTTGGAACAGGTCTCGCATGTTTAATGTTTTAAGTTATTCTTAATGCATTATAGTACATAGCAAGACCAAAATATGTAAGAAGATGGAATCTTAAAAGAAAAAACTGCCACTCCTAGGAATGGGACACATTATGGATTTTTTTTTTCAGGACACAGGAAAACTAAAAGATTCTGCTGCATCAATTGCCAACTGACAAAGTCATTAATAGCTTTTCTGTTTCGAAATATATAAAGCTGTGAGTACCATCTCATAAATGAAAAGAAAGTGGACAAAAGCCACATCTATGATAGAGAAAAGGATTCTTAAAAATTGCCTCTACACTATGAAATAAAAAACAGTGCATGAAAAACACAGGCCCTGAAGGAAACCTCATTAAAGTATATGAGATAAGGTTATAGAAATGGGCATTATGTAGCTGGATGAAGAGCATAGTAGTTTTTGAGTTCAGGAACAGATTTTATTTTGAGCAAGTAGATGCCTGAAGCATTTTTATCCTACACTCAGTTCAGGTTATGCCATCAGGGAGGTAATGGAACTTAAAAAAATATATATATGTAACTTCTCTTTCTACGATGGATTTGAGAACATTTACAACAAAAGAAATGTACAAGGAACTAGAGAAATAAAGAGCAGACAGAAAGCAGAAAGCAGCAGTATGAAAACAGATAATAATTATGAACCTTCACTCTATCCAGGGGACTTAGTGCATTATCACATTAAAAACCGATCAAGCATCACTACTCCTTTGTTGGTGAAAACCCACTTCAAAACAGTGGTTAATAAACATTCCCAAGGCCCTCTCACAGCAGGAAATGGGGATTTGAGCCTATTCTGTGTGACTGTGAGTGGGCACTTTTATTGGTCTTAAGCATTCTCTCCAAATTGTAACATGGGCAGATAGACTTGCAGAAATTGATTCAGATGGAGTATCTTATCTTCCTGATAGCCAAGAAGATATAAGGAAAGCATAGTTCTAGGGGCCTCTGGGTGGCTCATTCAGTTAAGTGTCTGCCTTTCCCTCAGGTCACGATCCCCAAGCCAGAGCCCGACATTGAGCTTCTCCCTCTGCCCCTCACTCCACTCTCGTGCTCTCTCTCATTCTCTTTCCCAAATAAATAAATACAGTAAAAAAAAAAAAAAAGGAGAGCATAGTTCTCATGATCAGAATATTTGAATTTTTCTCCCTCCACGTTCTTAATAAAATGCTTGATTTTAGACTTTCTCCAGAGAACTCCCCAGGATGCAATAAACATTATCTTTATTTATATTTTTTAAAGATTTTATTTATTTATTTATTCGACAGAGGGAGAGATCACAAGTAGGCAGAGAGGCAGGCAGAGAGAGCGGGGGCGGGGGGGGGGAGCAGGCTCCCCGCTGAGCAGAGAGCCTGACGCGGGGCTCCATCCCAGGACCCTGAGATCATGACCTGAGCCGAAGGCAGAGGCTTTAACCTATTGAGCCACCCGGGTGCCCCGAACATTATCTTTAAAATATGTTTTGCAAAAATCACCAACAGTGGCAGATTCTTGCACAAGTTTTTGACCAAAGTTGAGGTTATAATATAAAAAGTCTATGTGGGGCTGTGCATAGCTGTGTTTCCTTCTGACCACATTCAAAAGTCCCCATGGCTTATGCCCCCCAACCTATTGCTCTTGATTCAGTGCCTGTTCTAAACCTCACATCTCCTCTCTCTCTCTCTCTCTCTCTCTCTCTCTGGCCTCGATGCAGATAAATGGGAGCCTGGATGACCTGTTCTATCTGCAACTGTCTTACTTATTTCTTATCAGTGCCCCTCTACGAAGAAGCAAGTGCCAAGAGAGCACAGGCCTTGCTGGCCCCTCTGGGCCTGCATTTCCATGGTGAGAACATGGAGGGTGCTCAGTAGATATTCTGTTGGATTGAGGCATACCTGCTTCTGTGTCCCAGAGCCCTGCCATGAGCTCTGCTGCCTGAGTTCAGGAACCTGTCTCGGTTCCTATTTTTCCCAAAGCACAAAGCTTGTTGTCCAGAATCCCCCATTACCAGTTCCTGAATGACACTGGTCAGAAGCGAGAGGAGGGGATGAGAGGAGATCCCACCTTGGGTCCTCTTCTGTGTCTCACCTCCTGAGATCCAAGTCCTGTCTGTACATTTGTATGTCTGCTCGGGAACAGCTGTGGGTGAGTGAGGTCATGGGACAGAGGTGGCCATGACCCGCCAGATGGCCAAACCCTTCTGAGGAGGAAAGTGGGAGGCAGCTGCAATGTTATCATCTCCATCCAACTCTTCACTCCTCACACCTGTCTCTGAAACTGTGCCTCAAAACTGTGTTTTTAGCCTCAAAGCCATGTGTTGAAAAAGCTGTTTTGTGCTGGCCATTGTGCAGAAGAATATCACAAAATTATATAAACTAAATTGTGTGGGTTCCTTTTTTTTTGAAAAAGAAATAGAATCCCACACATTGCAGACAGGAAGGGAACATTAGGCGGAGGAAATTTTAATAAGCAAATCAAACCAAGTCAGGGAATATCCACATAGGAAGTCATGATTTAACAGACAAGGGACCTGTTAAAATGACGTTCAAATGAATTATTTTAGGAATGCAAGAGCCTCACCACTGACGGAAAAGAATCCCACAATAATAGGTTTAAGTGAGTGGAACAGCCCCCACCCCCACTTCTCTCTGGGACCCCCAGTGATGGTGGCAGAGAGAAATCTTGGCTTCTTGCTTCTCCGATGCCATGCTTGCTCCTTGTGCCCAAGAAAGGTGAGCAGGAGGCCTGGCTATGCTTTGTGGGATATGCAACTTTTACTGCTTTGGTCAAATATGGAATCTCTGGGTGCAAAACTCTGAGGCACTTGGGAGGGTTATGCTTGGACAAGAGTAAGTCCATTCTTGACAAGTTCAAGAATGAAGCTGTTGAAGCCTGGGAAGTTACTGCAGCCAGAATAATGGGAGGGGGACGTGGGTGAAGATAGAGAGAGAGGAAGATTGGAGGCAGCAGGGACCTTCCTATGTTATTTAAGGGAAATTCCTCATCCCTGGCATCATCTCCTTCTGATCTACTTGAAAAGAAAGGTCACTGAAAGTGGTATGCCTCTGTGTGTGTGTGTGTGTGTGTGTGTGTGTGTGTGTGTGAAAGAGAGAGAGAAAGAAAGAGAGAGAGAGGCAAGCAAATAGACACACTGACAGAGACCAGGATAGAGAATGACTAGGAATGCACAGATGTCTTTCCCTTTTCAGTCCCAGACATGCCCTTTTCTTCCTCAGGACAGTCCCACCTTGATGCAAGTTGGGAAGGTCCCTTCTTTCTGTGTTGACACGCGCCAAAGTAAAGGATAAGCTCTTATTTCCCAGAACCACAGTGATGCTCCAGCCGGTCATGGCGCCCAAGCTCCAGGGACCCTGTTGACCACTGAGGAGCCCTCTAGTGGGAGTGCAGGGGATGCAGACTGGGGCAGCCAAGAGCAACACCCCTGACCCCCACAGCCCCACTCCTGGAGCTCCCCAGGGCTGCTGTGCCAAGCGGGGTGACTGCGTCTCTTTCCTAGCCAGCACACCACCATCTGCCTCACAACAGTCTAGTCCTCAAAGCCTGCCCCATAAAACCGGGTCACACGGACTCCCAGAGTGAGTGATGAGAGGTCACGTGCAGCCTCTCCTGCAGCTTCAGAAGGGCAGTGGCCTGAAGTGACCAGCACAGCCACGACAGGAGCCCCAGCCCCTTGGCTTGGACCCTGATAGGGAAAATGGTGCATGCTGATCAGAAAGTAAAAGAACCCAGACACGTATTTTAAGTCCTACTCAATTTAGGTTTGCAAATATCTTCTCCCATCCAGTATGTTGCCTTTTCATTTTGTTGATGGTTTCCTTTGTGTGCAGAAGCTTTGTAGCTTGATAGAGCCCAATTTGTTTATGTTTGTTTCTGTTTCTTTTGGCTTTTGAATCAGATAAAAAAAATCACTAGGACAAACGTCACATATATCCAGTAAAGAGTTAATATCCAAATTATATGAAGAACTCCTGTAACTCTGCAAAACCCCAAATAACCGGATTTTAACATGGGTGGAGGATCTGAACAGACTTTTCTCCAAAGAAGACATACAGGTGGAGAACAGGCAGGTGAAAGATGTTTGGCATCACTTATTATCAGGGAAATAGGAATAAAAACCACAGAGAGATGTCACTGCATACCTGTTAGAATGGCTATTATTAAAAAAAAGAAATAACACGTGTTGGAGAGGACATGCAGGAAAGGGCACTTCATGCATACACTGTTTGTGGGAATGGAAATTGTGCAGCTACTGTGGAAAACAGTATGGACAGACCTTTAAAAATTTAAACAGAACTACTCTATAACGCACTTAATCCACTTCTTAGTATTCATCCAAAGGACAGGAAAACACTAATTTGAAAAGATACATGCACCCTTGCATTCACTGCAGCTTTATTTACAATAGCCAAGATATGGAAACTATCACTATTTGCAGATGACGTGATAGGAAATTACCGCCTATGTTTTCTTCTAGGAATTTATGGTTTTAGGTCTTACGTTCCAGGCTTTAATCCATGATGAATTATTTTTGTGTATGGTAAAAGAGAGCAGTCTTGTTTCATTCTTTTGCATGTGGCTGTCCAGTTTTCCCAACACCATTTATTGAAGAGACTTTCCTTTCCCCATTGTATATTCCTGGCTCCTTTGTCATAAATTAAGTGTGTGGGTTTACTAGGTGAGCTCTCTATGTGTTGCTATGCCAATACCATACTATTATGATTACCCTAGCTTTGTAGTGTAGTTTGAAATCTAGCTTTGTTTTTCTTTCTCAAGATTACTTGCTTTGCGTTTTGGGGGTGTCCTATGGGATTCCATACAAATTTTAGATTTATTCTATCCTATGAAAAATGTCATTGGGATTTTGATAGAGATTGCTTTGAATCCATGAGCACAGAATATCTTTTCAGGTATTTATGTCTTCTTCAATTTCTTTAATCAGTGTTTTACAGTTTTTAGCATACAGGTCTTTCAACTCCTTGGTTAAATTTATTCCTTAAGTATTTTATTCTTTTGATGCAATTGTAAATGGTGGTTTTCTTAGTTTTTCTTTCTGATTATTATTATACATCATTATTGATGTGCAGAAATTCAACAAATTCCCATATATTGATTTTGTATCCTGCAACTTTACTGAATTCACATATTGGTTCTAATAGATTTTTAGTGGAGTCTTTAAGGGTTTTCTATACATAGTATCTTTAGATGCCTTTGGGTAGTATGGACATTTTAATGATGTTCTTTGAATCCATTCATTAATCTTTTCTATTGTTCTTTTAGTCTCTATTTCATTTATGTTTACTCTGATCCTTATTTCCTTCCTCTACTTACTTGGGCTTCATTCTTTTCCCTAGTTCCTCTATGTATAGATTATTTGACTTTTCTTGTTTTTTTCAGGTAACCTTGTATAGCTACAAACTTCCCCCTTAAAACTGCTTTTGCAGCAACCCACATATTTTAGACTATTGTATTTCCATTTTCATTTGTCTCCAGGTATTTTTTATTTTTTTATTTCTTCATTGTTCAGTAGCATTTTATTTAATCTTCACATTTTTATGATTTGTTTCAGTTTTCTTCCTGTAATCACTTCTAGTTTCTTACCATTGCAGTTGGAAAAGATGCTTAATACAATTTCAATCTTGTGGAATGTGTTGAGACTTGTTTTGTGCCCAAACATGTGGTCCATCCTGGAGAATGTTTCCTGTGCACTTCAGAAGAAGTGAATACTGCTGTTTTTGAATGGAGTGTTCTGTGTATATCTGTTAAGTATATGAAGTCCATTTGGTCTAAGACAATTTAAGGCTCATGTTTCCTTATTGATTTTCTGTCTGGATGGTCAATCCATTGATGTATGTGGGGTGTGTGTGTGTATCAGCCTATTTCAAATTGATAGCATCTTATGTTTGAACATGTTCTAATAACTACATTTTTACTCCCCTCCATATGTTCTGTCTTTGATGCCATTTTTCACATCTTCTTATTTTGTGTATCTCTTAATTATTAGGTTATGGTTAATTTTACGATGTTTGTCTTTTAACCTTCATATTAGCTTTATAAGTGGTTGGCCCAATACTTTTACTACACCTGCATTTACCAGTGAGATTTTTACTTTCATAGGATTTCTTTGTTACTAGTTAGTAACAAGCTTTTTATCAGCTTAAGTAAGCTTTTTTAACAGTTTTGGTAAGACCAGTTTAGTGGTGATAAACTCTTAGTTTTTGCTTGTCTGGAAAATTATCCTTCCTTCTATTCTTGCTGGAAGACTACTCTTGGTTAGAGGTTTTTCCTTTTAGCACTTTGAATATATTGTACCCCTTTCTTCTGGCCTGCGGTTTCTGCTGAAAAATCAGCTTAGAGTCATATGGGGTTCCCTTTTATATAACAATTGGTTTCTCTTGCTGCGTTTAATATTTTCTCTTTATCTTTAACTTTTGCTAATTTAATTATAATGTGTCTAGGTGTATAACTCTGGGTTTCCTGTATTTGGAAGTCTCTGACTTTCTGAAGCTAGATGTGTATATCCTTCCACAGATTAGGGATGTTTTCTGCCATTATTTCTTCAAATAATTTTTCTGCCCCTTTCTTTCTTCTCTTTCTGGGATCTTTATAATGCAGGTATTTTTCCACTTGATGTTGAATCACAAGTCCCTTAAGGTATCTTCATATTTAATTCTTTTTTTCTTTTTGCCATTCTGTTTAGGAGATTTTCACTGCTCTGTCTTCTAGGTCACCGATCTGTTCTTCTATATTGTATAGTCTGCTATTGAACCTCTCTATGCATTTTTCAGATCAGTTATTGTATTCTTCAGCTCTCTGATTTGTGTTTGGTACTTTCTTCTGCTTTCCATCTCTTTGTTAAAGTTCTGTGTTCATTCTTTCGTCTTTCATCTTCTTTATGATCATTACCCTGAACTCTTTATCAGGTAGATTACTTATCTCCCCTTCATTGAGGTCTTATCCTGAGGTTTTGTCCTGTTCTTTGATTTGGAACTTATTTCTCCAGCTGACTCCCTGTGTGTTTGTTTTTATGTGTTAACCAAAACAGCTATGTTTCCCAGTCTTGAAGAAGTGGCCCTGTGCAGGTGATGAACAAGTTGTTCAACCTTGCCATAGCGTTGGCTGTTCCTCAGACCTTCGTGATTGTCTAAGTAGCGTAATTTATTCTTGATAGGTGCCAGTTTTGAGGTGCCAAGACTGTCAGTGTTTCAAAGGGAGGGATATTAGACAGTGTCTAGATTCAGGGTAATTATAAGCCAGATCACCAGGCACCAGTTTTTAAGGTATGTAAAAATATAGCCTTGCTTGTTCACAATTGTAAACCTTGCTGACTTTCAGAACAGGAGATCCAGAGATGTCTACTGGTGACAGTTGCAAACATCATGGCTTTGCCCATGTATAGTATAAGCTTCTTCCTGGGAGGTATCAGGGAGCTGTGGCTAAGTTAAGGGAGGGCACTAATATGGTGTCTTGTTGCCCATGTTTCCTGTGGGCATCTCTATAGCTTCTTGTGTGACAAACTTGATGCCTGACCCACAATGAGACTCCAAGATAAGAAAACAGGCCTTTTTTTACATGAATACTGGGGTTCTGTTTCAGTCTGTTGTTTGTACAATGTCCTGGGGTTGGTAGCTGGTCAAGGACTGTCTCTCCGACTTTTTAGATCCACAGGGCCCAGAAGAACAGCCCCCTCCAGCCACCAGAGCCAGGCTCTCCAGGGATGTCCCCTGTGGTAGGCTGTGCATATCCACTAGCTGTGGTGGAGTAGACCACAGCTGCAGTACACAGGGGCAGGGCACCATCAGAGCTAGCAGGCTAGAAGTGGGGTGCAAAAATGTTCCCTGCCAGCATCAGCACCAACAAGGCAGGAGAATGCAAAAATGGAGCCCATCAGCACCTTCATCCTGAGAGAGTTCCTGAGAGGTTCCTGGCTCTTTGACTGATGCTTTAAGTTGAACAAATGAGTCTCATTCACATACGGTCTAGGCACCTTTCAAACTGTTGATTTTGTATTAGGTCCAAGAAAGAATGGATCTGTGCATGAGGACTTTAAGAGCAGAGTTTCCATTTCCTGTAGCCCTATGGTTCTCCTGGAATTAAGTTTCATTGGTTTTCAGGGCCAAATGTTTTGGGGATGCTTGATGTGCCTTAGGAACAAGCTCCATACTATGAAATCCCCCATGACTGGGGTGCCATGCCTGGGATGGGGTTCTTTGTGAAACCATGTCTCTGCTTCTCCTACCCATCCCAACTTGTCCCATTTATCTTATGTTGTAGAGGCACTGTTCAGCTAGCTCTCAGGTCCTTTCCAAAGGGAAGTCTTCCACAT
The DNA here is from genome assembly GCA_028533885.1 of Nasua narica. NCBI lineage: Eukaryota > Metazoa > Chordata > Mammalia > Carnivora > Procyonidae > Nasua > Nasua narica. The sequence continues at coordinate 7,190,822 of CM052806.1, forward strand.
GTCATTGTAGCTTTGTTGTGTTCATAGGAAGAGGTGAGTTGAGGATCCTTCTATGCTGCCATCTTGAACCCCACATGTTGAACATTTGAATGTTGTTGGAGTGCTCAACACCTCAAGAAGACATCCAATGACAGAATAAGTTGGCCACAGAAGGGGTTCAGATTGATACTAGGTCTCTCACCAACCTCAAGAAAATTTTCATGCACCAAGGTACACTGTAAAACAATGTACAACCCAGGGACACATCCCTTTTAGGTATTAGATTGGCTTTCAGAAACCCAAAGCCTTAGCTAATGGGATCCTTAAACTTTAAAGAGCCAAGCATGATGACATCTGGCACATCTGCTTATCTTGTATAAAATCTGTGGTCCTGGAAGGACCCTGGAAGGGATAAATATCTACCAAAATCTTCCTAAAAACAACCTAGAATTAGGAACTTTCCAGTTAGGTAAAATCATTTAAGATGTGCATTTTAAAGTACAAATTCTAAAATTAAACAAACAAAATGGAATACTTATTTTAATTGGTATGCATAAGAGCCAAAGATTTCAAAATTCCAAAATGGTTGCATTGAAAGATTTTCCATAAAAGGCTAATGAAAAATTAAAAACACAAGAAGTACCTAGAACAAAGAAATATAAGACTGATGTAGTTCCTACCACTTTCCTCCATCTTCCTTTATTTAAGTCTTCATTCTAGTTATGCTTTGTTGGAATTTTCTTTTCATGACTGTTAATAAAAGTCATCCAAGTTAATAGCCTTACAGACATCCCCATATCTACCTTTGAAGGAAGGTCCCCAAATGTGCCCTTCTCAGAGTTGAGACCCTGAGAGATTTTCTGGTAAACTACTATATTATTGTCTTAAATGGCCAAGGGAAAACTAAAATAAAAAAAATAATGAAAAAACTTGCCCAATTCTGGGAAATACTGGAGCTACAGGTGGGAGCCTGGAAAAACTGGCAAAAGCTGGGTAAAGGTAAGCTTTTATGAATCTCTGTCTATCGTGCCCAGTCAGTAGAGAAAAATAAAATTTCACATGGTCCCTTTCCTTCCAAACCCACACCCATGGGTTACTGGTCCTTTCTTCCCCAGGGATAGCTATTGCCTTCTTGCTTGTCTGAGAATATGGCTTGGGTTTCTGACTGCCTGGGACCTGCAGGCTGTCAGTTCCTTCTTTTGGCTATCTTTGGGAGTGACTCTGGATTTTGGGGAGGTAATAACTCTTGTACACTCTTTGAGGTCACCTCTTTTTTTTTTTAGCCTCCCATGAGCATGGCCTCACGTTCCCTGACTGAGCCCAGGAGGCAACCAAAGGCCAAGCTCTCCCAGGCACTGAAACACTGCAAGCCTCAGCCTTCCACTGCTGCTCCTGAGCCCTGCCCATTCAGCCACGCCCCCCTGCTGCCCTGAGTCCCTCTCCTCCCCCAGAAAAGTGGGCATAAGCACTTGAGGGCCCCTCCCAGGTCAGTCAGCCTGGTTAAATGCACTCATGCATAGCAAGTATCCAATTGTATTTCTGTTTTCCTCCAGAACTTCTGAGGCTCTTGGCCCCATGGGGCCAGGACACGGGCTCCTACTTCCCTCCTCCCCCAAGCAGGGCTTCCAGGGGCTTTAGATAGGCCACAAGAACAGTGCCTCTCCAGGACTGGGGTGATCCTGGCCTGTAAGACCCCCTGAAGACTTTCTTCATTCCTGGAATAGCCTTCGTACTGCAAGCCAGGAGCTAAGAATAGGGCTTTGCTGGAGGAAGAATCTCAGATTGACTGACCCCCACCTCCCCAGCCACTTCCCACCTTCCAGGGCCTCCTCTGGCCAAGTGCCTGGCTGGTGGGAGGCAGGGAAGACTCCTGGGAACAGCAAAGCAGAGTGGAGAGGAGCTGTGAATCCTGTGTTCTTGCTGAGTTTCCCGTGGCCCAGTGCTGGAGGGGCTGCACCCCTTCCTCATCATCCCAGGGGACAGCATGACCCTTTGTCCCAGCCAAACTTACAAAGAAGCTCTGTGGTTATAAATTGGCTGAATTGCACAGCCTAAAAGAAACTTTTTATTTTAGACCTTCGCCCTTAGGATAAAATAAAACTATATTTGGGGGCTGGGGGGAGAACAAATCTTTTAAAGTCTTAAAATCTTTTATAAGTCTATAAATCTTTTAAAGTCTATAAAATCTTTTATAAAAAGATGGATGGATGGATCAATCTATGATGCCATTCAAATTGCAATCAAATTCTTTGAGAGACTATGAGCAGATGTTCTTACAAATCTTTGCAAAACGAGAAAAGCAACGCTAATGGAAATTCGAACGTCACCTATTCCTTTTTACCTTTCACCCCCAATTCTCCCCTATTTATGTTAAAAGGCTTGCAAACTTCAGAGAGGTAATATTTATCAGAAGAAAAACCAAAGAGGGAAAGCTCATTTATAACTTAGCTTTAGGGCGCCTGGGTGGCTCAGTTGGTTGAGCGACTGCCTTCAGCTCAGGTCATGATCCCGGAGTCCTGGGATTGAGTCCCATGTCAGACTCCCGCCTCTGCGGGAAGTCTGCTTCTCCCTCTGACCTTCTCCCCTCTCATTCTCAGTCTCTCTCTCTCTAATAAATAAATAAAAAATCTTTAAAAAAGAAAACCAAAAACTTAGCTTTAGACATCTGAGCCTGTAGCCTTCATTTATTCTATCTACTGGAGGAACAACGTAGATCCCATTTCTTTTGTAATTCATAAAATACAAACTACAAAGTTTCTGTTTATATGTTTCTGTATGTTTATATGTGTCTGTATATGTGTGCTCTAGATGTGCACGGTATTTTCTACCTTTGGATGAAACTGCTAAAATTAACTTGTGAAAGAGCTCTATTTAATTAACTTAGATAAACCCTTCTATGAATTAAGTATTCATTTAAATCTCAAAAATGTAATTGAAATTAACCCAACTACTTTTCAGATTCATGTGATCTGGGATAATCTTTGCAAATGAAAGGTAGTTTAAGTTTGGTTTAATTAAAATAAGCACGTCTTCAAAGTTACCAGCATTGGCTATAATGCAGACATACAACTTCTATTTTACCTGACTTTGTTAGTCAATTAAGTTCATGTGATCTCACAAAATTTGTCAGCAAGAAAAACAGCTTGGGATGATTGCTTATTTTGATGTCTCATGAAGTTTAGTGGGTAATCTAAACATAATTATTAAGAACAAGCAAATTAAATAGATGTAAATTGAACAAAAATGTTTTATGTGAACTTTTTAAATAGTTGCCCCCAAAACTTTTTCGTAACCTGAAACCTTAAGGTTTGGTAAGCTCAATTAAATGATGAATAGTCATTAAATATTAAATATATAAAATTAAATACCTAGATCATTTACAAATAAGATGAATACTAAAACATTAGTTTACGAGATACAGGTTTTCTTTTACAGAGGAACTAAAGATATTTGGGTTTATTAATGAACATGTGTGATATCATGCTGAAAAGAAAATGTACTATGAGAAAACATGTTGCTAGAAAATATAAAAAGCATTTTTAAATTTGCTAAGCCACAGAATGCTAATGTAAAATTCATAGTTGTTTACTTATTTATTTTCACTAAAAATAAAGGTTTTAAATAATTTTAAGATTCTAATATATAATTAAATCTATTAGAAATTAAAGCTACAAGGAAACATCTGTGAATGTAAGTGAAGCAGGATGTGTGTTTTCAGTAAAAGAAGGTACGAGGAATGGAAATGCATTTTTGTGGAGGGAAATGAAAGTAATTTTGTCTTAAAGAGAGGCTAATTATTTCAAAATGAGAAACAAGAAAAGCATAAGACAAAATCTTAATGTAAGAAAGAAATTTGTGAAAGTCTTATGGAAAAGGACTCTTTGAAAACGACTTTTAATGTGTGGTCGAGGTAAGATCAGAATGAACTCAATTAAGTTAAATGAACTTTAATACCAAAAGTAGGCTGGTACAAAATTAAATTTGGTTTTCTCTCTGTTAAAAGGACAAAGTTTTCTTTGACTATTGGTTTGCTCTTAATAATAAGAGATAGTAAAGAGTTTTTCTTGACCTTTTAGATAACATGCCTAGAAAATAGATTTTATGGCTTGTCAAAATAATTTCCTATGTTCCTGCATATTTATCAGTTCTTTAATTACTTAAAAAAATTAAGTCCATTAAGAAAGCTAAGTGTTTTTTTGTTGTTGTTGTTATTTTTCACAATTTGACAAGCCACAGAATGATTTAATTTTTTGTATTTTCCTGTGAAATCTAATTGTCAGTACATGTAAATGGATAATGAAGTATTGTTTTACAATGATCTATAATCCTCTTTAACCAAGTTGTTTTAAAACCTTCTGATATTTTTGACAAACTTTCCTCAAATCAAAGTACTTCATCTTAAGGATATTCAAAGAGGATTTTGACAAGTACAGGTTTCTGGTCGAAAGAAGCCTGTGAGATCATAAAAATAAACTGAGTAAGAATTTCCAGAGCTAAAACAACAATAACAACAAAACCACACCTGGATTCAAGCAGAATAAGAATTAATTACTTGGGGGTGAATGAATTGAGGAGGAAGATTACCATTTTTATGACTTCTCATTTGAAACAGTGCTGGTTTTTTAGTGTTTTGTTTTTCCAGATTTAAGAAAATCTTTTCTCTTAAGCTATCTTACCACTTACAACAATTTGGCAAAGCATAACTTGGTAAACAAAGATAAAACATTTACTTTTTCTCCCTACAAGATCCCTCCAAAATTCTTTGCAAGGTCAGATAATTCTTTACATGACTTCAATAAGAATCTGTTCAGAGTCTGACCAGACAGTTAAGGAGCTCAGGTTGACTTTATGGAGCCAATAAAGCCCCTTGGAAAAACTGGCCTGGTATTTGCCTTACAAGCAATCCTAAAAAGAGCTTATATGGTCAACCACTATTCTTGCTGCACTTACATAAATGACCAGTTCGAGTCTAATGAAAGCAAATCACTTTTACTGGAATGTCCTTGAAAAAAAATGGGGATAAATGTAGAGAAAAAAGTTGTATTTGCACCTTTGTCTATATTAGATTCTAATCCTGTTCATTGTCTTTGAAGTTCTGTTATATACCTATAAACTGGACTAGATCCTGAGTCCTACCTTCCTCAAGCACCAGGCAACAACTCACCAAACCAATGTTCCCGATTTTCTCCACCCCCCCAACTGACCTGGAATCACTAAAAACAAAGACTGCCCTTGACTCTTCCTAGAAGGAGATACGAAATTCTTTTCACTACCCAGATGGCAGCCAAACTTCAGGGACCTGAAGCTTAGATACCCATCTCACAGCTGAAGAAGGCCCCACTAAACAGGCACTGGAAACATCCAAATCAAACGTATGTAGAAGAGGCTGACATTCAGGTAGACTGCTTACACACAAGATACCACATCAACACTTCATACTTTAACCGACTGTAAAACCTTTTTTTTCTTCTCTCTCTTTCCTTCACTCTGGCACCAGCCTGAAAATATAATGCCCCCATTTGTTTCTCCCATGCCATTGCTAAGGGAGTGATAAACTTCGCCTTTCCTCCTGCTGAATTTGTCATCAAACACTCCCATCTGTCCCTTAACGATGCCACCTTCCTGGGGGTGATTTGTGCCCTGACAGGATCCGTCTTTGTGGTGGTCACCTTGCTCCTTGAGCCTCTGAATGCCTAGAGGCCAAGACACAATGAGACAATGTCTCAGACTATTGAACTGTGCCCCTAACTTTCCACAAACAAAGACACCTCATTTGTGGACTATCCTGGATCTACACCAGCAAGTTAGAAAGGAGTGACCAGGAGGCCTTCATGACTCAGGATCAGGAGTCACTTCCAGGCTTCCCTGGTTCAGAGTAAATGTCAGTGAGAATAGGATCAGAAACCTCTTCTTAACTCTTGGAGGTACTGCAGAATCCACTGCTAAATAATAACTACCCACAAGATCCTCTGGCCAAAGCTGTTCTTTGTAGGAGGATAGTGCTTGATTATCGCTTAGCTGAGCGAAGAAGGGTCTGTGCTGTGGCCCAGACCACCTTCTGCACCTGGATTAACCCTTCTGAGGAAGGCGAAACTCAAAACTCAGTTACACACTTTCACTGAGCAATCCGCTTGGCTTAAAACAGTGACTCCTTCAGCAGGGTATTTGACTTCTTTGATTTTGATTGGTTTGAGTGTTGGGGATCATGACTCCAAAATGCAGAACAGATAGTGGGGAATTATTCTGCTTGTAACAGTCACAATGATCTCCTCGGTGCATTGTATTCTCTCCAAAGCTTTAAATGCATGTTTACTAAACACCAAGAAAATGATCTCCCTAAATGATCTGGAATGTTAGAAAAGGAGCAAAGAAAATGGCCAACTTAAAAACCGTGAACCTGAATTCATGGCCTGCGACTATCACACAGATTAAGCAAAAAATGTCATGTGTTGTGAATACCATACAGAGGACTGACAAAAGGCAAAAAATGTCATGTGTTGTGAATACCACACAGAGGACTCTCATAGCTGCAAGAACTATGGAGCGGTCGCTGAGTGGGGCTAATGCCTTAAATTTTATTCACATCTCTCTGTCAAGCTGAGAGTCTGATCAAAAGGGGAGCATTGTTAAAAAGGAAAAAGCATACCCAAAATGGAGTCACCTGTGCTAAATCCCACACCAGCAAACCAAGGCTTACTACCTGACCTAACTGCAATTTCCACCCCTCCAGGAAAGTAACCTTTTAGCTAGATGACATGGAATTATCTGGTCAGCCTAGTGAGATAATCCACCCAACAGACCCCCTCCCATTCCCCTTTAGGAAGTTTGCATTCTTTGCTAATTATTTCCTCTTCCTACCTTTCAAAACCTTTTCTTCTCTAAGGTTTTGCAGAGCTGCTTCCTGAGTCATTGCATAAAACCAGTTTAATCTTCAAATTTACTCAGTTGAATGTTTGTTAATACCAGCGAGGACCAGAAATACCAAGGCAGCCAAGTGCACCCCAAAGGTTCAACTGTCTTGAAAGCTGCCAGGAAGAGCCTTGGGACAGCATCTAAATGGATTCACCAGCCTTCGTGCACATTTGGCTTCATTCCCCACCCTAGGATGATGGAAAGGGACCATCGAGCAAACTGAGGCCAGCAAAATGGTATGGCTGAGTGGGCTCTGGACCTGAGAGGACAAGTGGAGGACGAACAGGGACATTATCACCTTCTTTCAGCTTTATCATCCCACTAATGTGTGTGGCTGGGCGGCTGACCTCAGAACTGAACATTTCGGTGTATGTCTCAACTATGTGCCTCACTCTCACCACTGGGACAGATCCTGCCACAGTCTTTCCTGGGCAAGAAGAAAAGTTGAGCCACATTCTGCACATTTCCAGGACCCAAGGAAATCCAGAGTTGGGATTTTGGAATGTAAAAATAATGCATGCTAAAAATTTAAAAAATACGCAAAATTTTTAAAAAATATCATGTCCCCATAACTGTATCATTCAGAGGCTCCCAGTAGGGTCATTTACAGTATTTCCTTCTCTTTTTCCTTACCTGTTTCATCAGGTAATTAAGACTACACATTCTGGTATCTTGCTTTTCATGCATAACAGAGTATAAGAATTTCCCCATGTGATTAAAAATATGCTACAAAAGTCATTTCAATAAGCATAATTATTAGCACATGGCTATTTATAGTAATTACCACACTAATTTTATTTTTGGAAATTTAGATTGCTCAATTTTTCTCCATTGTAAATAATGCTAATTAAGCTGGCACGTCCACAAACTAGTGAAGATGTCCAAGTCAAAAGCAGCATTTTGAGATTTTAAAAATGATAATCTATAATTCGAGATGTTAAAAATAATTTAAAACAATACGCTTTTGTCACAGATGCCATTGATATTTAAAAACAATTCAGTAGATCTTTGTTAGTCTGGAAAGAAAGGGTTTACAACCACTTGTTTCTCTCTTACCAAAGGGTCCTGGGAACTACTGCTTAGAGCAATGAGAGACAATCGGATCTAAGCAAAAGTCAATTTGAAGGTCTTTAGATTGGCTGGAAAATAGACATGCAAATCCGATGTTCTCTTCTTTCACTGCCTTCTGCCTGTTCTTCCACCAGCCGCCCTCACTCCCTCTCCTTAGCCTCTCGTCTTTCCCTCATTCTGTGGCAAACCTTCCTCCAAGAGTGGGCTGCTCCAGGTCCATGCCCAGAATGGTTCTCGGTCCTTGATCCTGCTGCCAGCCCAGGATGGCAGAACAAGAGAATGTCCCTGCCAGTAACATACAGGCTGGGGTGGCGGGCAAAAGCCTTTGAAGTCAGACTGAGTATTGGGCTTAAATACACGTCTAACTGCTGTGTGATCCCGACCTTTTCCAATCTTCAGTCGGTTCAATAAAATAAGACCCGATCTCAGCAAACCATTGCTACAGCCAGGGTGGAGTCAGGGACGAGGACTGGGGAGCTGGTGGACGAGGACTAGTGAGCTGAATAACCCACCCTTGTTTGGCCTTATCTACGAAGCTTCAGTCGGACTGTTAGGACAGCAGCAGCCAGTCCCCCAGGACCTCTCTGAATCAGGTTACTTCTCTCCGCTAAGAAATACTTTCTCAGAAATACCCTCTCTCCCAGAAACCCTCCTACACTATTGCAAGCTGGTGCAGCCACTCTGGAAAACAGTATGGAAGTTGCTCATAATGTTGAAAATAGAGCTACCCTATGACCCAGCAATCACACTACTGGGTATTTACCCTAAAGATACAAATGTAGTGATCTGAAGGGCCACGTGCACCCAAATGTTTATAGCAGCAATGTCCACTATAGCCAAACTATGGAAAGAACCTAGATGTCCATCAACAGATGAATGGATAAAGAAGATGTGGTGGTATATACACAATGAAGTACTATGCAGCCATCAAAAATGAAATCTGGCCATTTGCAATGATGTGGATGGAACTAGAGGGTATTGGGCTATGTGAAATAAGTCAATCAGAGAACGATAATTATCATATGATCTCTCTGATATGAAGAATTTGAGAGGCAGGGCGGGAGATCATGGTGGGGGAAATGAAACAAGATAGGATCAGGAGAGAGACAAACCTTAAGAGACTCAATCTCACGAAACAAACTGAGGGTGGCTGGGGGCAATGGGGGTAGGGATAGGGTAGTTGGGTGATGGACATTGGGGAGGCTATGTGCTATGGTGAGTGCGAATTGTGTAAGCCTGATGATTCACAGACCTGTACCCTTGGGGAAATAATACATTATATGTTAATTTAAAAAAAAAGGAAAAAAAAAGAAATACTCTCTCTCCTGCCACCTGCCCCAGAAAGGCTGTTTGTAGGACTGCTGCCATTGTCCTGAAGATTTTCCCTGGGGTAGTTGCCTCCATGGCTCCACGTACTGCTCTTGAGAAAAGGGGACACCATGTTGAAGGGACCAGAGTATCTGAGGTCCCAGGGGACACAGTGGTGTCTCTGCCAGATGGCACTTTGAGGTTTCCACTTGAATGAGTCCCAGACTTTTCCCCTAGTTATCTAATGCACTAGAAGTAAGCCATTTCTAATTAAAAACCAACCAACCAACCAACCAACCAAAAGCCTACCTCTGCTTCAGAGGACTCTCTTTAGATTTGGAGAGTATCCTAGAGCATGGGATGATGAAGATGGAAGATGTTGCCTTGGGTGAGTGCCAATGGTAGCAATGGGACATTATCTGCCACAAACACCTAGATTTTGCTTTGAACTATCAGAAAACCCGAGCTGACTACAGAGCACCCACAACTCCCCAGGAAACACTACTTCCCACACTTGATAAAGTCAGAGAGGCCCTGGGTGGCCTGAGGAGCTCTGGATGGAGGAGAAGTTCATGCAGTAGCGACTTTCCCACTCTGCCACCCCTCCCTCACCCCCATCATGACTCTTGCAGCTGGTTAACCCCCGTGATTAGTCCTTAGAGGGGAAGTACGGTGACACAGAAGGAAATTCAATTTGCTTCGATTCTGCTATGACATGTGACCCGGGTTATGAACTGATTTCCAGTTGTTTTTAGGTAATTTCTCTCCACTTTGGTGTCCATTACTGCGGCTGGTTTCCCGGGGCCCCAGGATAGGAAGGAAAGAGTACTTTCTTTAGAGCAGACATACCTGTGCCAATGGCTGGCTGTGTATCTTACTAACAATGTGATCCCAAACCAGCTACGCCTAGTTAGGTAGGCCTCATGCTTCCTCTGAGCCTCAGTTTCATCTGATGAGTAACTGTCCTGGATGGCTGTAAAGTTAAGGAGAATTGAAGAGAGGTGCCCAGCCCAGTCAGGCTGTTGGCATGGCGCATTATGATTGAGTATTCTCACATCTTGTCTTGATGGAAACCTCATTGTTCTCCTTGGGTCCCCACCTTGTCCTGTCATTCTCCCTAGAGAAAGAACAGACCCTAATATTCAGTCCTACAATCAGCTCTCAGATCTTCACCATGTCACTGACCGGGAAGGATCCCCAACCCTGGCCTCCCAGGCTCCCTCTGTTGGCTTGCAAACCAGATACTCCTGGCTGGGCTTCAGAGATACTATTCTTGCATGGACTTGCCACTTGTCATTACTGGCTCTGGCCATTATGACCTTTCTGCCACCTCCCTTATACCACCTGTCGGCCAGGCCAATCCTGCAAATACTTGGTCCATTGACGGTGCTTGAGTAACTGTCTCCAGATCCTCATTCTCTTCTACTCTAGGTCATGACCCCCTGAACCCTTGAGTTATCATTCTGGCAAGTGAAAACACCAGGGAGGTCTTGGAAAGGGGCTAGAACCCAACCTCAAAAGGTAAGGGCTACCACTACATATAGGAAAAGCATCAGTATTAAAAGACTATACTCTATTCCTTCATTGAACAAATATTGCTGAGTGCTTGCTACCAACCAGATGCTATTGTAGGCAGTGAGATGAACCAGCCAATTAAAGAGGAAAATGGCCCTTCCCTTGTGAAGCTTGCATTCAGTTGTGCATGGGATTCTTGGATGTTGACCTAACTGGAACGTGAGGGTAAGGTGAGAGAGGCAGGCTGGAAACAGGGTTGGGGAGGTCTGAATGTTGGGAAACTGTCTTTGGGATTCATTACCTCCCATGGGAAAGAATGTGCCATGGCATGTTCTTCAGGAAGGGCAGAGAGTGACAGGATGAAAGTGCCCTGTGAGAAAAGCAAGATGACGGAAGAGAATGGGGAAGGGTAACAACGAGCTTTTGCCCAGCATTTTCCAGTTTCAGTGATCATGTCACACAATCCATGTCACACACAGTGGCCGAGGAAGACAGATTACAGCCCATTCTGAGGGCTGGGGGGCTCTTGCTTGGGGTCCCAGTGAGCAGCAAAGTGGGGCCTCAAGCCTCTGACTTGTGGTTCCCAGTCTTCCAGTCTGTATTTCCTTTCCTAGCAAAACTGTTATGTACTCTAAATACATTGTATGTTTTCTCTTAAAAACATAAACAAAAACAAAAAACAGGGCACCTGGGTGGCACAGCATGTGAGGCATCTGCCTCCGGCTCAGGTCATGATCCCAGGGTCCTGGGATCAAGTCCCACATCAGACACTCTGCTTGGCATGGAATCTGCTTCTCCCTATACTCTTCCCCCTGCTCATGATCTCTGTCTCTCAAATAAACAAATAAAATATTTATTAAAAAAAACTATCAGAATTATCCTGGGAATTTTTTCCAAATACATATGGGTACCTTGTTCCTCCCTCTGTCCTCTGCTCCCTAATTCTGACAGTGTCATTGTGATGCATGTGATTTCCAAGAGCTTCCTTTTTAAAAATTTTTTTTTCTCATTTTCATTTATTTTTTTAAAGATTTTTTTTTTATTCATTTATTTGAGATATAGACAGTGAGAGAGAGCATGAGAGGGAAGAAGGTCAGAGGGAGAAGCAGACTCCCCGTGGAGCTGGGAGCCCGATGTGGGACTCGATCCCAGGACCCCAGGATCATGACCTGAGCCAAAAGCAGTTGCCTAACCAACTGAGCCACCTAGGCGCCCTATTTTTTTAATTTAAATTGAAGACAGGTAACATATAGCATAGTATTGGTGTTAGGAGTAGAATTTAGTGATTCATCACTTACATACAACACCCAGTGCTCACCTAACAAGTGCCTTCCTTAATGCCCATCACCTGTTTAGCCCATCCCCCACCCCCTGCCCTCCAACAAACCTGTTCTCTATTTTTAAGAGTCTCTTATGGTTTGCCTCCCTCTCTGTTTTCATCTTATTTTACTTTTCCTTCCCTTCCCCTATGTTCATCTGTTTTGTTTCTTAAATTCCACACACGAGTGAAATCACATGATATTTGTACAAGAGCTCCCTTGACTCACTATCTATGAAGCCTTCACTGCAGTGTGCCTGCCAATCCTCTCCCCCCCTCATTGAGCAAGCTCAGTACTGGTGGTTTCAGCTGTGTGTTCAACTGTGCAAGTCCTGGAGAAAGAGAAGTTGTTACTAAAACACTATCAGTGAGAAAAAAACATGGAGAATATGTCCCCATTTGTAACATGCAGAGCATCATATGATTAATGCTGGTGGGTTTTCCCCTCAACTAGCAACATCTATTTGGATATTGACTCCCTATCTCAAGCACAACATATCCAAAAAGCAAGTTTTTGGTCAACCCATCCTCAAGCCCTCCCTTCCCCCCATTTCAGTAGACAGTAACTCCATTCTTCCTGGTGCTCAGGCTGAACATTTGGAGGCATCCTTGACTCTCCAATTCAGCACGTCCATTCATCCCTAATCACCCTGCACCAAGTAGCCTCCTTTCCCCATGTCCAATCGCTTCCCTCTTCCCTCCCACACTATCTTTACAGCGCTTAACATGGTACCATTTAAAAAAATTTTTTTATCAGGTACCATTTTTGAGAGCCAGCCAGTGGCCAGCACTTTTGCTAAATATTATTTTAAATATTTGCTATAAAGAAACTGACATTATATTTATTCTTTCAGGGAATAAACTGAGCAGAGCTCAACTGCACAATCAGAAAAGAAGAATAGGAAACACTGCAGCACTGAAGGCTTGAGGACCAGTCTAGCTACAGACTAAAGGGAGAGAGAGAGTATCATAGGGCTCGCTTCCACCTCAGCAGAGGTCAGTCTTGGTGGCGTGATTCCTGGGCTTCATGCTGTGTGCTTCGGTTAGTCCCAACCATTGGGTCTCTGCAGCCTGCTGCTACATCTTTCTCACTGAAAGTTTGCCTGGACTGTTTTGATTTTTCATTCCATCTCTGTTCAATTCAATTCTCCACCTGCCCTCCTTGAGCCCCCACCCTCCAGGCTCCTGAGCTCCTTCCTTTGGAACCCAGGGCAATGACGCACTTGCTCTCATAGCTTCAAAGCCTCTGTGATCTATCTTTGTGGTCTTTCATTTACAGGCAAAGTATAAGTATAGACATATACACCATGGACCAAGAGACCTCTGACCAGTTCCTGCAATTAGACCAGTGGCCTTTATCCAACTTGGATTCCTGGTGCTTTCAGTAGGACTTATTCTTCCATGTCTAGGCATTTTCCTGGGATCAAAGAGATTAAAGCTTGCTGCTATTTGGTATTTGCTTTTTTTTCCCCCCAGCCTGCTCTGGGTCCTTCATTTTTTATAACTCAGAGCAAGTTCATTCCTGACTCTACTCCTCGTAAGTAGTTGGAATCCAAGTGGCATATGCTTCACGAAATTCAGAGAGCCTCACTGATCTTTGCAGAGCTGTATTTTGATTTTCTAGTCCACTAGTTGTCAACCTGGGAAAGTGCTTGGAATAGCCCCAGTAGCTTTAATAAATGCATGTAAATGTCTGGTTGGACCCCAGCCCCAGGGATTCAGACTTAATTGGCTGGCGGTCTGGCCTGGGCTCCCCAGGTCAGAGTCTGATTCATTGTGTCTCAATATCTAATCCTAGGAAGCTCTGACAACAAACCATCCCACCTCCCACCCCACTCCCCACCCTTTGTCTAAAGCTGCTTTTTATAGTGAGGACTTTAAGAATCACACTATGTCTATAAATATTCTCCAGCAATTCCTAGTTATTTGTAAAATCTGCTCTTTTAAACAGCCAGCCAACTTATAGCAAAAAGTTATACTAAATTCTTATAACCCTGAGTTCAACAAATTTAAATAAAATTTAAAGCTTTAAAGCAAAAAGAAAAAATCCATATTGAAAGCACATGGATGTGAATAAAACAAGTGAGTGAATAAAATCAGACCCCCTTGGGATTTTGAATTATAAAGCCTGCCCCTCCCCCCTGGCTCTCTGCCTCTTGCTTGATCTACAATCTTGGGCAAGTCTCTTACTCTCTTGCTTCTTAATTTCTTCATTTTTAACACCAAAATGAGTAAGGGACAGGTGGGGCTAAGTAGGAAGAGACAGGTAGGGGGCTCTGGGACTAGGCTCACAAAATTCAAAATGGGGGAAATGAAAGGAAACCAGAGATAAGGGAATGAACCAGGTTTTGTTCTAATAGCTATTGTGACCAACAAAAACTAACCAGATCCTAAAAAGGAAGTAAGTCACTGAAGGTGTTATCACTAGTCCTTACTCAATGGTGCTATCAGTAGAGATATTAAAAAGATTTAAGTTCCCTGGTTAGCTTTCTATAAAAGATCATCCCTAAAAGCCCTCAGCGGCAACCCAGTCGGGACCCCTCTCACTCCTGAGAGCTTTTTTTCTGTATCCTTCCTTAATAAACTTCTCTCTGTCGTCCCTGAGATTCATTCCTCGACTCTATGAGACAAGAACCTCGCTCTCTCGCATCATTTTGGTGCTGAAACCACGAAACACTCCCACGGACGGGTGAGTAAAAGCAGACTCTTTCCTTTCTTGGGATAAGTCTCTCTCCTTTCGATGACCTCTTTTAACAAACAACAAAACCGGGCACCTGTTGGCCAGTTAAAGGAGACTAGTGAGGCCGCTGGTCTTCAGTCTCAGGTGATAGGCTTCTGGAGAAAGGTTTGGTCAATCCCCCTGCCTCAGAAGGAGGTAAAGTTGTCCTAACCCTACCCAGTTCGCTTTCTGTTCTTTCGCTTTTCTTAAGTACCTGTTGTAGGGACATGGCCTCAGGTCCTTCCAGTCTCCAATCAGCCACCCTGCTAATGAGGGATCCATTTCAGGGTCCCATTTATCCTCCGCAATTCCTTCTCTAAGGACCTGGGAATTTTATGAGTTCAGTGGTCCCTCTGACTTCGTCATTGGGGGAAGAGTGTTGCTTATGTAGATACAAAGGTTTTTTCATTTAAAAATGTCTCATGAGAATTTAGTTCGGGATGGACAGGAAAAGTGCCCACAAGTAAGGCGAGGAAGCATAATTGAAATTGGTTTATAATTGGCCTGACTGATCAGGTACCCTGGGGCTAGGAATGCAAGGGAATTTACACGAGCAAACAATGAGGGCTCTATCAAGGGAGCTCTAAGAATGAGGTCATTAAAAGGATTCCCTGCTTTAAGGTTCATCTGGGGAGCGCACAAAAGGACTGGCAATCCAGCACTCTGAACCTGCCCTTTGGTTACCATGGGTGACCTTGGGATCTCCAAGATGCATAAAAGGATAGAGATCTGGCCCTGGGGGTCACACCCCAGAGAAGCCTCATCCATGAATAGCACAAGCCTCCCACTGAGAGAACCTACCCCTTTCGCTCGCATTCTTAGCCTTCTAAAAAGTATATCAAAGTTTAAACTGTTAACCTCTCTAAGCCCTTATGATTAGGCCAGATTTGGGGGGTGGAGAGGGAATCCAGAGGAGAAAAGGAGGATAGGTGACCACAGAGAAGAGTGGCTACTCCAGCCAGCCTGAGCCCTCCCCAGCCTAAGATATTAGGCCAGTCTCTCACCTTGGGTGGGAAACCATGGGACGTCCTGGTTCACAGGGGAGAGCTGATATGTAGGGACGCCTTCTTAGTCACCTCTCTGTAGCAGGTACGGGGTAACTCCTAACGGGATCGCGAGATAGGAAACAAACCATTCTCTGAGGGGACTCCTCTCTATTGGGGGCTTATGAGAGGGGACTCCTCTCAATTTTGCAGTAGCAAAATTGGGTAATTTACCCTTGTAAAGCTTTTCTAGGATTTTTGGGAGGCTCTTCAAGGCAAGGTAAAATAAGGCGCGACCTTCGCGGCAAGGCCTCGTCTCTTTTTCAGTTTCCAAGGACTCTCCCTTGAGATGCCTTTCAACCCCCTGGAGACAGTTTGGACTGAGCTCCTGTAATGGTCACTGTATGGCCACACTGCAATCTATCAGGTCTCTTCTGTAGGAAACAAGAAAAATAAACAAAAAAATACCCTAAGTCCATCCAAAGTTTTCCGGGCTCTAAATCAGGACCCTGACCTGGGGGCCTCTTGCAGAACATGTTTGGTGGTAACCAGGCCAGTAAACTCCCTCCTGACATATCGGATAATTGTCTAAATAGGCCTCCTCCAAATAAACCCATTGCTGGAGGAAACACAGGCCTTCCCAATCAAAGGGGATGCTGACTCTCTCTGTTCCTCCTAACAGATGTGAAGGCTTCTCCCTCATTCATTTCCCAGGTTAATGTCTATAATTGGAACCATCTGTGGTTAGTCTTCCTCAGGACCGGGACTTTAAGGAATCATTCCAAGCAGCTGCCGAAACTCCCTTTGTTTTGGGGAAATTCCTCGTCTTCTCGGCCTGACTTCCCCTTGTTGGTGGAAAAACATGGCATTTACTCATCTGTCCAAGTGGATGAGATTTAGAGGTGGGAACCCCTTTTCTCTGCCTTCTGGCAGCACTTTGTCTCTTCTGTCTCTCCCTCTGTCTCCTGTTTCTGCATTCCTCACCAGTGTCTCAGGTAAAAATTGACAATGGGAGGGGTGGATCAGTGGGTTAAAGCCTCTGCCTTCAGTTCAGGTCATGATCTCAGGGTCCTGGGATCGAGTCCCGCATCGGGCTCTCTGCTGGGCAGGGAGCCTGCTTCCCGCTTTCTCTCTGCCTGCTTCTCTGCCTACTCGTGATCTCTCTCTCTGTCAAATAGATAAA
Organism: Nasua narica; assembly: GCA_028533885.1. Classification (NCBI taxonomy): domain Eukaryota; kingdom Metazoa; phylum Chordata; class Mammalia; order Carnivora; family Procyonidae; genus Nasua; species Nasua narica. The sequence continues at coordinate 7,207,810 of CM052806.1, forward strand.
TAAAGTATTAAAAAATAAAAAATTGACAATGGGAGACAAATCTATTGACTTTGAAAAGTGGGCCCAGGTGAGACATATTCAGTATTTAAACTAACTTAAGTTTCTTGGTTTAATTAAGATAGACATGTCTTCATATGATACTTGTCCCTCTCTGACTTATTTTGCTTAGTTTAATACCCTCTAGTTCCATGCACATCATTACAAATGGCAAGATTTTGGGGTTTTTTGGGGGGGGTGATTGCATAATATTCCATTGTATATACAAACCACATCTTCTTTATCCATTCATCTGTTGATGGACATCTAGGCTCTTTCTGGAGTTTGGCTATTGTGGACATTGCTGCTATAAACATTGGGGTGCAGATGCCCCTTTGGATTTCTACATTTGTATCTTTGGAGTAAATACCCAGTAGTGTGATTGCTGGGTCTAGGGTAGGTAGTTCTATTTTCAACTTTTTGAGGAACCGCCATACGGTTTTCCAGAGGGGCTGTGCCAGCTTGCATTCCCACTAACAGTGTAGGAGGGTTCCCCTTCCTGAGAGCTTCTTCCGTATCCTTGCTTAATAACTTCTATTGCTTTACTGCATCTCCTTTGTCCATGAGATTCATTCCTCGACTCTGTGAGACAAGAACCTCACTCTCCTACATCAAAAATGTAAATACTATGATTTCACACGTAGGGAGAAAGTGGAGTAGTGCTTGTGAATGTGTCTCTTAAAGTTATTATTTTATTAAGAATAGAATGAAAATTATTTTAGATCATAGAAAAGACAGTCATTGCATTTCTGACAGTGAAATGGCTTGTGATTAGTAGAGCCCACAGACCCAAAAGAGAAGGGCCCCAGTCCTGAGACTCGGCTTGTTTTAGAGAAATGACTTATCTCAAACACAGGTGACCTCCTGCTGCTGGATACCCCATGGTTACCATCACCCAGGTTCCAGAGACATCCTCCCCCACATCATGGACCCTGAGATCATGACCTGAGCTGATGGCAGAGGCTTTAACCCCCTGAGACAACCCCAGAGGGCTGGGAGGTGCTCATGACCCAGCAGAATGGAGGCTGTGGGACGTTGGCATTCTTGAACGATGCAATTATCCTTAAATTGGTATAGTTGTCGCTCTAAGTCACTGATTCTAAACATTTGGTTTCAAGATCACTTTATACTCTTACATATCGTTGAGAATCCTGAAGAACTGTCACTTACGTGGGTTATATCTATCCATATTTATCACGCTACCAATTAAAGCTGAAAATTTTAAGTTCATGTATTATGTCATTTAAAAGCAACAATAATAAACTCATAAAATAATAAATTGGGAAACATTTTATGCAAAAAAAACTACATTTTTTTTTTCAAAACCAAAAAGAATGGTAGCATTGTTTTACATTTTTGCCAGTAAAGGTCTGGTGTAATGGAAGACAATTAAATTCTCACACCTGCTTCTGACTTCAGTCTGTTGATGGAATACATCATGGAGCTTCTGAAAAACCCCAGAGCACCTCCTGAGAGAATGAGGTGAAAAAGGCGAATAAAGTCTTACTATTACCATAAAGTTATCATTGACCTAACAGACCCTCTGCTTAATGGGAATTCCTGACAGTTTGAGGAACCGCAGAAAGACTGCATTAAGCCGCACATAGAGAACAAGGAAAAGAGGCGTGGGGAGAGGTGGGCAGGGACCACGGAAAGACCCGCAGTTTGTTCTCAGTCCAGTGGGAAAGACTTCGAGCGAGTCAGACATGATCCAACGGAAGCTCAGGGATTCGGGGTATGAGCGAATCACGTTTCGTTTAAAATGCTTCTTTTCACCTGATTGAACACCTACACCCTAAAAGGGACACCAAAGAGCATTTTGCTTCTAGTACTTATAAAAATGTTCATTCTGGAACTTCCTTCTTGTATAATAAGTAGTCGCTAGAAAAAAAAAATTAAAGAAAAAGGCGGCAGTGCAAAAGCCAGAGGCTGTTCTTTGCTGCTTGTCCTAAGTGAGTTCAGGAAAGTGCAAGGAAACTCAGTCCACGATCACAGGGTGTCCTCGGCTGAAAAGAAAGGGCCCTACTTCTAACCCAAATTGACTCCCCCCTCCTGAAGCCCACCTAAATGTTGCATCTTAGATAAATGAGGACGAAATGTAACCTACACCAGCTCCAAGGAATAAAAAACTATGAATCTACACCTGTGTCCTCGCTCTGAATCACTAAAAATCTTTGGGTTTATTTGTTCAGGCAACTGATTGTGCTCATGCCTCTGTGCTAGGCACTCTCGCCTGGGCGGCAAACAATAGACAAAAATCTCTGTCCTCTGGGAGCTTACATTCTAATGACGGCAAGACCATAAACAAGTCAACTGAACCAATTACAAACTATATCAGAAAGGGATAAGAGCGTGGAGAAAAATGAGGCAGGAAAGCGAATTCGGGAGTGGGGTGGCTGCCATTTTAATAGGGTGGTCAAGGAGGTTATTGTCTGAGGAGTGTGTGGATATCAGGGAACAGAGGGGAGACCAGGCACAAAACCCCGGGGCAGCTCTGCCGGCAGTGCCCCGAGACCAGCAAGGAGGACAGTGTGGCTGGGACAGAATGAGCAAGGAGAGGAAAGCGGGGACCAGATCACAGAGTGCCTGGAAGGCTGCTGAACTGGCTTTGGGAGCCATCCCTCAGAGGCTCAGACAGAGAAGTGACACATTCCAGATGGGGTTTGAAAAGGGGCACCCTGGAGGGAGTGTCACCAAGGGCAGAAACAGGAAGCTCTTTCCACTTAGGAGGCTGCCGCCCAGATCAGGGGAGACTCGCAGATCCCCCCACCAGGGTGCTGGCGGTGGACGTGCTGAGCAACGATCTATTTTGGGAGGATAGCAGTTTGGATGTGGGGTGCAGAGAAAGGATGAGTCAGGGATGACTCTGCAGATTTTGGCCTGAGGAACAGGAAAGAGGGAACTGCCGGCAACTGACACACTGGGGAGATTGAGTGGAGGAAGCTGGCGAGTTGGTGAGGACGTCAGCTAGAGAGCTGAGATGTGTGAGATGTTTATCAGGCTTCCAAATGGAGCTCTCTCAAACAGGAACTGACCCCCGCCCCCCAAGTGCGCAGTTCAGGGGAAAGGTCCCAAATGGACATAAAGATGAGGGAGTCACCTGCTTACAGACATTTTGTAAAGTCATGGCAGTGAATGAGACCACCAGTGGGGAGGAGAGGGCCAGGGTCTGAGCTCTGGGGCAGACCACAGAGTCAGGGAAAGAGCCCAGGAAGCAGTCAGTGAATTAGAGGAAAGGAAAAAAAAAAAAAAACTAGGAAAGGATGTTTTCCTGAAACTAAAGAAAGCACTGTTTCATGGAAGGTGCTGTCAACTGAGTTGAGTGCTGGGAGGTGAGAGGTGAGAACTGGGAGGTGGGAGGTAGGAGGTGAGAACTGAGCATTGACCAGTGGGTTTTCCAAAGTAAAAGCCAATGGTGAATGTAACAAGAGCTGCAGTTAGGGCAGCTTGATCAGAGGATGGAGGGAAAGCAATGGGAGGCAGTCCGGATACCTTTGAGGTTTTGCAGGGGAGAAGGGGGTGGGGGTGGGTGAGGAGGGAGGTAGGCGAGGAGAAGGTCTGGGAGAAGGAGCTGGCTCACACTTAGGGGAATGATCTAGCAGAGAATGGGGGGCAGGGGTGTGTGTGTGCTGGGGTGATGTCCTCCTAGGAAACAGAGAGCCGGGGCTAGTGCACAAATGTGTTTAGAGAAGGGATGGGCAGTTCACTGGCCCTGAAAGGCAAGAGATTTCTCTGATCATTTTCAACCCTCTTTTCTGATCTTTGCAATTGTTTCAACAAAGTCTGAAGCAGGGGCACCCCTCATCTGAATAGGAGGTGGGAAGGACATAGCAGAGATTTGTTCATCATCGCATTTTAATTCATTGATGGATTCATTTTTCTTTCACAAATATAAAATCTGTTCTTCCATAGAGAGAGGAAGAGCAGGACTAGAAAGGGGAAGAGAAAAAAAGCATCGTGAGAACCCAAGAGAAACTCCAACTGAAGCCTCCAGCCAACACTGAGAGTATCCAGCTGATATTTTCTGAGTGACAAATGGAAGTGAGATAAGAGATATCTGCATTCAAGGAGGGCTGCAGTATGTTCCTTATGATTCAGGTAGCTGACTTCACTTTAGAAAAACAAAACAGAAAAAAGACAGGCTAGACCGTGTGCCATAAAAGGAACTGTTCCTTAGAGGAAAGTACATACTGAAAAACGAATCAGTTTCAGGTTGAGGTCTGTTTTCAAATATAGACTATGCCAGTGGACAGACGTGTTCCAAGAAGAGCCACCGACACGTTCCCAGCATTCTCAGCGTATTCCCAGAAGACTACATTTGGCCTACTGCGAGTCAAAAGTAAATAATATCATCTAAGAAATGAAACACTTTTTATTGGGATTAATAATAATTCATAATTACATAAAGATGGTGGAATTCCCCTTAGCATAGGAAAAGACAGGAGTGTTTATCCCAGCTCTTTTTTTTTTTTTAAAGATTTTATTTATTCATTTAACAGAGAGAGAACACAAGCAGGCAGAGAGGCAGGCAGAGGCAGAGAGAGGAGCAGGCTCCCGCGGAGCAAGGAGCCTGATGCGGGACTCGATCCCAAGACGCTGGGATCATTACCTGAGCCAAAGGCAGTTGCTTAACCAACTGAGCCACCCAGGCGTCCCTATCCCAGCTCTTAAAAGGTAATAATGATGTGAATTTCGGCCTACATTTTATTTTGAATAGTGCCGGGTAACATAGTTTTTAGAAAGATTACATTTAATAGCTGAATTCTAAAAACTGCTCTGTGTTTGTGTGTGGGGGTGTGTGTGTTTTAATTAATGACAAACTGGGAGCGGAGTCACAGGAGGTCTCTGGTCACTTGCTGGGACAGAGGGGAATTCCCAGAGGAGCCACACACCTTGGAGTTTATGAGTCTTGACGTGGAAATCAATTTGCTGGCCTTCAGATAACTCTAAAGAACAGGCAGGTTGTAAGTTCAGTCTGTTAGATTGACCCCAAACCCATTGTCCGTTGTACAGATTTTATGTAATATGACTTCCCACCGTTTCTGGTATCCTTTACACAGGCCGCAAAATAAATAAAAGGGTCACTTCTTGCCACAGAGCCTCCATCGCCTGGAACCAGACTGGCCCTTTGACAAGGGGCCTTCTGCACAATCAATTCTTGAAATCATGATCTCCCCCTCTCTCCACTGCCTTCTAGCACTGGTATCGAATGCCATTCCCTATAATAGATCTCAATTTACGAAACAATTCTAACAACAAAAATCCAGGAAGGAAATTCAATAAAAGCCGACACCATAAAATACCGCAAATCACTAAAGGAAACGGTCCCATGGATCAATTAGCAGGATATTGGCAAAAACTCTTTAAAGCATTTGATTGAATAAAACTAAAGCCACCTGTCTGGTTTTTACATTGTTCTTTGGAACAGTGATTAGATTTGTTGCAGGGGTGTGTGTGTGAGTGTGTGTGTGTGTGTGTGTGTGGCAGAGGGCTTGGAGTAGGAGTGAGAAAGATTATGAGGTGTAAGTAAGTAATGGAGGGAACTCTGTGGATTAAATTAGTGAACAAGCTGATTCGGGAAGATGATTCTGATGTGTACATGGCGTCTTCCTTTTGTCTTTTTATTTTTAAAAATTTTTTTTCAATTATATCTCAATTTATTTATTTTTTCCCCAAATATGTTTATTTTATTTTTTCAGTGTTACAAGATTGATTGTTCATGCACCACACCCAGTGCTCCATGCAATCCGTGCCCTCCTCAGTACCCACCACCAGGCTCGCCCAACTCCCCACTCCCTCCCCTCCAAACCCCTCAGTTTGTTGCTCAGAATTTGCCTTTTTAAAACTTATATATTACCAGGGTGCCTGGCTGGCTCAGTCGTTAAGTGTCTGCCTTCAGCTCAGGTCACTATCCCAGGGTCCTGGGATCAAGCCCCCTATCGAGCTCCCTACTTAGCAGGAAGCCTGCTTCTCCCTCTACCACACTTGCTTGTGTTTCCTCTCTCACTGTGTCTCTCTCTGTCATATAAATAAATAAAATCTTAAAAAAAACCCCAAAACATACAAATACCATTTCTTTCTAATTCATAGTTTTTTCGATAAAAACAACACTACCTAATTAAAAATAGTTTATAAAATAAACAAAACATACAGAGAAAAACCAAGAGCACCTCAAGATTTGCACTGCTGAAATATCAGGGATTTCCTCTCCAACTATATTCGAGGCATGCATATGCATTTTTCGGCCAAAAAAAATGTTGTACTGTATACATTGTATTTCTATAACATGATATCATGGGCATTTTTTATTTTATAAATATTCTTAGAAGATTTGTTTTATAAAGGTGGCATACTATTCCATATTATGCTATTACTTTAAACATTTTAAGGAATCTTTTTGTTGGATTTTGTAAGATAGTTCTAATTTTTCACTATTTTGAATGTATGCTGCAAATAAACTATTTATAGATTATTCTTTGTACTAATATCTGC
>CM052806.1:7214837-7275637 GCA_028533885.1 Nasua narica
CATGGGCATTTTTTATTTTATAAATATTCTTAGAAGATTTGTTTTATAAAGGTGGCATACTATTCCATATTATGCTATTACTTTAAACATTTTAAGGAATCTTTTTGTTGGATTTTGTAAGATAGTTCTAATTTTTCACTATTTTGAATGTATGCTGCAAATAAACTATTTATAGATTATTCTTTGTACTAATATCTGCATATTTTGTTATTTCCTGAGGACCTTGATAACTCAGTCACACTATTGGTGCTTGCCAACTGCTAGCCAAAACCTATGACTCACATCAACTCATTCGCCTCTGCGTATTTTGAGTGCCTGTCCCAGTGCACATTTAACACATTTTTTAAAAGTTTTATTTATTTATTTGACAGAGAGAGAGAGAGACAGCGATCGAGGGAACACAAGCAGAAGGAGTGGGAGAGGGAGAAACAGGCTTCCCGCTGAGCAGGGAGCCCGATGTGGGACTCGATCCCAGGACCCTGGGATCATGATCTGAAACAGAGGCAGACACGTAACGACTGAGCCACCCAAGCGCCTCAACATTTAACACATTTTAAAAATTTCAGTATCATTTAAAAAATTTTTAGTTTGATAGGCAAAATGGCAAAGTTTTTTTCATTAATTTTTGTCTTGTGTTTTAGTATGGCTAAATATATTCTCGGCGGTTCAGCTATCTTCTACATGTATGACTCATACCTATCACAGTATCTAGTTCATCATAGATGCTCAATAAATATATTTTGAATGAATAATCAGTGGAGAGACAACTCATGTCTTTTCTATTTTGTCATAGGATTTTATTGCTTTACTTATAAAAACATATTTTACTATTTCTCATCTATTGAGGACATCCACACTTTTCCATTGATAGGACAGAACTTGCTAATCTTTACTTGTCTTTAATTTTGCTTATGGTGTTTTTTTCTTAAATTACAGACAGCTTAACATTTTATATTGGCAAATATCTGAATTTGTTTTCCATTGTTATCACTCTATTATTTTATGTTTAAGAGATGTTGCTGTCTTCAATTCAAGGTAATATTTATCCATATTTTCTTTTGACTCTTTATGGCTTCACATTTTATATTTAATGCAAATCTATTAGGAACTGGTGTATAGCTAATGGAGAAAATGAATACTTTTTTCCAAGTAATTAATTGTATCTAATATTTATTGTATAATATATTTTGTACTCAAAGAGTCTTGTAGTTCATCACTATTACTTACAAAATTTATACTCAGGTCAATTTGTGGCCTATTTATATAGTTCCAATGATCTTCCATTATATTACTGTATAATACCACACCACCTCAAATTACTTTAGAATATATTATATTAATATATTAATATAATTAGAATTATATTAATATAATTAGAATCAGAATATATTAATGTTAAACTGAAAACTCACACTTCTTTCTCTAAAGTTTCTTGGTTATGTTGTTCCATTTATTCATCTAGATCATTTCTGGAATTAATAAAATACATACACGTAAAACATATAGGAAATTATATTTACAGAAATCTCTCTCCTTGGATTTTAGATATGCATCTAGTCTATATATTAATTCGTGAAGAATTAAGTTAGGGAAAGTTGGGTGTTTCTATCCTAGTCCCAGGATGTATATCTCAATAATATTCCAATCTTTTTTATGTCTCTTTGTGAAATTTTATATTTTACTTCAAAGACTTTCTACAGATTTCTTTTTGCAGCTAGCTCTAGATACTTTACAACTGCATTTTCTTTCCCTCATATTTTCTAGCTTTAATCACTAGTTTAGATGAAATCTATTGACATCTATTATATGTATCTTTTGTTTCCTGTCACATGATTTAATTCTTTTTTATTCTAATATTTCAGTTTTTTAGTTAGACAATTAGACATCTTTAGCCAGCCTCATAGAGGACTCCGAGTGATCCTCACCTCCTGGTGCTCACAGCATTGCAAAGTGCCCTCCTACACTAAGTCAGAGCTGTTACAAGTGTTCTAGAAATGCCCCAGTGTTCCATGTGCTGGTTATCCCTTAGACTTGGTGTATCCACGGATGGGTGAACTAGCCCTTTCTGTTAATTTATTTTCTTTAGCTCTCCAAGTATTCTCTCCAGTTCCTTCACTCCTATACTGAAATTGTCTCCCTAACCCAAATCTGTTCCAAGTTTTAATTTCACATAACTCTAGACTAGAGTTTGTACTGTGTCAGAGAAGCACCAAGGTCGAGTAGTAGATAGCTACAGGCCTGAAGTTTCATTGAAAGCCTCCTGGAGGAAATGACATCCACACTGAAACCTGAATGAGTTCATCGGGTGAAGTGTGTGCGATTATAGGTGATGCCAAACTGTCATAGCCCAAAAAAGGAGACCGTGTGAGGGCTCTGTGGCCAGGAAAACTAAAATGTAGAAGGTTTCCAGCATGTTTGTTACAGGAGGGGCAGAAAGAGTTATGGTAGGAAGACTGGAGAAGTAACTAGAAGCCCCACAAAGGAGCCTGGTAGATGGACTCAAGAGATGTTTATGAGGTAGGTGGTCAGAATTTTATTAACGATAGTATTTCCATGGTGAGGGCAAGGATGGCACTCAGAGAGTTCTGGTGTGAGCAAATGGTAGGTGGTGGGGTCAGTTACTGAAAAAAAAAATGAACTCCAAAGGAGGCCAGATTTTCTGAGGAAGATGACATATTTTCAGTTTGATGTTACCAAGTGGAAAGACCTAGTGAACAGTTAGATACATGGCTCTGGCTCTTTGTCTCCCACTAGAGAAACATACTTGGGATTCATTGTCATGGATTCAGGTTTCTCAGCCTCAGTTCTATTGATATTTGGGGCCAGACACTTCTTTGTTGAGGGGTCATCCTGTGCACTGCGGTATCCCTGACCTCTACCCACTAGATGCCAATAGCTGACTTCCAAGTTCTAACAACCAAGTGTGTCTCCAGACATTACAAATACCATCTGGGGAGCAAATTAATTCCCTGTTAAGAACCACTGGGTTAAAGGTTTCATAGCTAATACAGCAGCAGCTTTATTGGATGTTAAGATCAATGATCAATCAATCAATAGATTGATTCCAGCCCTGGTGCTCTAGCTCTGAACTACAGCTCTTAACTACTGAGCCCATTACCAAGTCATCTTATCACACACTGTCCTAGCGCGCCCTGGGTCTCCTTACATTTATCTCAATCAGGCAACTAATCCTGCAGTTATTTGTATGTTTCTGTTTTCCCCACTAGAAAGGAAGCTCCCTAAGGGCAGTGTCCCTGTATTCGTCAGACTTAGCAGAATGTCTTGCACATTAGAGAAACTCAATAAATACTTTTTAAATAAAGGAAGGAATTATAGATTGTTGATTTTGATTACTAATGATCTAAAGGGATGTTAGCACCTATATTTATAAAAGTCATCAGTTTCTAGTTTTCTTACTTTGCGATGTACTTGTCGGTTCGTACACTGGTTATGAGAGCCTCAAAAAACAGAGCAACAAGTGTTTTATCTTCTTTGATTACTACTACTGATAATTACTACTCATCTCTAATAATCGTCATGTGAATTATGTATTTCCTGAAAGTTTATAAATATCCATTTCTAAGATGATGTGGTTCTGGAAACTTTAATAGGTATTCTCTGTCAAGTTTTATAATTTCCATCATAATTTTGGTATTTTAAAATTTTCTAATTTGCAAATATGGTAATTTTACTCTTCTAAGAAATTAATCCAAGTCTTTACAATAGAGTATTACAATTTTGAACATAATAACTTGTTATTATACCCCTTTGAACTTTATGTAATTTTATATGCCTTTTCTGATTCTAATCATGGATATTTGTTTTCTTTTAACTAGGTCTGCCTACCAGAATGTTGCCTTCTCTCAAATAAATGTTTATTTATTTATCAATGCCATTGTTTTCCTGTATTTTATGATTAGTACATCAATTCTTCTTATATTCTAATTATTTAATTTTTCTTTCTAAATTTGTTTGGCTGGAGGCTTCTCCAAGTTCTTCATCAGAGTGTTTAATAATTTTCTTTTCTTTGATTTTAAGTAATAAAAACATAATTGTGAATTTTCCCTATAGATAATTTCAGCAATATTTGAGAAATTTCAATGTATAATAATCACATTGACATTATTTTCTAAATAGTCAAAATTACAGCTTTAATTTCTTCTTTGGCCACATATTTTTCAATTTTAAAAATTGGGATTTTTAAAAACCTTATTGTCTAATTGTATTGTGAGCAGAATTGTAATTGTAATCATTATGGTTTCATTGATTTTCTCAATGAATTATCTGTTTAAAGTTTCATTGATTTCTTCCCTGATTCCTATCATTTATTTACTTCTGCTTTGGCTTTGATTTGCTGTTCTTCTAGTTTCATAAGGTGGGAACTTAGATTATTGATTTTAGATCTTTCTTCTTTTCTAATAGATCCATTCGATGCTAAAAATTTCCTTCTAAGCACTGCTTTTGTTGCATTCCATGAATTTTGATAAGTTGATTTTCAATTTCAATTAGTTAAAAATATTTTAAAACCTCTCTTAAGATTTCTTCTATAACTTAGTGTGCCTGGGGTGGGTGGCTCAGTTGGCTAAGCATCTGATTCTTGATTTTGGCTCAGGTCATGATCTCAGGGTTGTGGGATCGAGCCCCTTGTAAGGCTCTGCCCTAGGAGTGGAGCCTGCTTAAGATTCTCTCTCTCCCTCTCCCTCTGCCTTTCCTTAGCTAAAAACAAAGACATTTTCCATATGTTATTTAGAAGTGCCTGTTTAATCTCCACACATTTGGTGGTTTTAAGTTTCTGTTACTGATTTCTAGCTTAACTCCAATGTGGCCTGATAGCAGTTATTGTATTATTTCTATTATTTTATAGTTGTTAAGATGTGTCTTATGTCCCAGAATGTGGTCTATCTTGGTGACCATTCCATGTTAAGAAGCATGCATGTTCTGCTGTTGGACGAAGTCATCTATGGATCTCAGTAGACTGTATTCAGTAGACTGACAGTAGGTTAAGCTCAACTGTCCTTACTGATTTTCTACCTTTTGGACCTGTCCACTTCTGATACAGGTGTGTTGAGAGATCCTACTATGAGAATGGGCTCATTTATTTCTCTTTGCAGTTTTTGTCTCATGTAGTTTAACATGGTGTTTTAGGTGTATACATATTAAGGATCATCATGTCTTCTTGGAGAACTGACTCCCTTAATATTATGTAACGTACTTCTCTATCTCTGATAAATTTCTTTGCTTTGAAGTCTGCTGTCTGAAATTAATATAGCTACTCCTGCTTTCTTCTGATTAGTATTAGTAGGGCACATTTTTCTCCATCCACTTACTTTCAATCTATATATCTATTTATATTTATATTTATATTGGTTGCTTTTAGACAACATATATTTGGGCCCAGTTCTTTGATCCATTCTGCTAATCTCTGGCATTTAATTGGTACATTTAGATCATGGGTCTTCAAAATGGTTACTGATAAATTTGAATTAATATTTACCATTTTTGTTACTGTTTCCTATTTGTTGCCCTTATTCTTTGTTCCTATTTCTATCTTTCACTCTTTTCCTGTTCTCTGTGGTTTTAAAAAGGGATTTTATGTGACTCCATTTTTTCTCCTTTCTTAGTTTCTTGGTTATCCTAGTGTTTCCAATATAAATTTAGAACTAATCTAATTTTACTCTCAAATAATACCATACCACTTCATGGGTCGTGTGAATACTTTATAATAAGAGAATCCTAATTCCTTCCTTCCCTCTGTTGTATCATTACTGTCATTCACTTCACTCATATATAAACATAGATAAGTATATACATACACATATATGCACATATACATAACATATCCACATAAGCATACACAAATACATTGTTGCTATTATTATTTTGAACAACCTGCTTCCTGTTAGATCAGTTAAGAATAAGAAATATGAGAAAAATAAGAAATATAAGAAAAATAAGTTTTTATTTTACCTTCACTTATTCCTTCTTCAATGTTCTTCCTTTCTTTATGTAGATCTGAATTTTGACCTATAATATTTTCCTTGTCTCTAAAAACTTGTTTTAACATGTCTTTCAAGACATGTCCACAGGCAACAAATTCCCTCAATTTTTGTTTGAGAAAGTTTTTATTTCTCCTTCAATTTTGAAAGAGAAAACTTTTGAATGAGAAAAGTACAATTCTAATTTGGTGGCTTTTTTCTCTAAACATTAACTATTTCACTCCACTCTCTTCTTGCTTGCATGGTTTCTGAAGAAAAGTCAGATGTAATTATCTTCTTTGTTCCTCTATAGGTAGGGTGTTATGTTACTCTGGTTTCTTTCAGGGTCATCTTTGATTTTCTCTAGTTTGAATTTGATATGCCTAGGTGTAGGTTTTGTTTTTTTTTTTTAAGATTTTATTTATTTATTTGACAGAGAGAGAGATCACAAGAAGGCAAAGAGGCAGGCAGAGAGAGAGGAGGAAGCAGGCTCCCCACTGAGTGGAGAGCCCGATGTGGGACTCAATCCCAGGACCCCGAGATCATGACCTGAGATGAAAGCAGAGTCTTTAACCCACTGAGCCACCCAGGTGCCCCTGTAGTTTTTTTTTGGTATTTATCCCACTTGGTGTTCTCTGAGCTTCTGGATCTATGCTTTTAGTGTCTGACATTAATTTGGGGGAAATTCTCAGTCACCATTTCAAATATTTCTTTTGTTCTTTACTCTCTTTCTTCTACTGGTATTCCCATGACATGTATGTTGTTCCACAATCCTTGGATGTTATGCTGTTTTTTTTTTTCTTAAGTCTTTGTTCTCTTTCCTTTTCAGATTTTTGAGGGCTCCGCTGAGATATCCCCAAGCTCAGAGGTTCCTTCCTTGGCAGCAACCATTCTTCTAGTAAGCCCATCTCAAAAGCATGCTTTCTTTCAGTTACAGCCATTTAGATCTCATGCATTTCTTCTTAGGATTTAGTCTCTCTGCTTACATTGCCTATCCGTTCTTGCATACTGTCTACTTTATTCACTGGAGTCCTTAGCATATAAACCTTAAAGAAAGCATATAAATTACAATTGTTTTAAATTCCCAGTATGGTGATTCTAACACCTTTGTCATGTCTGGTTCTTATGCTTGGTCTGTCTCCTCAGATTGTGTTTTTTGCCTTGTAGTATGCCTTGTCATTTTTTTCCCTGATAGTCTGACATGATGTACAGGGTAAAAGGAACTGCTGTAATAAGCTTCTAGTAATATGGTAGTGAGATGTGGGGGGAGAAGAATATTCTTTAGTCCAATGATTAGAACAGTCTTTTAAGGGAGAGGGTGAAGTTTGAATGGGTTCAGGATACTTTGGCATGTGGGTTATTTTGAGCTGAAGGCACTTGAGAATGTGTGGGCTCAAGAGAAAATTTTCCCCTTCCTTTAACCTCACAGAAGAATCTAAATTGGGAGGCCTTCCAAGAATAAGTGTTATTAGCAGAGATAAATTTTATCTGAGTTACTCATCTATATGGTAGGACAAACATCCAATTACCAAACATCTGTGATAAGAAGATAGGAATGCTAGAGATTCCTAGAGATAGGAATGCTCCTATCCTCTGAAATCTTACACTCCTACCCCTTTCTCTTTAGTTCAGAATGGCATATATACCTCATTTTTTCCCTGTCTTGGGAATTTCCATATCTGTGTGGATTCCCCATATGTGCACTACTAAATTTGATTTCCTCCTGTTAATCTGCCTCATGTCAATTTGATCTTTAGTCTACCTAGATGGACCTTTGAAGTGACACAAATTCTTACTTCCCAACAACTTTACAAGTGTTTCTTTATATTTTTCTCCCCCATTAGGTAAGACAGGATAGCTAGAATGGGCTGAGTTGGGTGTTTCCCTCCTCCCTCCTGCACCCCAGTCACCTAGGCTCTGATAATAATCCAGCAGGTTAGTCTCTGGTTAACTAGTTTCCACTGAGGACAGGCTTTGTTAAGAGGAACAGGGTGCTCTGAGGTATTTCAAGATGTTGCTTTTCCCCTCCATCTGCCAGAAGTATGAGGGTATTTTTCCCTGATATTTATTGTCAGAATCGGGTTGAGCTGCTGGAGATAAATCTCTGAAATCGTGGTTGCCCCCTAAGACTAGGTTCCTGGAGTTTCTAATTCTCAGAGTTGTCTGCACTGAGCTTCCAGCAGTTCATCAATTACAGTACAGGTTTTCTTAGCTCAGCGTGATTCCTGTGGCGGTTTCTTCTCATGAGTCTTCACTCTGGTAAGTCACGACTCCCTGTATTTGCCAGTCTGGCTCACCAGTTCTGGGGGCAGCAGTTTGCCCTATGTCTTCCACTCTCTTAAATACTCAGGAGGAATTGTTGATTTTTCAGTGTGTTCAGCTTCCTATTTGTGAGGACGGAGTGGAAACTTCCAAGCTTCTTGCATGTGGAATCAGGAACCATCATGCAGCACCAAAAACTGGTATAATTTTTAACTTTATATATTATTTGGCTTCTGTGTAATAATATTTATGTCACATTTGCATGCCAAAGAATGAGTTAAAACTCTCAACAGAAGTACATTTCTGCTTATTTCCTGCAGCTTTACCTATTTCAATGCTACATTGTTAGGAGGAGCAGAGAGGTTCATGGCTCTTCCACTGGAGACTGTAATTTTCATCAATATAGTATTATCATCCTTGTCACATTAAGAAATTTTTTCCCAGAAAACAGTACTTGACTGGATAGTAAGCTGACTTTTATTATTTTTTTTATCTCTCATTTTTCTCTCTTAATCATTTACTTTATATATATATCTCTTTTAAATATGATACACATGGGGTACCTGGGTGGCTCAGTCAGTTAAGCATCTGCCTTGAGCTCAGGTCATGATCTCAGGGTCCTGGGATCGAGTTCCACATCAGGCTCCCTTCTCAGTTGGAAGCCTGCTTCTCCCTCTCCCACTGTCTGCTGCTCCCCCAGCTTGTGCTCTCTCTCTCAAATAAATAAGTAAATAAATAGATGATAGATAGATAAATCTTTAAATATGATATACATAAATTTTGTCGTAGATTCAGTCTAGAATTTTCTGTTCTTAGGATATTTGTATTTATATTTATTCTTGTAAGAGGTGTGTGGTTTCAGGTATGTATTTGGTTTTTGTCCTCAGTTTCTGGCACAGATCAACTTAAACCCTTGCAATTTTCCTGAGTGATAAGATCATCTTTTCTTATTTGGATAAACCTCTTTCAATCATGCCTGAATTTATGCTGGTGAAGTGACTCTTCATGGGCTTTAGGATGGTTCTGGTCACCAGAAAAACCAAACGTGCAATCATAAGATTGGAACTTTCAGATCAGTTGTCAATGGCCAATGATTTAATCAATCATGCCTACCTAATGAAGCCTCTATTAAAATCCCCTAATGACAGGGTTCAGGGGAGCTTCCAAGTTGGTGAATAAATCCATCTGCCAAGTGACATCCCAACTCCATAAAGACAGAAGCTCCTATGCCTCAGGTACCTTTTAGGACTTTGCCCCTATGTCTCTCTGGATGCTAACTGGATTGATTTATGATACATGATAATGTTAAGTACAGTGTTTTTCTGAGTTCTGGAAGTCTTTCTACTAAAATATTGAACACCAGGGGAAGGAATCATGGGAACCCTGGAATTTATACTTGGCTGGGAAGAATTTATACTTGGCGTGAGGAGCCCATTTGAAGATAGGGCCTAAAGTGGGAGCAGTGTGGTGGGACTGAGTCCTTAAGCTATAGGGTCTATGCTAACTCTGGGAGTTAGTGTCAGAAATGAACTGAATTTTGGGACACCTGGTTGGTGTTGGAGAATAGGAAAAGCACATGTTTCATGTCAGAAGAAAGACAAGGCATTTTAATCTTATCAGTGTGAGCCTTATGAAATTGAAGATTTGTAGATCAAAATAGAATATTAGCAATTATATACATTGTAACATATACTTATGTCTGAGGTAAGGGTTCTATTTATGCTTTTTTTCTTTGCAGTGAGTACTATTGTAATTTCCATTTACATATGAAAAAAAATTGAACTTTATTGAGGTAAGGTAACTTGCCTCAGGTCATAGAAATTAGCAGTGGCAAAACACGGATATAAACCTAAGAAATCTGAAGCAAGAGCCTATAGACTTTATCCAGTCTTGAATAAAGTCTTTATTTGCTTGGTCTATATGACTATGCTTTGTCCTGGTTTTCTACCTCTTCACCACTAGAGGTTTGCCACTTTCCCTCTATCTAAGTGAGAAATCTGAACAGATCCCCATGCCTCCTGCTAGGGGTCCTAACTGGCTCTGGTAATATCAGCTTCCTTACCTGGAAGGTAGAATCCTGCTTAGATGTATAAATCCCAGAGCATAACCAAGGAATCATGAGTCAGTAGAGGATGTTTAAAAAAATGCTACCTAGGGGTGCCTGAGTAGCTCAGTGGGTTAAAGCTTCTGCCTTCAGCTCAGGTCGTGATCTCAGGGTCCTGGAATTGAGCCCCACATTAGGCTCTCTGCCAGGTGGGGAGCCTGCATCCCCCCTGCCCCCTGCCTGCCTCTGCTTACTCGTGATCTCTCTCTCTCTCTCTGTCAAATAAATAAACAAATAAAATCTTAAAAAAAAATGCTACCTAAATGCTGCATTTCTGAATTTCCCTCTCATCACACATGAAACTCTCTGGGCAGTCCTGCAGCAAAGAAATTGGATGATGTTTGCTCAACCCAGGGTTTCTCAAGCTTACTTGACCACAGAAGTCTTTTATGAATAACTACTCATATCTCCTCTTGGAATATCAACACACATGCCATATTTATCTAAACGTCCGTTTGGGGGCACCTGGGTGGCTCAGTGGGTTAAAGCCTCTGTCTTCGGCTCAGGTCATGATCTCAGGGTCCTGGGATCGAGTCCCACATTGGGCTCTCTGCTCAGCGGGGAGCCTGCTTCCTCCTCTCTCTCTGCCTGCCTCTATGCCTAGTTGTGATCTCTCTCTGTCAAATAAATAAATAAAATCTTTCAAAAAATAAATAAACGTCTGTTTGTGTCTTGCCCATTTGGGTGGCCCCACAGTTCTTACTATGGTAATCAGTTAAGGGTCACAGAATGAATGAACAATGGAAAGAATGACCAAATGCCTAGTAGTAATACTGTAATTCAAATTGTTAATTCTGGAACAGGAAAAAAGTAGACATTTTTCCTTTTTGTTTCCTGATTTCTGTATCAATTATACTAAAATATTTAGATCTCAGGTTGAAATTGAGCTTAACAGAGCATAAATAGAGTCAAACAAATGATTCACAATACTTATCTATATCCATTTTTTTCTCCTTTGAGGGAAGGAAAGGGGGAAACCATATACAGAGAAGAGAGATAAAGAGGAGAATGCTCTCTTCTAGAGAAATATTGCTTTTAGGGCAGATTTTATTTAACCGATTACTCCCTTGGCCCACATTAGGCTAATGCGTTACTTATTAATTTTCCAGCATTTCACTATGGTATTAGTAATTGGGAGAAATTACTTTGGTGCCCATCTTTTACTCTGCGATATTTTTACTTGGCTTGAACTGTAATTCTTCCTTTTTATGGTGCTCAGTAGACCTCTTCTGCCACACATGGCTCTGTGACCAACATACTAACTCTGCAAATTTATTATTTTGTGTAGTCGGATAAAGCAGATAGGCAGTCATTATTCTTTTCTTGAAGACTCTCAAAATATTTATGAGAAACTACTACAGATCTAGAGTGTTAAATAACATGAAGAACAATTGCCTGGAAACACAGGAGATGGTTTGCAAGGTAATGAGCAGTACACTTTAGATATTACAAAGAATGTTCTGGAAAGATGAACTAGAAAGTATTAACTTGCTTTATTTTTCATACCTCTCCATGTTAAATAATGAGGTCAGATTTTCTTGGAAGCAGATGACATTAATTTTTATAATAAGAAAATCTTCCTCTCTTACCTCTAACTATAATTCATATGTCAGTTCCCCAGTAACTGTGTCTTCCTCAGGTACACTTCCTAAATCACAGTCTAGGTAAAGTAACCCCCTTATGTGTGTTCATAGAGCAATGTTCTTTTCCTTCTGAACACCCATATGGGTTATGGTTTGAGTGACTTTTCTCTTTGAGAAGACTGCAAGCCTGGGAAATCAGGCCTGGCTTTACTCACTATTTTATCCCCTGCATACAGAACAGCATCTGGCCCAGAGTGACTACTCCATACATATTTATGAAGTAATGAATCTAGAGTATGAAAGCATCTGTAATACCTCAATTGTTTTCATTTCAAACATTCTGGTTTGAAAGTAGGATTCCAGATAAGGAAGCAATATAAATGGGTTAGCAATGCGGATTACATTGGGCACACCTACTGAGCTTCTAGATGCCTAATTCTTTTTTTTTTTTTTTAAGATTTTATTTATTTATTTGACAGAGAGAGAGAGAGATCACAAGTAGGCAGAGAGGCGGGCAGAGAGAGAGGGGGAAGCAGGCTCCCCGCTGAGCAGAGAACCTGATGTGGGGCTGGATCCCAGGACCCTGAGATCATGACCTGAGCCGAAGGCGGAGGCTTTAACCCACTGGGCCACCCAGGTGCCCCTAGATGCCTAATTCTTAAATAATGTAGAATCGGGGCACTAAGTTTTAATCTACCATAACAGTTAACCAAGACATTGTTAACCAAGACAGGCTCCCCTTCTTGACTTGTACTTACACTTTTCACACATGAATGCTAAAATAATGAAAAGTGGATTACTGGACTGAGTATACAGGAACACCACGGGGCAGCCCAGAGAGTAATGAGGAAGTGACTTGAGAGAAAGTAGTTAAAAATCTTCTAGAGACCCCACAGGGCTTTGAGGGTGTAAGTGACCACGGTGGACACAGTTTTAGACAGATAACAGTTACAGTTAGTCCTGTGGTTTTCAAGAGAGTGGCCATTTCTCTGGGAGGTCGGACTAGGGCTGGTGGAGAGGAGAGGAGGGATGACAATTCAATGAAGATGGAGTTGAGTGGGTCCTGGCTCCCCACACAAGCTGAAGGGCTGACCTCTCTGCTGAGGAAGAACAGTGGTGGAGGAGGCAAGGAGCTTTTTGTTGAGTTTCCAGGAGTGTAGTGTCAGTAGATTGTGTATTGACTTAATGTTTCATAGATGTGCTTTCTAGTACATTCTGCAAAACTTTTTTTTTTTTTTAAGATTCTATTTATTTGACAGAGAGAGAGAGATCACAAGTAGGCAGAGAGGCAGGCTGAGAGAGGGGGGGGAAGCAGGCTCCCCACCAGGCAGATAGCCCGAGGTGGGCTCCATCCCAGGACCCCGAGATCATGACCTGAGCTGAAGGCAGAAGCTTTAACCCACTGAGCCACCCAGATGCCCCCTCTGCAAAAGGTCTTGACATACCTTTCCAGTCTGAGCGTTTGTTGGATATTTTTCCAAGAGGGCTGGGAAAGTAGAAAAGTGCCACCTAGCAAAATTTCATAAAACGAATTACCTTAGGGAATTCATGAAAAATTGCAGATACAAGTGCTATAATATAGGGTGAGTGGACCATGTCATATTTTCTAACGATTCTAACGATTACCTAAATTATGTTATTTTTTCAGTTAAGTGGGCCTTTATTATTTTGCTTCCAGTGGCCACTGAGTCTCTCTAAAAAAAAAAAAAAAATTCCTCTCTGTTTGGGCTCCTCAGATTTGAAAAGACCTAAAAGTAAGACAAACTTAGCACTTGACCTAGGAAACAAAGATATTTTTCCCAGACAACTGTTAATCTAACAATTGGCAGGGATTTATCAGCACTCAACCAAAAAGATTTGCCAGGGAAACTCTCCTTAGTATGAACTTTTAGGGAGGCCTGGGTGGCTCAGTCTACCTTTGGCTCAGATCATGATCCCAGGTCCTGGGATTGAGCCCCACATCGGGCTCCCTGCTCAGTGGGATGTCTGCTTCTCCCTCTCCCACTCCCCTTGCTTGTGTTCCCTCTCTCTCTCTCTCACACTCTCTCTCTCTGTTAAATAAATAAATAATATTTAAAAAAATTAACTTTTAGTATAAATACGGTAAACAGTCTTTCTATAGAGACCCAGGGTCCAAAGACCTGAGCCCCTTTCAGGCTGTGCAGTGAGCAGATTTAAGCAAGCCCCTTGCTCTCTATGTCCTTATCCAGTGAGGTTAAGATCACGTGAGAGCTCTGTGCACCCCTTAAGATCAGACAGAATGTCAAGGGAGATGATGTACAGCAAAGCTCCTGAAAAACTGAAAGTACAAAGCAAACATAAAACACCATCATTGTTATTCCTTATGCTGTACTTTTAACCTCCATGACTTATTTATTTTATAACTGGAAGCTTGCTCCTCTTAGTATCTTAGGTCAGCTATACTTTAATTAAAAATAAATTAAAAAACTTAAAATAGAGCACCCAGAATTATTAAAAGGGAGGATTCAAGTCTGATGCAGACCTACCAGCTGCCAGAATAAAATAATCCTATTTATTCTGACAATATCTGTTACTGGGTTTCCACACAGACCCATATATAAAGTAAAGCTTCTATTTCAGAAAGAGGAATGCAGATTGGTGCATATCCAGCAGGTGGGTAAACGGAACCTGCATCATCATCATCGTCATCATCACCATCATCATCATCATCATCATCATCACTGCTCCCACCTCTGTCTTCCCCAACACCTCATAAAGAACCTATTATCCATCATTGCCGTCTTCCCCATCTCCATCATCATCCTCGCCATTATCACTACTTGCATTGAGCAGCGACTCTGTGTAAGGCATTCGACACAATCTTTCTCTTTGTGCTACTATTAAGTTCTCTAAAAAATCCATTTTACTATCCTCATTTGAGAAAAGGGGAGTTAGAGGCTCCCTGAGGGGGACCGCGGTTCCCAAACTCAGCTATGCTTCTAAATGACCTAAAGACTTTTCAGAAATCTAGATGCTTATGTCTCAGCAGACAGCGACTGAAGCAGAGTCTCCACTGGTGGATCCCAGGCAGCTGAAGATCTATTTCCAAGCCCTACAGACGGTTCCACTGAGCAGGTGAACTTGTAGAGGACCAGGCTGGTAACTTCCTCAAGGTCACCTAGCTGGGAGCAAAACAGGACCCTAGCTGTTGGCCACTGGACCCCCATGTCAGCTCTTAACCACTTTTCTGTCTCACCTGACTGATAATAACATCCTATTTAATTTGACAACGGTTTTTTTTTAGACACTTTAATTAGTTTTTCCATATTCTACATCTACTGTTCAACTCCACTAAAAGATTGCTTTTTCCCTAATGACTGTTTAGATGTTTTGATGAATTACTTAGTTCCCAAGGACATTTGATACTGTGGTCAGTGCTTAAAGGTGTACATGAATTTCCTGGGAATCATATTAAAATGCAGATACTGACTTAGCATTTCCCCGAGTGGGCCTGGCAGTCTGCATTTCTAAGCTCCCAGCTGATGACAAAGTTGCTGGTTTCTGCGTAGAGGCAGCTGCAACCCTTAGGTGGCTAGGAAGAGATCCACTCCCGGAAAATGAGCATAGGTCTGTGAGTGGGGGTCAGACTGCCCCTCACTGACACGGATACTAACCAGAGCAAAATGTAACGGACACTCAGACGTGTGCTTCTGACATGAGGAGGGACATGTGCTACAGGGGAAGGGCATCGCCTCACAAAGAATCTAGTATCCATCATGGAATAGGGAAAGGTTATTTAAGTGAAAATCACACTTATCTACTGATTAAGGGGACCGCAAACATATGGTTATGACAGTTACGTACCTTTGAAAATATCCAAACACTGGCTGAACCAGTTGAGACAAGGAGGAGGACACTCCTGAATGCTGACCTTCTTGGGAGGTGAGCTGAGGATCCCAGGGCATGTGCCCCAGGGAACCTCGGGTCTAGCTCTTGCAATTGCTGTGGTCACCCTCTGATGCCAGGTAATGAATGGCATCATACTCTGAAAAACCACACTGAAATGAAGTAAATGGTAATTGGAACAAAATAACACACTTGGGCTAATTGCATTTTGGAGAATAGAAAGTCCAGGAAGGTTTCAGTGAACTGAATTGATAAAGGACAAGAGATGAAATAACGAGAGAATGGGCGTGAGTTTTCATTAGGCAGGCGTGTAACGGGACCCATAACTCCAAGAGCTTCTTAGTTACTTAGACCTGCAACTGTCATGTGTGAAAGAAATGTAAATTGTTGACTCCTCTGCTTTGCTGTGCTATGTGAGACCCGGTGGGAAGGGAAAGCTCCACAGTGCCCATCCAGGAAGGAAGCCTCCCTCATACTGGAGACACCACTGCTCTGAGCACTGCAGGGTTGGCATCAAAATGGGCTGGAGCCCGGGTTGCCTTCAGAGGCCAGCAGGAGGTGAGCTAAGTGGGTGCAATGACAATCCGGTCATATGCCCCCTGACCTAACAAGGACTGCCTCACTCAGCTCCCGACAATTGCTAGACCAAATGTGGACCAAATACTGTAAGAACTGTTGATTTTTTTTTTTTTTCAAAAGAAGCTCAGATTTTGAATTTGTATATCGAATTGTCTGTTGTTGTTTTTTAAACAAATTCATCCACAGACTCAAAATAAAACCCACAACGACTACAAGAAAACATTGGCGGCGCAATAAAATAATCTTGCCAGGAGGATAGAAGTGATGACTTCTGGGTTAAATTTTTATGCAAGTTCAGAGATAGCATGAGTTTTTGGAGATGATACCCAAAGGTGGGGTGCAATGGCAAAGCAGGAAAACACAGGGTGTCCCTGGGTCCTCTCTTTCCTACTTAGCCTTACCCTGCTCTCACTTTCTTTGTAGAACTTCCCAGTTCCTGACATCATGCCATATACTTACTTTAATTTCTGAAAACCCCCCTCCTCCAACTAAGAAGAGATCTCCGTGAGGGCAGGGACCTGTTTGTTCATGGCCGTGTCTCCAACACAACTGGGTCTGGTACACAGTAGGTGCTCAATAAACAGTTGCCAAATTAATAAATAATGCATGATGGGTCCATGTCTCCATCTACATCATCCAAACCAGAACAAGCCTATGTCTTAGGACCCTTATCCTGGGGTCTGATATCTAATTCCTAGCAGCTCATGAGGCTAGAGTGACACAGATAATCTATCTCCAAAACTTTTACAGAGAATAAAATAGTCCCAAATCCGATTTCTACTTTATGGGGAAAAAAACAAACAAACAAAAATCTTCAAGAGACAAAAGAAAATAGGTATCCATTCATGGTACAGTATATACTTAGCCGTAATCATTCACATACTGACTTATTGTTTAGAATCATGTAAAACAAGACCCTCCGCTAAGAAAGCACAACTAAGCAAACAGACTCAGAACCCATGTCTGCTGACACACAGTGCTAGACCCAGACGGCCGCAGAATACCAGCGATGCTGTATTCTCTAAGAATTCAGCACAATGCAAATAGGCGTAAGGGGATAAAAAAAGCAGTACTAAGGGACTTCTAGTTCTTGCTGAAAAAGAAGATTCAGGTTCTAAATCCAGCACTGCCAAGAAGAGAGGCGTCTCATTTGTGGCTACATAGAAAGCCGGCACTCCCTTGCTCGAACAAAAGCAGTCACTACACGCTGCTTCAAACAAGCAAAGCTCCAAACAATTAACTACGCACGCACGCACGCACGCACGTTTTCAGCTACCTGCTGTCGGAGGAAAACAGCGCTGCAATGTGCACGCCCCAGTTTAAACCGATCTTTGAGTTGCACACAAAAGCATCCTTCCCCTACCTGTCTCCTTTTCTCAAGTTGAGTCCACAAAGAGCCTAGAAATAACTAGAAATGCATTTCCCTTTAAGTGAGAGAAAAATATGTTGAAAGGACAGCCCAGACCTTGGATCAAAGCACTTACTTTGAAAGAACAGGACAGATTATGGATTCAAAACAAGACACCTTCTAAAGGGCAGACCAAGAGGATGTTCAATGCCACAGCCTTGCTCTGTGCTGGAGGCTCTAGTCCTGCTGGGCATGGTTAACAGGAAGAGTGGAGCCTGTGTGGCCCATTCCGCTGGGGCTGCTGCGTCAGGATGACGCTCAGAACAATTATTGGGACAGGCTGTGGGCAAGTCAGCAGGAGAGTTTTATTTCTGGGCTGAGATTGCTGCTTCCTCATGGGAAAATACCGGTGGCAGAGTTCCCCCGGGTACCACAGCCAATGCTCCCCAGGTGATCTGGGTTCTGAGGGAGGCGAGGAGGGGGTGTCCCCATCACCCCTTGGGGGGCAGAGGGCAAGCCGCCCCTGAAGGAGACCTCCTATGTCAGGTCAGACCCCCTCTAGGTTCACCTAAGGATACCCGGGCTCCTTGATGTAGTTCCTCGACTCTGCCAAGGGCATGACTCAGCTCACCCACTAGCAGT
The DNA here is from genome assembly GCA_028533885.1 of Nasua narica. Classification (NCBI taxonomy): domain Eukaryota; kingdom Metazoa; phylum Chordata; class Mammalia; order Carnivora; family Procyonidae; genus Nasua; species Nasua narica. The sequence goes on from CM052806.1 coordinate 7,233,198, forward strand.
GCGAGACTACACAATTTCTCTCTCATAGGCCAATAGAGCTGAATTCAAGGCATTGAGTGGAGAACAGCCAGGGGGACAGCATGGTGGTCCCCAACTTAGGGAAGTCTAGAGCTTGGGGCCTCATGGGCAGGAAGCTTTAGAGCTTCTGTCTTCAGTAGTTATTGCTATACAATGGCTTAGGGCTTCGGACCCTGCAGTCTGTGAGGGGGTGAGGAGTAGGGGAGGTGGAGGAAGAGGGGAAGGAGGCGAGCAGTGGATCTTTTAATTGAGTTCCCAAGTCAATAAATGCAGAGAATTAATGGTTCTCTATGGCTGATTTTCTACTGGTGCCAAGATGACACATTGTAAGGTAGACTTCCAGGCCTCTGATGACTTTCCCTTTACGCCTGACTAGCACTATGACTGCAAAACAAGACAGAGATATAATGGCTATTTAGGGAAGCTGGCTGTGGGCTTCAGATGCCCAAGGAGCCCCACCTCTGTCTACTTATACCTTCTAGACACAGGGTTCACTTCCAGGAAGTGATGGTGCGGGATAAGGTAGAGGAAACATTGGGATCATTTTCAGTTCGGAAGACTTTTCAGCAAGAACACCAAAGTTATGAAGACATACAATTTCTTTTTACCATACAGAGTTTGAGGTCAAGGAAGATGAAGAGACAAGGAACATTCTGTTTCAGGAGGGGTGTGCAGTCTCGGGCAGACGTGACGCTGGGTGGGACAGAGGTTGACCCCACGGATCCCTTGAGTCCCATCCTTCTGGACGATCTGGGATAGTGCACAACCCCTCTAGGCTTCGCTTCCTACATGAGATTTTAAGATCCTTCAAATCTTAATGCCTTGTGCTTCCAAGTCCTGGCTTCTAGCACATGCCCTCACACAGAGAGAAATCTAATGAGGAAGTTTGTCTCCGTCTTTTTTCCGTTCCCCCTCTCTCTCCGCAGAAGGCAGTGAATTCCAGCAAAAGACCCCATCTTAGTTCTGCCTGCCTAGTCCAGCTGCTTCTGACCAAATTCTGAAAAGCTCAGAGCTGATTTTTTATAAAGTCTCTGGAGAGTGTGGCAAACGATGGAGATAAGGACTCATTGCTTCCAGCTTCCAACTCCTTCAGGGCTGCCTCGGTTTATGGGATGTGGTCATGGTCTTATAGCACTCTGAGCTTGGGGGGGGTGCAAGTGCCTGGTGGTTCCCCACCCAACATGGGTGTTTCTGAGCAGGCAGGCTTTGCTCCTGGGGGTGGAGGAGGCTGTCAGGCTGCAGCTCTCAGCTGGTTTTCTTTCCTCCCTTTTCCATTCACAGGTGTTACTTCCCTCTTGCACAACCAGTATCTATGCCCTGGGGGATCCAACAGACACAGAGAGGCTAATCATTGGCAACATGTAAGCCCTAATGTCTGTCTGTCTGCTTTTCCAAAAAGGACCTTTTACAGGCGTTAGGAAGCCTGACTTTGAGCAACAAGATCCTCTCTGTAGCATGCGGATCTGCAGAGTAGATTTCGGTTTTATTCTCATTCACAGACACAGAGAGGTTTAACTCCCATCAGTTTTAGCCACTGGTTCTCAACCAGGGGTGCATATAAGAATCAACCCAGGGACTTTTGCAAAATACAAATGACCAGGCTTCACATGCAAAGTTATACTTGGTGATCTGAGATCTACCCTTTTTTGAGAACCACTAGTCTCAGCATGAAACTCCCCCTTATCAGGGCTTCTTCCAGAGATTAGCATTCATCTTGCTCAGGATCATTTCAGAACCTGAGAAGTATATCCTGCATTAAATGGTCAGATATCTGCACTAGTGATCTCTCATTCATCTCCCAATGTTTTTATAAATCCAGCTAGTAACGCAGACTTCTTTTGGACCATGGTGAATCTTCTTGGAAAGTATTACAGAAAGGCATAGGAAACCTTGGGATTATTTTCAGTTTTGAAGATCTCAACAAAAAACACAGAAGTAACGGGGCTGTAATATTTCCTTTATTGTGCAATTTGGGACAAGGAGTTTTGCACTGACTTTCCACAGAAACTGGGAATAAGGTTGCTGTGCTCTGTCCCTTTGGGTTTCTAGTGTCATTGTTGTGTAGGAAGTTGTGGTTATGCTTACATTTCACTAAGTGCTTTGGGAACATCGGTCTGATCTCTGTCTTCTCCCTCTCGTTAATCAGGGAGACCTCACTCACATAAATGTCAAGGGAGAATAGTTGGACATCCTGTTTCTTGGATTGCTGAATAAAATCCCCTGAGATCATCTGTGTGCCTACTTAGCTTTGCAGTTACAGTAACTTTCCAAGGATACCAGTGCTGAAAAGAGGCAAGTGAGAACATTCTCCCAGAAGGTTAAATGTATCCAAAAGGTATTTTTAAGTCTTCCTATTGTATCTTTCTAGCCAAAGAGAAAATTCAAAAGTCTCTGGGGCATGTAAACAGACAAGAGTGCTGTGCCTTGGGAAAAGCGAAACTCTAAATTCGAGCCTTCCCAAAGGGGAAGACTAGTGGGTGGGTAGCTGAGTGAACTCAGAGAAATAAAGCAGCTGCTGACGGCACAACAAACTGGGAGACACAATAAGAAAAGTGTAACATTTAAAGTAAAACATTTAAAGTCACTGCCCTGGGATTGTCCCTGCACATTTGGCAGCACGGGATTAAGTACTAATTTAATGCTTCCTGAACACAACACATAAAATGCTCATTCCCTAAGCGCATTCCTCTGAACTTCCTAATTCAGACAGCTCCCTTATGGGTGAGTTGGAGGCAGTGCCAGGGTGGGGGTGGGGGGAAAGAGAGACCCGAATTTGAGGACTGCCTGCCTCCTAAGAACAGATGAATGCCGAAATGCTCACTGAGCATCTCAGATTTTGCTCTCCTTACTGTGGGGCTAGCTCACAGATTAGCTGAATATGCACGTGAATATGCTAGTACATTTGCGAAGTACTATGGCAGATGGGAGCTTTTCATTATTTTTCAGACAAAAGCCTCATTTAAGGGTTGCCACACTAGGGCCTGTGGATGGAGATTCCAGCTCAGACAGGCAGGTCCCTCCCTGCCCCTCACTTACCCACCCGGAGACTCAGCAGTGATATGGCCCTTTATGCCCAGTTCTCTCAAAAATAAGATGGGGACGACGGTCATACCTACCTCTTCAGATTGTTGCAGGGAGAGAGGATTCATGCAGAGAAAGCATCTAACACAGATCATGACACATAGCATCCGCTAATGTGAACTATGATTATTACAAACCAGGGCTGTCCCTGACAGTTGTAAAGCTGGGAAATACAGGAAGGAGCGGACGTGGCAGAAAGTCTGCAGGGATCTGGGAAAAGTCCTTCCAGGAAGTGCCCCCCCACTCCCCCACTGCAAGAGGCTCCCTCCAATGCACTAGCAACCTCCCGGTGGCTGGCCTGACGAGTGAGCTAGAGAAACCGAGACTCCGGTCTCCTTGTGAATTTCCATGCCTTCACAGCAACCGTAAGGTAGTTCCCCACAGCCCCGCAGAGCTCTCAGCTGTAATTTTGGAAGGACCATCCCAGAGGGCTTGTTTCCAGGTACAAATTCACTCGTGACAACTGCAGGTTCACACCACACAAGGGAAACTTGACATGCAAAAAAACATCATCTCGAAATGGAGCACAGTCTGTAGGGGTGGATGCAGGGGGCAGGGGAGGGACAGGTGATGGATCTCAGATGTCAGAGCTGCCCGGGAGGGAACTCCTGGGCCGGGCAACCACGGTGGGCAGTGGGCTGAGGCACATTCCATTATGAGCGGAGTGGGTTTATAATGGAATGACATGGATGGGTTCTTAGAATCAGAAAAACACACTGACCTTCACACTACACAGGTGCAGCAGCATAATGGCCCACCACGTGTACGCGCATCAATTCCTGGGGAAAAGGCCAATGAGGTTAACTCAGCGTGTATCCCGAGCAAACAAAACCAGCGACATTACCCAAAAGAAGGGTGTTGTGCCCCCACCCCCACTGAGGTACTTGGCTTGGGTGATCCCCACGTGAAAGGAAAAATCACACAAGGATCATAATCATTTTCATGACGTGGACTCAAGCTAACAAGCCACGTTATTTTACTGCATGAATAATTTGATTGAGATTTTAAAATTGAAGGTCCAGGAGTAAGAATCATGGGACTAGAAAAAAAAAAATCTTTTTTTTTCCTTCTTTTCGGGAAACAAGGATTTGGTATGGGGTTAGTGGGGAGGGGGTGGGAAAACTTGCTAAAAGCATCTTCAGGCATGCCTCACTTCTCAGATTCCCTCAACCACAGAGGAACCAGAGCTACAGTTAAACGGCTGGAAGTATCACGGACTTATCTCCATGCACTTACTCAGATGTGAATACCGTCCCTTGCGTGGCCAGTAGAGTATTGCCCCAGATAGCAATCCCTGGTCACACCATCTGCATTTCAGTACAGAGAAACCATGTCCAAAATTAGGAGCTTAGAGGAGAGAGGGCAGACGTAGGAAAATCGCTGGTGGTTTTACACCAGGGTCCTATTAACCCCTGTATCACTGTGGTTCAGGAGTCTTTACTCTGATTTTATGGACTCGTTTTCCTCTGAAGTTGAAGTTGCTATGAAAGGAATCAATATGGTCTCACTCCAGAAAAAAAGCGGTATATGATATCAGCTTTCTAAAAACCCCCGTGAAACCTGAAGCTTTGCTGACAAACGGGTTTGTGTAAGAAACAAGTCGCCAGCTTGCATTCTGAATGCATAGATTATATTCTCATCCTTGGTCTGAGCAGATTTGCACAGGAGAGAGAGAATTTAAGGTCTGTGTACTCAAGTCCTGTTGTGAGCCCTTCCTCCCCGTTCTGGACACTATCTGGGGCATTCACATCTTTCCCTATGGTGGCCACTGGCTTCCCAGCTGCTCCTTGGGCTGCCCCAGCCCTGCCCCGTATGCAGGCTCTTCCTCACTCACCTTTTCCATGTTGGAGGTCTTCAGACCCTCCTATATTCACACTCGGGGCCCGTATTCTCATTCTTGCCTCAATGACTATCTGAGCACTGACAGTTTCCAAATTCCCATGATAACTCAGAGCTCTCATCTGAACCCCAAACCAACATCCAATAGGGCTTCTCATAGCCCTAAACACAGTACAAAAGGAAGTCAGGATCTTTATCCTCGAACCCAAAGCCCAGAGTCAATAATGGCTCCTTACCCTCTGGGTCTCCCTGTCAGTAACTTTTTTTTCCCCTATTAGAACCTTTAGCTTCTACTTCTTAACCATTCTAGAATCCATTGCTTCTCACCATTTCTACCCCTTCGTCATGGTCCAAGCATCTTTCCTACCCAATCTCAGCTGACCCAAACCTGTCTCCCACCCTACCCATGTCTTGTAAATATTCTCTACAATAGATAGAATGCTTTTTATAGAAGGACATCAGACTATGGTACTTCTTTGTTTTTGTGGCTGCACACTTCCTTTAGGCTAAAGATGGAGACATGTTGAGACATTTCATACGAGCATGCAGAATGGATCTGGCCCTCCTGCCTGCCTCTTTACACCTCACACAAGACACCCCAGCCACCTGGGGGGCTTTGTAGTCTTCAGACTGTCTTCGCTTTGCAGTCTTCGGAAGTCTTTGCTTCTCTTTCTCTTGGAGATGTCAGCACACTGTCCCCTCTGTCTGAAACATGCTTCCTTCAGCCTCCCTCCACAGCCTTTAGTCCCCGGTCCCCTAGGCTCCCTAACGAGCACAGATGGCCCTGGGACAACACCCTCGTCTTGTTTTTGCATTTTCGAAAATAATTCTAAAGAACTATTGGTGTAATTTGTTTAACGTCTGTCTTGTGAAGCCAACCCGAAGTTCTCTGGGAGCTCGGCTGCCATCCTCAGTACTGACCACAGACCTAGTCTAAGTAAGGGCTTGCTTACCATGTGTAGCCAAAATTGGATGGATGAAAGAATTGCTGAATGATGGGGGACTGACTGTTTATGTCCTTGAGAAACTCAGTCTAGACTTTAGAAGATAGGAAAGAAGCCTCTTGATACACCTGTCTCAAGCCAAATGTTGATCCAATTAATCAAACATGCATATGCACATTGGAAGAGTAAGCAGGACAGGAAAAAAAAAGACTATTCAAATTACATATTACTGATTCAGTGCTTATCCCAGGAGAACATGGTGTATTTTACTTTACAGTGTACTGTAAATCATTTTTTTTACAGTTTCCTTATAGTTTAGTTGCAAAACTTGACACTGGCAAAGAAAAATGAGAGCAGAATGGAGACCTTATAAACAAAGTAGGGATTAAAAAGGATCCAGCTCTGGATCTCAAAATCTCATGCCACCCCACCAACCAGGTCCTGGATGGCACCTCTTCTATCAAGAATAAGTTGAAACCCAAGGAAGTTAAGGAATGAAAAGAAGACCAAGTGACTGTCTACAGGAACGCAACCAGAAAAGTGCTCTACCCTTTCCTTTTGGCCCATCTTGGAGCTTATCAATCCACCCAGGCTCTTAGGAAGCACCATATAGATCTATCTATTCAAATAGATCTATCTATTCAAATAGATCATCGATCTTAAATTTTAAAAAAAGAGAAAAAAAGGCTTTGACCAACACGCAAGGCTTTTCTCACCAAACATGGACTCGGTGGCATACCGACGGAGTTACTCATTTTTTATCTTCATTTTATTAGTATATTTTTAATTTCCATTTATGCATATACTTCTCCAGTGCTCTAGCATAACCATGACCCAATCTCTATTAATCATGATACACAGAAGGAAAATAAAGATGTCTTGACTTTCGACTTCCAAGTTCACCAAACTTCCCACGTGACATTTTCTTCCCAACCCAATGATACCCTGATTCTAAGGAAGATTGGTTCTAAAGATGACCAGTTTGTCCTCACAAGGACAGTTCCAACTCCGTGAGCAAACAGCATAAATACGTGAGTGCAACTTCCTCCTCCCAGTACCTTTCTCCTCAGACCCCAACTCTGAGCAGCAGAGTGGCAATGCTGGGCGGAGGCGTGAGGCTAAGTCCTACGGCCGAGATGGTAAGGACAAGGGGACGCAGCCCCCAGCAGCCCTCCTGCGAGGGTCAGAGTTCATGGCCTGAGCTGGGTGCCCAGCCCACCACCTCCACCCTTCCCAGGGCTGAGATTTACTGTTGCTCAGCCCACGGCTGCTTTTCCTCAAACTTCAGGTTCCATCCACAGGACATATGTGATGGGGAAAACTCTCATAACAGAACTCCATACTTGACTGACTCCGTAACAAAGCTGTCTTCCAAGACTAATAGCTGATCCCAGGATGTTTTCATTAAAAACAGATTTCGGTGACAGACTAGCAAAACATTTTCCTTGTACAATAAGCAATATGAAGGGGCAGAATTATGCAAAACATGTGGGCTTAACACTGCCCTCAGCAGCTAGGAGCTCACTGACACTGTCTTCAACAGTTCATTTAACTCATGTAAGATGGATATGTGGAGACGTCATCCTGCTCAGTGCTTTTCACGCTCCAAGTGGCAGAAGAAAAAGGAAGGCCCATTGAACTGCATTTCTGCTTCTATTTTCAAAATCTGTCACCAGTTGTCCCTGAGAGGTGGGGTTTCCCTCTATCCTTAGAGAGTCAGAGAGGTGCTAGGCGGCAAGGCAGGCTCAGAGTCGGTCATTCAGGGACAGTTTACCACTTGCCTGGCATCATTTTAGCGCTGGAAAAACGCTGTAATAAGAGCTAATATCTAGTATTTACATCGCGTCCGATGCACAAGGCCCCTTTTTAAGTGCTTTACGTAGAGGAAATCCCCAACCTTCGCAGCCGCCTTGCAAGACGGTGGCTATGTTTGACTACGGTTTACAGGCGAGGAAGCTGAAGGGGGCGGTGGTTGTGTGACTTGCCAAGTGCCGTACAAAGAATGAGGAACAGACCGAGGCATCCTGCCCTGAAGGAACCAATATAGACAGAATGGACCACCTGAATACACAACCTGTCTCAGGGCACGGAATCCGAGAGCTGAAGAGGGTCCGGGCTGTTCTTGTTCAGTGATCGAAAAGTTATTTTGGTCGGTAATACCTTTAAGACCTTTAAGTGGGGACCTGCCTTCTGGAACCCCAGGATGGTTCATTATATTCAACATCTGTTTCATTTTCGGTTTCTGCCCCTACAAATAGTTTTCTAAGTGCTATTTGTTAAGCAATCATTTAATATATTAGAAATCAAGGGGCGTCTGGGTGGCTCAGTCGTTAGGCAGCTGCCTTCAGCCCAAGTCATGATCCCAGGATCCTGGGATCGAGCCCCGAATCGGCCTTCTTGCTCAGCAAGGAGCCTGCTTCTCCCTCTCCCACTCCCCTTGCTTGTATTCCCTCTCTCGCTGTGTCTCTGTCAAATAAATAAATGAAATCTTTAAAAAAAGAAGTCAAGAAATTTTTTATAAACTTGTATATTTCAAGATTATCAATCTCTTCTATTGTTCCTTCTATTCATAAGTTGACACACAAAGTTTTCAGGTTTGTGTGTACGTGTGTATACATGTACACCCAGTAAAACATAAAAACTTGTTTACTATATACTTACAACAATAGATCACATTGGGTTGCAAAAGCACTCCCTTTATTAATTTTTGAAATAAATTCTTCTGCTTGCATTTTTATTTGTCTAGAATCTGGAGAACCAGGGCTGCCACGGACACAGGGGGACAGGTAAAAATGCTCTAACATTAGCATTATGTTTATCACAAGGCACTTACAAGGCAGGGGGCCAGAGAGTGCTGGCAACACCACAGGGAACACTCTGCCCAAGATTCAATGGAACGCAATCCTTACACTCAATTGGGCACATTTTAGAACATAAAAATCCCATGGTTCTTGTTAGTGGTTAAACTAACAAATGAATAGGATAAAGGTTTATACATTAAGTTATTGCAACCAGGAACATGATCTCTTTCCCCACTTATTAAATTTCTGTTTTGATTTTTTAAAAGATTGTATTTATTTGAGAGAGAGGGAGGGAGCACAAGCCGGAAGGAGGGGCAAAAAGGGGGTGGGGAGCAGACTCCCCGCTGAGCAGGAAGCCCAATGTGGGGCCCCATCCCATCGAGCTCGATCCCAGGCCCCTGGGATCATGACCTGAGCCAAAGGCAGATGCATAACTGACTGAGCGACCTTTGTGCAGGTCCCACAAAGTCCTCGCTGCTTGTAGTTGATGCTTTCTTTCTTAAGATCTGAAGAAGGTTTCTAAAATTATCATGGGTTTGGGCCAAAGAAAACCTTTCTTATTCTGTATTTTTTGTGAATAATGGCACTTTATTCCCTTCTGTTTCAGATTCTTTTTATCAGCCTAGTATTTGTGCTCAAGTTTTATCATATTTTATTACCATGTGTGGTCAAATATTAACATGTTTGCTGCTCTGGGGTTTAGCACCAGCCAGAAAGGGCAGACTCCCACCTACATGCCCCTGTAGGAAGCACCAAAGTCTCCTTCCTTGCATCGACTCCTAGAGTAGGGGCAAGAAGTTCTCTATGGAGTTCCTCCATGGGGTGAGCTCCATCTTTCTTCAAAGTCTCAAAGGAACCCCTCAAGCAAGGTTCTGCCTGGTTCCAGGTGAATGTTCCCTCTTATCTAGGTCTTCTCCTTACAGGTGTGCTGGGGCCAGTCCTCATGGGTACGAAGGCAGTCAGGACTTGGATTTGGACCATGGCTCTGGTAGGGGATTGGTCTGATTTGCTGGCCAATCTCAAGTCAAATGAGATGGAGGAGAACTAGCAGGACCTTGTTTTGGGTCTGCTGCTTAAAACTCCCAGAGAGTCATCAAGTGACTAACTTTGTTTGTTTTCCTTTGATGTGCATATATTTCCCTTTAGACCTTCATGGGGAGGAGTCTTTTCATTCAGTCATATACTCAGCAAGTGTTCATTGAGGGCCAACCTCACACCAGGTGCTGGAGATGAGGCAGTATCTGTGACCACCACAGACGATGAGCCCTGGCTGTGCAGCTCATGTTTGAGAGGAGAGAGCAACAACAACAAAAACAGTACATAAGTGAAATATACATGTCAGATGGTGGGAAATTTTAAGACCAAACAATAAATGAGAAATGAAATGTTAAGAAATAGATAGGATTTTAGATCAGGTTTCTCAAAGGAAAGAAGATTTTGAGTAAAGAACAGAAGGAAGAAAGGGAAGTGTCTAAGAAGATGTCTAGGGAAAGAGGGCTCTAGTCAAAGAGAACAGCAAATGCAAAGGTCCTGAGGTGGAAAGTGCCTGGGCTTTATTTGAGAAACAGCAAAAAGGCTAATACAGCCAGACAGAACGAAGAAAACAGAGAGGAGAACAGTAGGAAATGAAGTTGAGGATATAGTGTGAGTCTGGATGGCCCCAGGCTTCCTAGTTTGGTGGAAATGCTCCAGTCTCCACATGAAGTGAGGTAGGGAGTCACCAGAGAGCAGGGAAGCAACACGATCGGACTGGCAATGAGCAGAGTGTTTTTCACTGCTGCTTTACTGACGGGGAGACAAGGGAAAAAGTTGGGAGACCCTGCAAGAATCCAGCACACACATAAAGGTGGCATGACCAGAGTGGGGGCAGTGGGAGTTGTGCGAATTTGGTCAGAATTATAGAGAGAAGAGCGCTGTCACGGGCAAGGCTGTATTGGATTTAACTTGTAATGCCTCTAGCTAGGCTTGCTGTTGGTCTAGGAGCCTTTTAGCCCACGGAGCTCTTACAGACCGAAGGGGCTCCTTGCTGTTCCTTACCTGCTCATCTACCTACAGTGGAACTTCTTTCTGGGTAGTATGAGGCAGCCTCTCTTTCCCTTGCCAGAAACTATCATCTGTTTTCCTGCCTCTCTCAATTCTGCCTTTGCTTATTGGAGGCATCACAGCTCCTATGCCCACTGTATCTCTGTGTCCATTTCCAGCTTCACCACATTTGGGGAGTGGAAGACCCCAGATGAAGACTGGGAGAGAGGAGCAAAGGGAGGCTGGCCAGGAGGTTGGTTGGTGCTGACCTGGAGCGACTGAGCACAGAGGTCTGGCCCTGGTCTTCCGGGTGCCAGTCCTACTCTGTATCCTGGAAATCAGTTCTGGAGACCAGTATATCAATCACTATTCCTAGGCCCCAGAGCGCTATCATTGTGCATCATTTTGGAAACTTTTCGTAAAACTATTTCCATAGAAGTTATATGTGGGGGAGGGAGAGGCATCTAGTGACCTCTGTTTCTACCAGTCCTTTTGGTAAATGGATATTACTGCTCTCTCTTTTGGTCACACATTTTTCCACTGGATAACATTTTAAGACTCTACAGACACATAAAGAGTACTTTCAACACTGAAAAACAACAGCAGGTTTTCTTTGAATGCATAATCCATAAAGATATTAAATCCATAGGCATAAGCTGACCCCGACCCAGATACTTGTGACCACATGTGCCCAACATGCATCTTTTCCACAGCAGTGTCTCAAACATCCTAAAGACTAAATGTAAAAAAATTGTGCCACTCAATGCTAAAACATTGAGGGTTTATAAGGCAAGAAAAATTATAATATCCAAGTTGTGGTTTCTTCAGCAACTTTATCTTTTGCACATTGATGGTGAATATGAACATGAAGAATTTCCAGATGTAACATTGAACCCAATAATACCAAGCAGCTGGGACAAGGAGACAAGTGTGAAATTTTCACTCTGGTCTCAGCATTTCTGCTGGAAAACATTCACCTACCAAGGACTGTGAACCAGACGGGTCCTCCTTTCCACTTCCGAAAATGTGAGTCTGCTAAAACTTAACGAGAACTTTCACAATCTTAAAAATTGGAACATTAAAATCACGAGTATTGGGAAAAATGGCGTATGAATATTACATTTCTGGCGGTTAGGGGTTTCTGAGCAAAGAGCCCTGGCACCTGTGGTAACAGACTGACACAGCCACAAACCAGCCTCCATCCCACCCCACTCTGAACTGAGCCCTGCTGCCCACATCCTGATTCTTCTGCACCAACCAGCATTTGGCATTTCCCTAAACAGACCTTCTTTAAAAGAAAGGTCTTCTATTTCATGAGTGGGGAAGAGGTTTCAGCACCAATATAAACTTGAGAGATGGCCATGATCTAAGAGACACCTTTCTTCTCTTCTGTGTCCCATTCAAACCATCCTGATCAACCAAGTCTTCTACTTTTTATTTGTTGTACTAGCTGGTTTCTCTCCTTCATTGAAAGTCCAAGCTTTTTATGATCATTTTTCCCCTAGGAACTGTCAACTCTCAGGTCAAATTTGTCCCAGCAGTCATCAGGTCAGGACATACATTGTATCCTTCTGTCCTCAATATTTTCCACAAAGAAAACATGCTTTGCCAACAAGGGAGAGGATTGGGTTCCATTCGGTGGCTGCAGTGCTGGGTTGCTGGTAGGGGTTCATAGTTAAATCCTTGCATTTTTTATCTCAAAACGTAGAAAGCCATGGGAAATCGTCTCCTGCGCCATCCAAAGGTTACATTTCCTGCTTAAATCTGCTGTCTTGAGTCCTTTTCAATCTCTTAGCTGGCAAAGAGAAAGTCCCCTTTAGGGTACTAACACAATTACAAAATTGGAGTTTAACAGACTTAAACTGGGTCCTCCTGGAGGCATTTGTACTTTAGAATAAGAGCAGTCTCAGGTCATAGCGGCTGGGACAGGGAGACGGTAGGAGGGAGAAAACCTGCCAGGAGAGGTTAGTGTCTCGTCTCTCTTCACTGTCTACCATGGCCAGGAGGCACTTCTGACGAACCACAGCCAGAGTCTGTTCGAGATTGCTCGCTTGAAGTCAAAGAGCTTAGAAGACCTCGAATTTACAGACTTAATGAAATGGGACATGGCTTCATTTTCCCTAGTGAGAATCTAATAGTTTAAGGAATAATAGGGCAGAATTCCATGTGACTTTAACGGTGGCACACTGAGAAAATGGGTAACATATGCCCGTACCAATCAATGCAGGGAACCCACGTCGTGTGCGAGAACTGCGGGGATGCCTCGAGAGTTGTAAATACCCCGGCAAACCGAGTTGCTCTGAAAAAGGCTTGTGATGGGAGAGATAGATGGTTCCCAGATGCAGAACAAGCAGAAGGGCAGAGGGAGGTGGAGAAGTCTGAGTTCAAGTCAGTTTCTGTCACTCCCAGCTCTGGGACCCTGAGCAAGTTACTTAAGCTACCCAAACATCACTCGTAAATGAGGATTCTGAGTGTTTCTACTCCACAGTGCTGTTAGTGGATTGAAGTAGAAAAACACATGGGAAGGACCTGCAGGACTAAGAGAGACATAAAGCTCAGTATCAAGGAAGGGGTGTCAAGTTCAGGAATTGAGGGACCTTCCCACTCCAGCCAGGCCCTTAAAGAGGTACTAATGCTTAGCTGAACCTACAACCTACAACCTACAACCACCCAGCCCCTTTCTGCTTTAATTATTTGTTTATTTTTAATTTCAGCAAACCTCAGAAAGTTGTGAGACTATTACAGTGAATTCCCTAATATATTTCTCGGTTTCTCCAAATGCTACTATATTTGTTTTTCCTTTCTCTCTCTCAGCCTGTGGGTATACACGCACAGTCATTTATATATACATATAGAATTTATATAGTTATGCATATTGATACGTGCATATGTCTGACATTTTCTGAACCACTGAAAAAGTCTGTAGACTCTTGACCACTAGATACTTTGGTGTGCATTTCCTAAAAGCAAGAAATTATTTTATAGAACTACAATGTAATTGTAAAAATTAGGACATGAGCATTGACACTATTCTGTGATATAATCTATAGACCTCACTCAGAATATGCCGATTTTTTTCAATAATGTCATCTATGGGAAAGGAAAAGCCAGAAGATCCCAGGGCATGTGTTGTGTTCGGTTGTCATTCTTCGTATTTTGTGACACGGATAGTCTTCCAGGCTGCAGACCAGTGATTTTGTGGAGTATCTCTCACCTTAAATTTGGCTGATGTTTCCTTGTCATCAGTGCAGGCTGTTTTTGGGGCCAGAACACCACAGAAGTAGTGCTGAATTCTGCATGCACCATATCGGGTACACATGCTATCACTCCCCATTTCTGATGTTATCTTTGATTACCTAGTTAAGGGGATATCTGCCAGGTTTCTCCACTGTAAAGCTATTTGATCCTTTGCAATTAACACGTATCTGATGGATACGTTGAGATTATGTAAATACACTAGTACTTCTTAAACGTTCACCTGCTTCTTTCAGCATCAATTAATTATTTTTGCCTCAATTGGTTATTATCTTGATGGTCTTGGCCTCTTTCTTAACAGAGGGTTTGAATTCTGCCTTTGAAGGAATATTTTCTATGGCAGTGAATTTTATAATGAGACTCACTAATGCTACTATACTGTAAAGCATCTTTCCAAAATGTCAGCTCCTGCCTAAGGTCAGCTAGTTGTAAAGACTAATTTATGAAAGGTGGGCATAATAAGCACTGGAAATACATTTTATTTGTCAGAAAGTGGATAAAAACTAAATTTCTCTTGACTTGAATTATAGTAGCCATTTCGCATTTGGTTTCAACATAGCATTGCCTGCCTTTCTTTCTTCCTTCTTCTCTTCTTTCCTCCCTCCCTTCCTTTTTCTTTCCCTTCCTCCTCCCTTCCTTCCTTCCTTCCTTTCTCTTTCTCTCTCTTTTTGTCTTTCTTTCTTTCTTTCTTTCTTTCTTTCTTTCTTTCTTTCTTCTTTCCCTCTTTCTCTTTCCCTTTCTTTTTCCTTCCTTCCTTCCTTCCTTCCTTCCTTCCTTCCTTCCTTCCTTCCTTCCTTCCTTCTCTCTTTCTTTCCCTCTTTCATTCCCTCTTTCCTTCTGTCCTCCCTCTCTCTCTTTTCTTCTTTTTTTTGTTCTTTCTCTCCCTCCCTCCCCTTCCTTTCTCCCTTTCTTCCTCCCTCCCGCCCTCCCTCCCTCCTTTCTTTCTTCCTTTCTTTATGAAAGAAACTTGCTCTTATTGTGTAAAATCTGAAAGCAATCAAAAACAGAAAACAGAGGGGAAAAGGACAAACATAACACAGAACCTCAGACTGTAAAGCATTATAACTACAGTATAATTATAAAAATCAGGAAATTCCTATTGCTCTTTTATTGACGGTCTGATCTTGTTCTTTGAGTGTTTATCTACAGAATCTTAGTATTATTTTTTACTTAAGTATAGGCATTCTATGCACCCTAAAATATTAAGCTTTTGTCCAACATACTTGTTGCAAATATTTTCCTCGTGTATTATTTGCCTTTTAATTTTGTGTATTTGAGATTTTATTTTTTAAGAGAGAGAGGACATGAGAGTGGGGTGAGGGGCAGAGGGAGAAGCAGATTCCCCACTGAGCAGGGAACCTGACGATCCCAGCTCGATCCCAGAACTCTGGGATCATGACCTGATGAGAGGGCAGACAATCAACCAACTGAGCCACCAAGGCACCGTAATTTTGCATATTTGAAAACTAGTGGAAGATTTCCAATTTTATGTAAGTTAAGTTTTTTCTTTCTGACTCCTTCTCACACATTATCTTAGGAAGCCTTGCACTCCCTTTCTTTTGTACCCAACTAGCTGCTGTGTCACTACTGAAAACATTGGCTCTCAAGTCCATCTGTGGCTTATTTGAGAACATGTGAATAACAATCGTCTTTCTTGCTGATACCTGTTGCCCCTGGTCATGTAGCAGAATTTCCATGTGTTAGAATTTATTCTCATTCTGCAGTTCCATAAATCTATTGTTGTTTTCAGAGTCAAGACCATGTTCTATTCATTGCTGTAGGTTTGAGTATGGTGATGTTAACCTTATTTCTTTCTTTCTCTTTTGTCCTTTTTAAATGTATCTCTTCTATGGGCACCTGGGTGGCTCAGTCGGTTAAGTATTTGCTTTGGGCTCAGATCATGATCTCGGGGTCCTGGGATCAAGCTCTGCGTCAGACTCTCTGCTTAGCACAGTTTGCTTCTCCCTCTCCCTCTGTGCTCTCTCTCTCACTCTCACACTCTCTCAAGTAAACAAATAAAATTTTATATTGAAAAAAGTTAAATGTATCTCTCTGGCCTCCTTACTCTTTCAGAATACTTTAGAAAAATATTATCAATTTAAGTTAATAAAAAATTTTAATTAATAGGAAAATTGAGTATATTTTATTATAACACTGTACCCTATATATCAATTACCATGAAACATAGCCTCAACTTTGCAATATTCAGTTTTCTCCTGAAATAACATGGAATGTCTGTGGATTAATGTAAATCTTTCATGTTTCTTAGTAAAGCTTTGTGGTTTTATTTACATACTGCTTGCACTTAATGATTATATATAGGCATTTTATGTTTTCATTACCACTGTGAATAGGATGCTTTTTTTTTTTAAGATTTTATTTATTTATTTGACAGAGGGAGAAAGAGATCACAAGTAGGCAGAGAGGTAGACAGAGAGAGAGGGGGAAGCAGGCTTCCCGCTGAGCAGAGAGCCCAATGTGGGGCTCGATCCCAGGACTCTGAGATCATGACCTGAGCTGAAGGCAGAGGCTTTAACTCACTGAGCCACCCAGGCGACCCTGAATAGGATGCTTTTTAAATTACTTTTAAATTTTATATTCTGAATAGTATTAATTTTGTGAACTGCCTTAATTATTCAATTAACTAGCTATTTCTCTTCCATTTTACAAGTCTACAATCATTTCTCTAAAAATAGTTGCTTTTTTTTTTTTAACTTTACAATGGCCATCCACACTGCTCTTGTTCCATATTTCCTTTTATTAGCCAGAACTCCAGATCAGTGTTAAATAATTACTAAAAATGGCGGTCAATTTCATACTGTTTCTGACAGCGATGGAAATATATTTAATATAAAGCAGGACACTGGCCATTAGTTTGAAATAGGTATTTCCATCTTGTATTATCTAGATGAATAGATGCCTTAATAAGTCATTTTATTGTGAATAATGTTAATGATGGTCATCAAACATAAAATATAATAAGGTATTTTCATGAAATTGTGGCAGCCCTGAAAATATAACTCAGATTTCTGACGATGGAGGTGGGCCCGGTGCTGTGCTTGGGAACCCATACCCCACCCCCAGGTGGCTCCTGCCCAGGGTTGGGTGTGGCAAGGAAGCCAAGGTGGGTCCATCCCCAGGAGATGAAAGCCTGTCCTGGAGGGTCTGGGAAGATCCACCCAAGCTTCTCCCCTCTCCTGACAATGATCAGCACTGATATGCTCTGCCTCACCATCCTTCCAGCCTCCTTCCACCTCCCGTTCCAGGGGTTTCTTCTAAAGAATCCCATGCATGGCGAATCTCATCTTGTAGCTCCTGCTCAGAGAAACTGAAGTAACACAGACATGAATAGTTTGGGTCTGTGATAGAAAATGCAGGCTGCTTTACTGTCCTTTCAGAACTGCCAATTGAGTAACAATGTTATTTCAAAATACATTACTTCAGTAAGACAAGAAAGTAAAGCATGTGGTCAGTGAATTCATAGCAACCAGCCTGGAGGGCATTAAAACTTCACAGAACCCCTTTCCTCCACAGTTTCACCTGGTCCTCACCATCATACCATCATCGTCACAGCAGGTGAGCCTGTCCCTATTTTAAGGGAAATACCAAACAACAAAAGTCTCAGAAAGTTCAAGTGACTTGAGCAGCTCCAGAAATAAGGAAAGAACCGGGGCCAGAGCTTACATCTTTTTAATTTGTATTCAAAACTCTTTCCATTTTAACCCCCAATTCCCTAAATTCATATAGAACATATTATCATTAGCATCTGATTTACGAAAGAAGATATGATGTCTAGTGACATTTTGATTTTTTAGGCAGGTATCTAAAAAT
This sequence comes from Nasua narica, assembly GCA_028533885.1. Classification (NCBI taxonomy): domain Eukaryota; kingdom Metazoa; phylum Chordata; class Mammalia; order Carnivora; family Procyonidae; genus Nasua; species Nasua narica. The sequence goes on from CM052806.1 coordinate 7,250,989, forward strand.
AATCTAATAATGCAAATCAAATATCCCTTCAAGTAGTAATGATGTATCCTGTGCATATTCTATATTACAGAAATCTCACAGAAAATTTTCCATTCTTTTCTACTATTAGGATTTTTAATCTTTTTTAGTGGCATGAACAATTTCACGTTAGTTTATAAAAATGTTCCTCACATTCCAGAAATAACAATGTTATGTTGGGGATATTTACCTACATTAGCACATAGTTCTAGACTTCTGGTTTATTCATCCTATAGAATTTCATTACTGTACATTCCAAAATTTATTTATCTACTTTCCTACAAATGAGCGTTTCAATTTTTTTCCCTTTTTTTTCTTTTGCCATGTAAGCATATCACTTTTTTTTACCCACAACCCATTGCACACATATAGGAGAGGTTCCTGAGAGTGTGCACAGGTGTGAGTTTGCTGGAACAGTAAGACAACGGACCCTTCACTTTCCCAAGGGGGCATAGTGCTTGCCAAAGGGACAGAATCCATTCATTCCCCCACATCAGTGTGGCTTCCATATTTCTACATTCTTTCTAATACTTGCTACGGTCAACCTCTTTTCTGTGTGCTGATGGGCATGAAACTATATATCACTTTGGGTTTAATTTATATTTCTCTTATTATTAGTGCTTAAGACTTTACTCCCCAGGCAGAGTTTTGACTATTAAAACTAGGCCAATCACCCTTTCATATCTCTATAAATTCCTTGACCCTCCTCACTGCGCTGCCAGGCCCTGGAGCCACCTTCATCGTCACAGTGCTAGCCTTCATCCACCTTCATCCTTTCCCGAACTTTCACTAGAGGTGTTTACCTGCCATCAATTTAACCTTGTTATTTCTTTGCTTAAAATACTGAATGGTCCCCCACTGCTTACAAGATCAAATCCAAACTTGACAGTGCAGAAAACTCAGCCTCCATAGTTGGTCTCATTCCTCTTCTTTCCAGGATTATCCCAACCCCTCCCACCCACATACCACACTGCGCCCTGCTGTTCAGTGGTTCTAAAAATACTTCTTACCAGTGTCCCTTTTCATATGGTGCTGTCTCTGCCTAAGATGCTTTCCTTTTCTTTTCCTGGAGACTCCCACTCTTCACCGAATTCAATGCCGCATATCAGTCAGGTTTTGGTGTCTCTCTGAACGCCCAGGGCATTTGTTTTTAGCTCTAAGCCCATGAATCACATTATACTGTGCTTGTTTGCACATCAGACCTTGCTAGGGCTTGAGCTCAGAGGTCCACAGATAATGTCTTAGTGATCCATGCTGCTGACAGGGGCCCACTGGGCACTAGGTGACAAACACACAATGCTTTACATTAAATGGGGTCCAGTATTCTTTGAAAGAGCAAATATATTCATTCATTCATTGTATGTGCCTTTTCTAGGCACTAGTAATACAACAGTGAATAAAGCAGTTGCAACGTCTTTTTCTACCAACGTGGAGCTTATATTTAGACTGAGAAGACAGATAACGAACAGAAATGAATGAGTTATGTAGTGTAGTGGAAAGTGATGTGAGCTTTGGGGAAAACAGGGCTCAGACCCAGGGTGAGCACTGGGAGGCGGGAGGCTGTGAGAGGCTGAATTGTAGGAGGGGCGACAGGACAAAATGGATGTGACAGAGAAAGGGAAAGAGATATGTGGATATCTGGGGAAGAGCTTTCCAGGCAGAGGAATGGCAAAAGCCAAAGCCTAAGGAAGGGACATGCCTGGCACAATGAAGGAAATCAGGAATAGAGACTGGGGAGGAAGGTGGAGATGTGGACAGGGAGGGAAGGAGGGCGGCTACCTAGGTAACACCTTCTAAGTCCTAGCAAGGACTCTGATTTTGCTTCTAAGAGATAGGAAGCCATAGAAGGGATCTGAGCAGAGGTTTTAATGGGCTCTCTCACGGTGTGAGGGTGACCAAGAGAAAAAGCAGGGAGACAAATTAGAAGTCTTTGCAATAATTCCCGTGAGAAATGCTGGTAGTTTGGAACAAGATGGTGGTGAGAAGTTGTTGCTGGATTTTAGACAAACATCAAAGATAGAAGCAAAAGATCTGCTGCAGGATTGGCTGCAGAATGTGAGTGAAAGAGAAGGAGGACACCATTGTTTGACCTAAGCCAACTGGAAGCATAGACTTGCCATGAGCTGCAATAGGGAAGAGGTACAGTAGGGCTTGGGGAGAAAAATAGGAGTTCGGTTTTGGAAATTTTGTGTTTGAAAATGTTTATGAGACATCCAGGTGGAGAAAGCAATACAAGTCTGGCATTTAAAGGAGAGATGTGGTGTGGAAATACAAATTCAGAAGTCATCAGTACATAGGTGAAACTGAAAGTCTTCAGAATAGATGGAACCACCAGGGTAGTGAGTGTAGAAGAGACAGAAGGCCAAAGGCCTGAGCCCCAGGGTGCAAGAAAAGGAAGAAGAGCCTGCAAAAGGAACACAGGAGTCAAGATGGCCATGAAGGTCATTGTGTGGCCAAGGGAAGATAAACCAAAGGACACAAACCTCATACATACCAGCTTTCCAGATTAATTTTGTAAACTGAAGCATCTGTGCAAGTTGCCCCCTACTGAACTTGGCTTTTTATAAAAAGCAAACAATTTCTCTAGACTAATTCAGTGGTGGCAGCAGAAGAAAATATTATTAAAAGATCTGACCTCGGAAGTTTCTCATAAGGTTCCTCAAAGTACTTCAACCATTTTCCACAAAGTGCACATTTTGAAAATAGCTAGTTCTAGATTAAACATGGCTAAAATGCAATCCCCTCTGACACAAAATATCTTCCATACATGAATATTCTATAATTTTGCAAGATATGCAAGATATAGAGATAGCACCAAATTTTATTGGAAGGAAAGGTGACTCGGTTTGTGACAATGGCATCTGATTTTCAGAGTGAAAAGCCAGATTGTCCAGATACATGCAAAATAACAAAACTGGACCATTTTCTTGCACCACACACAAAAATAAACTCAAAATGAATTAAAGACCTAAATGTGAGAACTGAAGCCATAAAAACCTGGAAGAGAGCACAGGCAGTAATGTCTGTGATATCTGTTGTAGGAACATTTTTCTACATATGTCTTCTGAGGCAAGGGAAACAAAAGCAAAAATAAACTATTGGGACTACATCAAAATAGAAAGCTGCACAGCAAAGGAAATGATCAACAAAAGTAAAAGGCAATGTACAGAATTGGAGAAAAGATTTGCAAATGACATATCCAATAAAGGGTTAGTATCTAAGATATATAAACAATCTATAAAACTCAACACTGAAAACCAAGTAATCCAATTAAGAATGGGCAAAAGACGTGAACAGATATTTCTCCAAAGAAGATATGCACATGGTCAATACACACATGAAAAGTTGCTCAACATTACTCATCATCAGGGAAATGCAGATCAAAAACCACGATGAGCTATCTCCTCATACCAGTCAGAGTGACTAAAACACAAGAAACAAGTGTTGGTCAGGATGTGGAGAAAAAGAAACACTTGTGCACTGTTGGTAGGAATGCCAATGGGTATAGTCAATGTGGAAAATAGGGTGGAGTTTCCTCAAAAAATTAAAAATAGAATTACCTGGGGCGCCTGGGTGGCTCAGTGGTTTAAGCCTCTGCCTTCGGCTCAGGTCATGATCTCAGGGTCCTGGGATCAAACCCCGCATCGGGCTCTCTGCTCATCAGGGAGCCTGCTTCCCCCTTCTCCCTCTGCCTGCCTCTCTGCCTACTTGTGATTTCTCTCTCTCTGTCAAATAAATAAATAAAATCTTTTAAAAAAATAGAATTACCTTATGATCTGGTAAATACCCAGTAGTGGGACCCTGGCAACCATCTATCTAAATACCCAGTAGTGGGTATTTACAAAGAATACAAAAACACTAATTCAAAAAGATATATATGCCCCTATGTTTATTGCAGCATTATTTATAATAGCCAAATTATGGAAGTAACCCAAAGATCCATCAATAGATGAATGAATAAAGAAGATATGGCATACACTCACCATGCACACACACACGACCCAGTGGATTACTAGCCACAAAAAAGAATGAAATCTTGCCATTTGCTATGACATGGATGGACCTAGAGGTTATAATGCTTAGTGAAATAAGTCAGTAAGAGAAAGACAAATACCATATGATTTCATTCATATGTGGAGTTTAAGAACTAAAAAAAATGAGCAAAGAAATACAGAGACCAAAAAAACCATCCTAAACTCTTAACAATAGAGAACAAACTGATGTTTACCAATGGGGAGGTAGGTGGGATATGCAGGAAATAGGTGAAGGGGATTCAGAGTATACTTATGGTGAGCACTGAGTAATGTATAGAATTGTTGAATCATTGTATTGTACCCCTAAAAACTAATATAACACTATGCTAATTTTACTAGAAGTAAAATAAAATTTAAGAATTAAAGAGAGAGAGAGAGAGAGAGAGAGAGAGAAAACGGATTGTCCAAAATGACTGAAGCTGCTTTCTCTGGAGTTACATGGTTTTTCTTGGGAGTTTTGAAAAATACCAAAGCCTGGCTTCCACCCACAGGAAGTCTGATCTAATTGTTCTAGGATTCGAATTGCTACTAGGCTTAAGAAACACGTCCAGAGTGGGCTTCTTAAATCCAAATGCACATGAATTTCCCACATTGTTAAAATACACATTCTGATTCAGCAGGTCTAGGTGGGAGCCTGAACTCAACACTGCTATCAATTTCCCAAGTGAGGGCATGATTTAGTCTAACGACCACACTTTGAGTAGCAAGAATCTACATTACAAAATCACCTCTACAAAAGCCAACTAGCATTACTATCTATGATAATAAAATGTAGTCAACTCAACGATTAAAAGCTAGTTCTCTAGACTTTTGTTTAGGAAGTATTTACTGAGCAGTTCTATGCATGAGACTTGGCATTGGAATCTTCGAGATACAGATATTAAGAGGAAAAAAGTTATAGTTCTGACCACCGTTAGGGAAGGTCAAATAGTCTTCAATTCAAGTATCTTATCTGACTGAATGGTACATATGTCGTTCTTGACCTAAAGAGATCAAAATATAGAAAAACCCTGGAAAATCAGCATCAGAAGCCACAGAATCTCCCCAAAGCTCTAAGGTGGTATGAGGTACCATCACTTTCATCTAGCACACAATGAAATGGGACCCTGACAACCATCTATCTAAACTCCCTTAGCCTTAAAGCCCAGGTAATTAACAGGTAACTTTACTCTGATAAGGGACCTGCCAAACCATGTTCAAGGTGCTCCCAGGCCTTAAAAGAAGGACTCGTTAGAGACTTCAGCAAGCCCACAGTGTCTTGCCTGGGTGGGCACAAAATGCTGCACCTGCATAGGATGTGACTATGAATATGCAAGTCTCAGTGCTTCCTTCTGAGACACCAGCCACACCTGACTATGCACAGTGAAGCCTGGAAATTTCTGGCCCAGTGGTGCCCATTTTTAGGGCAAACATACATCTTATCTTCTTGTTTGGAAAAAGCAATCTGGGCTCTAGAGGAATCAAGAGCATGGCTCTCAAGGTGACCCTGGGCCACTGCATGAAGAAGAAGAACTGGGACCTGACTCCCCTCCTGTTCTCTCGTATCATGTTGCCACTTAGGAACAAACTTCAACCTGTGATCCAAATATACCTGAAGTTGAATAGTCCAGCCCTTGTGCTATTGATTTTTTAAGTTAAAAATACAGGATGAGCTATCAGTTTTCACCTGGAAAATTCTGTCTCGAAGCTTCAAAATCCTTTTTGACACAGACTGTTGTGCCATTTATACAGGTCTCCTCCAAAGAGGAATGTAAAATGCTTCCTAATGCCTCAGTGATACTCTGCCCCTCTCCCCATTCTGTACCACACAAGTTTCACTGCCTGTCCTTCCAGCTCAGGATTTCCTCTTCTTGGAAATTCTTCCCTCTCCCAGCCCTACAAGGAGTAGGTGCTGGCAGCCAGGTTTGCCCTAGATGATACCACTCACAGGCCAAAGCTGACTGCCAGTGATGGAAAGGCACCAAGTAGAGCCAATTAATTGGCTGGTCAGTGACCAAAAAGAATTCCTTTCCTGACGGTTCTAAGATACATGAGTGGTGGGTGTTAGTTCTTTGAGGTCATCCAAACCTCAGGCCATGTAAGGACATGGACAAGCAAAGGAACGCAGTCCAAAAAAAGAAATGGAGAGAAACCTAAGCCCCTAGTGATTTTGCAAGTGAATCTATGTGTTGTAGGATTTTACAACCCTGCTCCTACAACTCCCCCTTTTTCGAATTTGCTCGAATAAGTTTCTTTTCCTTGCAAGCAAGGATTCTGGAGGGAATAAGACACCTTCCTCTCGAGAACACCATGATTCATCTACAAATGGAAAGAAACTGCAATAGAGCTCATTAATTTGATATAGACATTCAACTATAATCCAACACCGACCCTATTTGACAGAATTCATGCATTTTAAGTAGAAAGAAATATGTTTCTTATTTCTTATCGGCATTCCCAGGGAGAGACTTCATTTAGCTGTAGCCAAGAATATATTTTGCATATCTAACTGAGACTCTATAATATATAGTACCGGGTTCAGGATTAGAATTTAAGCATAAATTATCTACGAAGCAAAATATGGAGAGAAGATAAAAGTAAGTGAATCTCTAAATTTTTTCTAATATAGCATAACTGGTAATAAGTTGCTGTCACTAAAAAGTGTGCATGGAGGGGCACCTGGGTGGCTCAGATGGTGAGGCATCTGCCTTTGGCTCAGGTCGTGATCTCTAGGTCCTGGGATCGAGCCCCATGTCAGGCTCCCAGCTCAGCAGAGAATCTGCTTATCCCTTTCCCTCTCCATCTGCCTCTCCCCCTGCTTGTGCTCTCTCTGCCTCTCTCTCTCAAATGAATAAATAAAATTTTAAAAAGAAAAGTGTGCATGGTGTATGGCTGGGACAAAAATGGGAAAACGTAATCAGAGGAGTTTTTTAAATGGTGACACAAAGGACTCTAATTCCACTTATGACCAGATATTCCTTTAAGGGCTAGTCCAAGGCTGCTTTAAGATTGCACAGCCTTTGTCACTCTACTAAAGGTGAGCTGGACATGACCTAGGAGACTGCTGTCTCGAGGTAGACAAAGCATCTGGCAAGCAGTACCAGGCAAAATCTCCAGCTTACTGTAGCCCAGGAGAAATAGGAAAAAGTCAACAGTCCTGACAACTAAGCTGGATGGACTGCTTACTGCCATGGCTGAGATCTTAAAGATTTTAAAAACCTGCTTAATGTCACCAGACTAAAATTTTCTCCCATAAAACCCAGATCACACAAGATGGCATTCAGACCCATGTGACTTCCAAGTCCATCTCTGTGCCTCAGAGGGCCCGAGTCTGCTCCTATAAAACACTGGACAAATAATTTCTCCTTTGTGGGGAACTACAGTAATTTCTGCTTATCCCCTCTTATGTCTGGATTTCCACACACTGTCATTACATGTCCTCAGGGAGAGCTATGACCAGAACAAAGCTATTGAGGAAAGCCTTCAAGATCCTGACAATCAAAGAATAGGGGCGCCTGGGTGGCTCAGTGGGTTAAGCCTCTGCCTTCGGTTCGGGTCATGATCTCAGGGTCCTGGGACTGAGCCCCGCATCGGGCTCTCTGCTCAGCAGGGAGTCTGCTTCTCCCTCTTCTACTCTCCCTGCTTGTGTGCTAGCTCTCACTGTATCTCTCTCTGTCAAATAAATAAATAAAATCTTAAAAAAAATTAAAAAAATATCTTGACCATCAAAGAATAGATTTGTTTTCTAATATTTATGACCCATTTACAGAAACTAGTTATACACAGACCACAAAGAAAAACTAGACAAATTACAAGATATGGAAAGAATATGGATAACATATTCTGACCACAAAGCAACTAGGCTAGATATTCATAATGCAAGTTTCAAGTTTAAAAATATCTTAACCAATTTAAGACTGAGAACCTAAATAGCTTATTGGTTAAAAGGAATTTTAAATTGCAATTATGGCCTTAAGAAATTAAAGATGATGAGAAGGTTACAAAAGGAACACAAGCAAAACTATACTCCAAAGGAGGATCTATGGCACTAAATAGGACTTCTGTCCAGCCAGTACTCAGTGGGTCAGCCATCTGAAGTTTAAAACATGCAAACACATCTGTATAGGATGGCAAGCAGCACCACTCTCTCTCCTAGGAACACCAACTCTCTCAATTGTGATGTTCTTCAATTGTCAGATCCTCTATAAGACCAGTAATTAAATATTATTATATTATAATCTTTAAAAAAGATTTAAATATTAAGCAATATTACTTAATTGCTCTTGCTATGAAATAAGACAAAAGGTAAATAAAGGAAATGAGAATTAAATTCTTATATTTTTCAAAATTAGAAAAAAATAAGAGTATTACTGATCTTGTTTATCTATTTTACTCCCTTAATTTTACATATATATGCACATATACATAAAAAAGGAAAGAAAATATTTGAAAAACTAAAAAAGACCATAAAATTAGAAATATATATGAAAAAGCAGAGAAATATATACATGTGGGCCCAGTATATGTACATACATACAAAAACACACAAAAATTTAGGAAAGAAAAACTAGAGAGAAAATGCAAATAAGTCAGCATTAGTAATATGAAAGTACATTATAACTACTAGTGGTAGGGAAAACAGTTTTAAGTATAAAAGAAAAGTATTTAAAAGGCTAACATAAAAAAAGTCTAACATAAGAAATTCCAAACTCCTGATGAAATGTTTAATTTTTCTAAAAATCTGACTTTTCTTCTAAAATTTGAGGACTGTGAATATGGAAGAAATTCAAAACAATTTTGAGCCACCCAGGCCCCCCTCAAAACAATTTTAAAAGTGTGTTTTGTAGAAACTTCCAGGAAAGATGGACTCTAGGCTAACCTCATACCATAGATACAACTAGGTAAGACTCACATCAGTGTAAAGAATCCAGACAATAATGCAAAGACTGGCAGATCTAACTCCACAACTAAAGGTAGAAAAAAGGCCCCATCAAAGAGGGTAGGAAGGATGGAGAAGCATTTGGCAATTAACCAGACTGTGGGACTGTCCCAGAGAGGGAGGGATGCCCCCATCTTGGAGAGGGGAGAAAGAGACCCCCACACTGGGAAGCATACAGTGGAGACAAATCCCTTTGATACCTTTTGGCTTTGAAAACCAGAGGGGTCAAAATTCTTGAATACCTATAGCCAGCAGACTAAAAACCTGAAGTTTAAAAAAAAAAAAATATGCAAGCTGGGCTCTGGAGAGGATGTGGGCAACAGAAACAGGGTTCCCACCCTTAAAGAGACAGCACAACAAATAGCCCAAGGAAATAAAGCATAAAAGCAGCAGTTTGGAAGGTGGCTGGAGCATATGGGAGGGAGAGTTATTTACTAATCTCAGAGCTTATCCTGGAAGGACTGAGATGTCCCCTACAGGGACAAAGGAACTGGAAGGGGTCATTTTCCTCCCCTGGTCCCCAGTGCCTGTAGGACTCTACCAAACTTTCTAGTACTGCTGCTCTGCCACTCCCCACTACTCTCCCTTACCTGCACCCTGTTGTGCTTCCACTAATCCACCCAGGATGGCCTGTCTCAGTCCCAGGGCTTCAGGGCCCTTTCCAAAGAGGACCAGCCACATGCAAAGCTTGCTAGCACCACCACCCCACCCTGTGCTTCTGGTGGACCTGCGCTCTCCAATATGCTCATGGTCAGAGCTCCTACAAGGCAGTGCCACAGTCTGGCCGCATGCAAGCAGACACTACAGTGGCCAGCATCACTCGAAAGTGACTCCATACCAGCCAGACTGTAACCTCAGCATTGGGCTGTGTGGCAGACATCTCCTCTTACTGCAAGCCCTGCCCACCAACGAAACCTTATCAGGGGATGGCACAGGGAAAACACTATGCAGTTGGTGCTACTGCATCTCTGGCAAACACCTAGTCCAACTCAATTTGAACCCAAGGCATGCCCAGTCTGCCCACTAACACCATTTGGACCAAACACTGCCCATAACAGGCAAAAAGAAACATTGCAGATGACTACACTAAAGGAAAAAGTGGGTCAGCCACGAGAGCAGGGCACACACATCACATATAGGAGACATCCCCAAAGTGCCAGATTCTGGCAAACAGGGGATACTATACAGCAGAGCTCTATAGGACGTCTTCATAAGGCCACTACTTTCCAGTGCAGGAGACACAGCTATTTTTCCTAACACAGAGAAACAGACACAGAGTTAGACAAAATGAGGGGACAGAAAAATATGTCCCAAATGAAAGAACAGGACAAAATCACAGCAAGAGACCTGAGTGAAGTGGAGATAAGTAATATCTGACAGAGAATTTAAAGTAATGATCATAAAGATATAATGTTCATAAAGACACTCACTGGACTTGAGAAAACAGTGGAGGACATCAGTGAGACCCTTAACAATGAGATTAAAAGAAAAGAGCCAATCAGGGATGAAGAACATAATAAATGAAATTAAAAGTACATTACATGGAATAAATAGTAGACTAGTTGAAGCAGAAGAACAAATTGGTGACCTGGAGATCAAAGTAATGGAAAATAATCAAGCTGAGGAGGTGAGAGAAAGAAAAATTATACAACAAGAGAATAGACTCAGGGAACTCAGCAACATCATCACGTATAATAACATTCACATTTAGGGAACCCAGAAAGAGAAGAGAAAAAAGAAAAGGCAGAACATCTATCTGAAGAAATAATATCTTTAAAATTCCTGAATCTGGGGAAGAAAATAGAAATCCAGACCCAGGAGGCACAGAAATTCCCCAACAAAATGAACCCAAAGAGGTCCATACCAAGACACATAGCAATTAAGATGGCAAAAAGTAGTGATAGAGAATTTTAAAAACAGCAAGAGAAAAGAAAGGAGTTACATAGAAGAGAAACTCCAGAAGGCTATGAGTTGATTTTTCAACAGAAATATTGCAGGCCAGAAGGGCCTGGCTAAAAGGGAAAAATCTGCAGCCAAGAATACTCTTATCCAGTAAGGCCATCAATCAGAATAAAAGAAGAGATAATTTCCCAGACAAATGAGTTAAGGATTTCATGACCACTAGACCAGCCTTACAAGAAATATTAGAGGGGACTCTGAGTGGAAAGGAGGGACTATAAGCAAAAGCAAGGAAAGTACAAAGCACAAAGCAATAAAAATAATATATCTGTAAGAATCGTACAAGGGACTGACAAAATAAAAGGATATAAAATATGACACCATATATCTAAAATGGGGGAAGAAGGGGAGTAAAGAATGGGCTCAAACTTAAGCAACCATCAAGAGACTGCTATATGCAGAACATGTTGTATACAAATCAAATTATAACCACAAATCACAAAACCAGTAATAGATTTGCAAAGAATAAAGAGAAATGAATCCAAGCATATCATTAAAGAAAGCCAGTGAGCCATAAAAGAGAGCAAGAGAAGGATGAGAGAAAATCTATGAAAGCAACCAAAAAAAAATGTCAATAAAGTAATATCTATTAATAATTACTTTGAATGTGAAGGGACTAAATGCTCCAATCAAAAGACATAGAGTGATAGAATAGACAAAGAACAAAACAAAACAAAACAAAACCTCCCAAACCAAAAAGCAAACAAAAACAAACTCATCTATATACTGCCTACAAGAGTCTCATTTCAGACCTAAAGACGTTTGCAGATTGAAAGTGAAGGGATGGAAAATAATGTATCATGCGAATGGAGGTAAAAAGAAAGCTGGGGTGGTAATGCTTATCCTGAACAAAATAGACATCCAAACAAAGACTGTAACAAGAAATAAAGGACACTATATAATCATTAAAGGGACAACCCAATAAGAAGATATAACAGTTGTAAATATTTAGGCACCCACCATAGGAGCACCCAAATACTTTAAGCAGTTAATAACAAGCATAAAGGAAGTAATCAATAGTAATAATAGTGGGGTATTTAAACACCTCACTTACATCAATGGACAAAAATCAATAAGGAACAGGGGCTTTGAATAACACAACAGACCAAAAGGATTTAAAAAATATATTCAGAATATCCCACCCTAAAACAGCAGAATACACATTCTTTTCAAGTGCACAGGGAATATTTTCCAGAATAGATCACATATTAACACAAAAAACACACCTCAACAAATTTAACAAGACTGAAGTCTTTCTATGCATATTTTTTGACCACAATATTATGAAACTAGAAATCAACCACAAGAAAAAAATCTGGAAAGAGCACAAAATATAGAGGTTGAATAAAATGCTACTTAATAGTGAATGGGCCAAAGAAGAAATCAAAGATGAAATAAAAAAATACATGGAGATCAATGAAAATGAAAACACAACAATCCAAAATCGTAGGGATGCAGCTAAAGTGGTTCCAATAGGGAAGTTTGTAGTCATATAGACCTACCTCAAGAAGCAAGAAAAATCTCAGATAAACAACCTGACTTTATACCTAAAGAAAGAACTAACAGAACTTAAAACAAGTAGAAGGAAGGAAATAATAAGAATTAGAGCAGAAATAAACGAAATAGAAACTAAAAAACAATAAAATGGATCAATGAAACCAAAGCTGGTTCTTTGAAAAGATCAACAAAATTAAAAATCCTTTAGACAGATTCATCAAAAACAAAAAGAGAGGAGAAAAATAAACAAAATTAGAAATGAAAGAGGAGAAATAACAACTGACATAACAGATATACAAAGGATTATAAGAGAGTATTGGGAAAAATTATATGCCAGCAAACTGGGCAATCCAGAAGAAATGGATAAATTTCTAGAAACACATAATCTCCCAAAATTGAATCAGGAAGGAATAGAAAATTTGAACAGCTTACCAGCAATGAAATTGAATCAGTAATCAAAAAACTCCTAAGAAACAAAAGCCAGGACAATATGGTTTCACAAGAAATTCTACCACACATTTAAAGAAGATGTAATATCAGTTCTTCTTAAATTCCAAAAAAATAGAAGAGGAAAGCAAACTTCTATATTTATTCCATAAGTCCTGCATTTCTCTGATACCAAAACCAGATAAAGATACCACAAGAGGGGAGGAGTTAAGATGGCAGAGGAGTAGGATGAACGCAGGGTTCTGATGGAACACAAGAGGGTTGATTTCAGGAACACAAGAAAGGTGATTGATTGCTCTTCTATATGGTCTCCTGAAGAGTGAGGGGTGCAAGCTTTCAACTCCAAGGTTAGAGAGCAGGGCACATCCCATCCATCAGCACTGAAAGCCTCCAGGGAGCAAAACAGCACCACCTAGTGGAGGCCAGAGCTGCTCATGCCAAGCCCCGCCCCCTTGCGCCCTGGAGACTCAATTCCACTGAAACTTGTCAGCTTGAGGATCTGGGAATCACACCCCTCCCCCAGAAGACCAACACAAACAACTTGCTCATAGCAAGTCTACTGATCATAGAGTGCTGCAAAGCTTCAGCTCTAGGGGAAATAGAATCTAGCTTCCTAATTTTACTTTTATTATTTATTTGTTTATTATTTTTTCATTTATTTTCTTATTTTTTCAATTTTTTCTTATTAACATTTTTCAAATTTATATTTATTTTTATATACTTCGTAAATTTTTTAATTTTCAATTTATTTTCTTATTTTTTAATTTTTGGAACTAGATTCTTTTAAAAAGCAGACCAAAAGCACACCTAGGAACTAATATTTTTGTGTTTTTTTTTTGTTTCTTTTGATTTCTTTTTTTCTTTTCTGGACAAAATGATGACATGGAGAAACACATCCCAAAAGAAAGAACAGGAAGTGGAAATAATGGCCAGGGATTTAATTAATACAAATATAAGTAAGATGTCTGAACTAGGATATAAAAATACTATTATAAGGATATTAGCTGGCCTTGAAAAAAAGCATGGAAGACACTAGAGAATCCCTTACTGCAGAGATAAAAGAACTAAAATCTAGATAGGACAAAAATAAAAATGCTATAATTGAGATGCAAACCCAAATGGACTTAATATAAGCTAGGATAGATGAAGCAGAGGTGCAAATCAGTGATATAGAAGATAAAATTATGGACAATTAAGGAAACTAAAAAGAAGAGGAAACAAGGAATAATGGACTACCAAGGTAGACTTAGGGAACTCAGTAACTTATTAAAATGTAAGAACATTGTTATCATAGGAGTCCCAGAAGAAGAAGAGAGAGAAAGAGGCAGAAGGTTTTTGTGAACTTTCAGCTAAAAACTTGCCTAATCTGGAGAAGGATACAGTCATCAAAATCCAGGAAGCACAGAGAGCTCTTATTAAATTCAATAAAAGCCAACCTTGCCAAGACATATGATGGTCAAATTCAGAAAAGACACAGATGAGGAAAGAATCCTGAAAGCAGCAAGGGGGAAAAAAAAGTCCTTAACCTACAAAGGAAGACAGATAAGGTTGCCAGCAGATATGTCCACAGAAACTTGATGGGCCAGAAGAGAGTGGCAGGATATATTCAACATACCAAAAAGAAAAAATCTACAGCCAAGAATATTCTTATCCAGCAGAGCTGTCATTCACAAGGGAAGGTAAGATAAAAAGTTTCCCAGACAAACAAAAACTGAAGAGAGTTCATGATCACTAAATCAGCCTTGCAAGAAATTTTAAGGGGGACTCTTTGAGTGGAGGGAAAAAAAAGACAGAAAGCAACAAAGACTGGAAAGGATCAGAGAATATCACCAGAAACACCAACCCGATGGGTAACACAATGACATTAAATTCATATCTTTCAATAATCACTTTGAATGTAAGTGAACTAAATGTTCCAATCAAAAGACATAGAGTATCAGAATGAATTTAAAAAAAAGCAAGATCCGTCTATATGCTGCTTACACAAGACTCACGTTAGACCTAAAGACACACGCAGATTGATAGTGAGGGGATAGAAAACCATCTATCATGCTAATGGATGACAAAAGAAAGCTGGATTAGCCATACTTCTATCAGACAAAACAGATTTTAAAACAAAGACTGTAATAAGAAATGAAGAAGTACATTATATCATAATTAAGGGTTCTATCCATCAAGATCTAACTATTGTAAATATTTATGCCTCTGATAAATTAGGAGTACCCAAATACACAAATTAATAATAAACATAAAGATATGTTTATGTTTACATAAACATATGTATATGTATATATAAAGATATGTATATAAAAATAAACATAAAGAAACTCATTGATAATAATGCAATAATAGTAGGGGACTTTAACACCTCACTTACAGCAATGGACAGATCATCTAAGCAGAAAAAAATCAACAAGGAAACAATGGCTTTGAATGACACATTAGATCAGATGGACTTAACAGATATATTCAAAACATTTCATCCTAACACAGCAGATTACACATTCTTTTTGAGTGCACATGGGACAGTCTCCAGAATAGATCACATCCTGAATCAGAAATCAGGTCTCAACAAGTAAAAAATGTTGACATCATACTATGCATGATTTCAGACCACAACACTAGGGAACTTGAAGTCAAATGCAAGAAAAAAATTGGAAAGACCTTGAATATGTGGAGATTAAAGAAGATACTACTAAAAAATGAATGGGTTAACCAGGAAATCAAAGAACAATTGAAAAAAAAATACATGGAAGCAAATGAAAATGCAAACACAACAGTACAACACAACAGTACAAACCTTTGGGATGCAGCAAAAGCATTCTGAGAAGGCAAATATATTGCCATACAAGCCTACCTCAAGAAGCAAGAAGAGTCTTGAATACACAACCTAAACTTACACCTAAAGGAACTAGAAAAGGAACAGCAAATAAAGCCTAAAGCCAGTAGAAGGAGGGAAATAATAAAGATTAGAGTAGAAATAAATGATGTAGAAACAAAAAAGAAAACAGTAGAACAGATTAATGAAACTAAGAGATGGTTCTTCAAAAGAATTAATAAAATTGATAAGCCCCTAGCCAGACTTATCAAAAAGAAAAGCAAAAGGACCCAAAAAGATAAAATCATCAATGAAAGAGGATAAATCATAACCAACACCACAGAAATACAATTATAAGAGAATACCATGAAAAATTATATGCCAACAAACTGGATAATCTGGAAGAAATGGACAAATCTTAGAAATTTACAAATAACCAAAACTGAAACAGGAAGAAGTAGAAAATTTAAACAGACCCATCAACAGCAAAGAAATTGAATCAGTCATTAAAAATCTACCAACAAACAAAAGTCCTGGACCTGATGACTTCCCAGGGGAATTCTACCAGATATTTAAAGAAGAGTTAATACTTATTCTTCTCAAACTGTCCAAAAAGTAGAAAAGGAAGGAAAACTTCCAAACTCATTCTATGAAGCCAGCATTACCTTGATTCCAAAACAAAAGACCCCACTACAAAGAAGAATTATAGGGCAATATCCCTAATGAACATGGATGCAAAATTTCTCAATAAAATATTAGCAAATCAACTTCAACAATATATTAAAAGAATTATTTGCCATGATCAAGTGGGATTTATTCCCGGACTGCAGGGGTGTTCAATATTTGCATATCAATCAGCATGATACCCCAGATAACAGAAGAAAGGATATGAATCATACGATCTTGTCAATGGATGCAGAAAAATCAATTGGCAAAATATAGCATCCATTCTTGATAAAAATCTTCAACAAAGTAGGGATAGATGGAACACACCTCAATATCATACAGGCCATATATGAAAGTCATAGCTAATATCATCAAAAAGGAAAAACTGACAGCCTTTCCTCTACAGTTAGGAACAAGTCAAGGATGCCCACTCTCACCATTACTATTTAATACAGTACTGGAAGTCTTAGCCTTAGCAATCAGAAAACAAAAGGAAATAAAAAGCATCCACATCATCAAAGAAGAAGTCAAATTTTCATTATTTGTAGATGACAAGATATTCTACATAGAAAACCCAAAAGATTCCACCAAAAAAGTGCTAGAACTAATACAGGAATTCAACAAAGTTGCAAGATTTAAAAAAAATGTAAGAAATCTGTTACATTTCAATACATCAATAACTAAGCACCAGAAAGGGAAATCGAGGAAAACATCCCATTTATAATTGCATCAAAACCCATAAGCTGTCTAGGAATAAACCTAACTAAAGAAGTAAAAGACCTATACTCTGAAACTGCAGAACACTTTTGAAAGAAACTGAAGAGGACACAAAGAAATAGAAAAACATACCATGCTCACGGATTGGAAGAACAAATATTGTTAAAATGACTATCCTACCCCAAACAATCAACATATTTAATGCAATCCCTATCAAAATACCAACAGCATTTTTCAGAACTGGAACAAACAATCCTAAAATTTGTATAGAGTCACAAAAGACTCTGAATAGCTAAAGCAATCCTGAAAAAGAAAATCAAAGCTGGAGGCATCACAATTCCAGACTTAAGCTATATTACAAAGATCTTGTCATCAAGACAATATGGTACTGGCACAAAACAGACACACAGGTCAGTGGAACAGAATAGAAAATTCAGAAATGGATCCACAACTATATGGCCACTTAATCTTCAGCAAAACAAGAAAGAATATCTGATGGAAAAAAAGACAGTCTTTTCAACAAATAGTGTTGGGCAAATTGGACAACAACATGCAGAAGAATGAAACTGGACCATTTTCTTACACCATACATAAAAATAAATTCAAAATGAATGAAAGACCTAAATGTAAGAAAGGAAAGCATCAAAATCCTAAAGGAGAACATAGACAAAACCTTTTTGACCTCAGCTATAGCAGTTTCTTACTAGAGACATTGCCATAGGAAGGGAAAGAGAAGCAAAAATGAACTATTGGGTATTCATCAAAATAAAAAGCTTCTGCACAGTGAAGGAAACAATCAACAAAACTGAAAGGCAGACTATGGAATGGAAGAAGATATTTGAAAATGACATATCTGACAAAGGGTTAGCATCCAAAATCTGTAAAGAACTTATCCAAACAATACCCCCAAATCAAATAATCCAGCTAAGATATGGGCAGAAGACATGAATAAGCACTTTTCCAAATAAGACATCCAGATAGCTAACAGATACATGAAAAGACGCTCAACTTCATTCATCATCAGGGAACTATAAATCAAAACCACAATGATATACCACCTCCCACCTGTCAGAATGGCTAAAATTAACAACACTAGAAACAACAGGTGTTGGCAAGGATTGCACTGTTGGTGAGAATGAAAACTGGTGCGGCCACTCTGGAGAACAGTTTGGAGGTTCTGCAAAAAGTTAAAAATAGAACTACCTCCCTACAATCCAGTAATTGCACTAGTAGTTATTTACCCAAAGTATAGTTTCTACAACACACTTTTGAAGGGGTACATGCACCCTGATGTTTATAGTAGCATTATCAACAAAAGCCAAACTATGGAGAGAGCCCAAAATATCAATCAACTGATGAATGGATAAAGAAGATGTGGTATATATAACTGGAATATTACTTAGCATCAAAAAGAATGAAATCTTGCCATTTGCAACAACTTGGATAGACCTAGAGTGTCTTATGCTAAATGAAATAAGTTAGTCAAAGAATGACAAATACCATATGATCTCACTCATATGTGGAATTTAAGAAAGAAAACAAGTGAACATATGGGAAGGGGGAAAATCAAGAAAAGAGAGAGGGAAACAAAACACAAGAGACTCTTAATGATAGAGAACAAAGGTGAGATAGAGGGTTGATGGAGGGATGTGGGTGGGGGAAGAGCTAGATGGGTTGTGGACATTAAGGAGGGTACTTGTTGTGATGAGCACTGGGTGTTATATAAGTGATGAATCACTGAATTCTACTCCAGAAACCAATATTGCACTTTATGTTAACTAACTGAAATTTAAACTTTAAAGAAGTCACCACAAAAAAGAGACCTATGAAAGATGAACATCGATGCAAAAAACCTCAACAAAATATTAGCAAATCAAATCCAAGGATACATTAAAAAAATTATTCACCATGATGAAGTGGGATTTATTCCTGGGCTGCAAGGGTGATTCAGTATTTGCACATCAATTAATGTGATACGTCACATCAACAAGAGAAGGGATGAAAACTACAGAATCATTTCCAAAACACACACACACACAAACACACACAGGACCATTTCAATAGATGCAAAAAAAGCATTTGTCAAAGTACAACATCCAGTCATCATAAAAATCTCAACAGTGTATGTTTATGGATAACATACCTCAACATAATAAAGGCCACATATGAAAAGCCTACAGGTAACATCAGACTCAATAGTGAAAAACTGAAAGCTTTCCCCCAAGATCAGGAACGAGAAAAGACAAGGATGTCCATTATCACCATTTAATTCCATTTAATTAACACCATTTAATTCGATACAGTACTGGAAGTCCTAGCCACAGCAATCAGACAAGAAAGAGGAACAAAAGTCATCCAAATTGGTAAGGAAGAAGTAAAACTGTCACTATTTGAGGATGACATGATTCTATATATAGAAAACCCTAAAGACTCCACCCAAAAAATAATAGAACTGATAAATGAATTTAGAAAAGTTGCAAGACACAAAATAAATGTACAGAAATCTATTGCATTTCTATACATCAATAACGAAGCAGAAGAAGGATAATTCAGACAACAATCTCATTTAGAATTTCATCAAAAGTAATAAAATACCTGGAAATACACTTAACCAAGGTGAAAGACCTGTACTATGAAAGCTGTCAAACACTGATGAAAGGAATAGAAAATGACACAAATGAGAAGATATTCCATGCTCAAGGATTAGAAGAACCAATATTGTTAAAATCTTGAGGACATTAGGAGAAGAAAGGGAAGAATGAAGAGGGTGGAAATCAGAGGGGGACACAAATCATGAGAGACTACGGACTTCAGGAATCAAAATGAGGGTCTTAGAGGATAGAGGGTGGGGGATGGGAGATGGGTTAGCCCAGTGATGTGAATTAAGGAGGGCACGTACTGCATGGAGCACTGGGTGTTACACCCAATGAATCAATGAATCATGGAATGCTACATCAAAAACTAATGATGTACTGTATGGTGGCTAACATAACATAATAAAAAAATTGTAAAAAGAAAACTCGATAGGGCGCCTGGGTGGCTCAGTTGGTTGAGCAACTGCCTTCGGCTCAGGTCATGATCCCGGAGTCCTGGGATCGAGTCCCATATCGGACTCCCGGCTCTGCGGGAAGTCTGCTTCTCCCTCTGACCTTCTCCCCTCTCATTCTCAGTCTCTCGCTCTCTAATAAATAAATAAAAATCTTTAAAAAAAAAGAAAAAAGAAAACTCGATACTAGCGAAAGCAATATACAGGTTTAATGCAATTCTTATTAGAATACCAATAGCATTTTTCACAGAGCTAGAACAAACAATCCTAAAATTAGTGTGGAACCACAAAAGACACCGCATAGCCAAAGCAACCTTGAAAAAGAAAAAGAAAAAGCAGAAGAAGAAGAAAAAAAAAAAGAAAAAGCAGAGGTATCACAATTCCAGATTTCAAATTATACTACAAAGCTGTAGTCAAGACAGCATGGTACTGGCACAAAAACAGACACATATGGTCATTTAGTCTTTGACAGAGTAGGGAAGAATAACCACTGGGAAAAAGTTTCTTCAACAAATGGTGTTGGGAAAACTAGACAGCTACATGCAAAAGATTGAAACTGGCCCACGTTCTTACACTATACACAAAAAATAAATTCAAAATGGATTTAATACCTAAATGCGAGACCTGGAATCATAAACATTCTAGATGAGAGCACAGGCAGTAACTTCTTTGACATAGCCCATCACAACATTTTTCCAGATATGTCTCCTGAGGCAAGGGAAACAAAAGCAAAAATAAACTACTGGAACTACACAAAATAAAAAGCTCCCGCACAGCGAAAGAAACAACAAAACTAAAAGGCAGCCCATTGAATGGGAGAACATATTTGCAATGACATATCTGACAAAGGTTAGTATCCAAAATATATCAAGAACTTACAGAACTCAATGCCAAAAAACTCAAATACCCAATTAAGAAGGGGCAGAAGACATTAACAGACATTTCTCCAAAGAAGACATACAGATGGCCAACACACATGAAAAGATGCTTAACATCACTCATCATCAGGGAAATGAAAATCAAAACCACCCTGAGATATCATATCATACTTGTTAGAAGCACTAACATCAAAAACTCAGGAAACAAGTGCTGGGGAAGATATAGAGAAAAAGGAACCTTTGTGCACTGTTGGTGGGAATGCAAACTGGTGCGGCCACCATGGAAAACACTATGGAGGTCGTTCAAAAAATTAAAAAGAGAACTACCCTATGATCCAGTAATCACACTACTGGGTGTTTACCCAAAGAATACAAAAACACTAATTTGGAAGGATATATGCGTTCTTGTGTTTAATGCAGCATTATCTATATTAGCTATATTATGGAAGCAGCCTAAAGATCCATCAATAGACAAATGAATAAAGAAGTGGTATATATATTAGGAATATTATTCAGCCATAAAAAAAGAATGATATCTTGCCATTTGTAAGAACATGGATAGAGCTAGAGAGTATAATGCTAAATGAAATAAGACAGGCAGAGAAGGAGATATACCATATGATTTCACTCATGGGGAATTTAAGAAACAAAACAAAGCAACAAAAGAAAAAAGAAGAGAGATACAAACCAAGAAACAGATTCTGAACTACAGAGAACAAACTAATGGTTACCAGAGGGGAGGTGGGTAGGGGTTGTGTGAATTAGGTGAAGGGGGTTATTATGAGCAATATATAAAATTGTTTCATTTTGGTTTTTTTTAGGATCTTATTTGTTAGAGAGAGAGAGAGTGAGCACAAGTAGGGGGAATGGCAGGCAGGAGAAGCAGGCTTCCCACTGAGTAAGGAGCCTGATGAGGGACTCAATCCCAGGACCCTGAGATTATGACCTGAGTTTAACCAACTGAGCCACCCAGGCGTCCTAAGCAATGTATAGAATTGTTGAATCACTACATTATATACTTGAAACAAAAATAACACTGTATGTTAGCAGTGGAATTAAAATAAAAAGCTTAATTTTTAAAAAATAAAATAAATAAAATATAATAAATAAAAATAAAGTGCTTTTTGCTTAACCGAAAATTATTTCACAAATTCAAGGAACTGATAATTATTATATAATTTCCAACTTAATTTAACAAAGCAACACTTATGCTATGCTCCCTCCCCTCAAAGATTATAACTTACCCATTGTTGAATAAATGATGCAAAAATTCTAAATCAAGATACAGAAAATGAATCCAGAAATATGTTTAAAAAATACTACATGAGTGGATAGGAATTTGGCACTTTTTCCCCAAGGATATGCTAGTAAGTCAGCTTTCCAGGGGTAGCAGAAAGGATTTGCTGATTTCTGTGGTATGAGTTCCCTCACCCTGGTCTATTTCAAGTGACCATTGGTTTAACAGCAGGTTCACAAAATTCCTGAAATTGTATCAATAATTTCTTGCATGCCTACGCCTGAAAAGGCAGACCCCAGTACCCCAATGCTATTCTACTCAGCAATCACACTTCTAGGAAGGTATGCTAAAGACACGTCACCAAAATATGAAAATATAGATACACAAGTATATCCATTGCAGCATCATTGCAATTAAAAAATACTACCTAATGACCAAGCATAGGATACTGATGGAATACATTTTGATTCCTCCATAACTGCACATTTACAGTTCCCCTAAGCCCTCCTCTCTGAGTCCCATCTTCCGCTTAGGAGGGCTCCTCCCCAACTTTTCTAGTCCTAGCTCAATTACTGGTGACTCCAGGAAATTTTCATTTATTTAATTAATTAAGTTGTTTATTTTTAAGATTTTATTTATTTATTTGACAGAGAGAATGAGATCACAAGTAGGCAGAGAGGCAGGCAGAGAGAGAGGGGTAAGCAGGCTCCCCGCTGAGCAGAGAGCCTGATGCGGGGCTCAATCCCAGGACCCTGAGATCACGACCTGAGCCGAAGGCAGAGCCTTAACCCACTGAGCCACCCAGGGGCCCCAGTTTTCATCCACCTATCTGCGATACGTGCCATATACTTACCCTGCTTATTATTATATTAATGGAACCATGTGATAATTGTTTTATTTCTATGTGAGCTCTATTAAAGCTCTTTTGTTCTCTTCAAACATTTCTATTACCATAACTACTAAATGTGTTTTTTTTAAAGAATCATATAATTGCATGTATGTTTTAAAATTGAAGTAGAAAATTTTCATCAAAAATTTCAATCACAGGGCGCCTGGGTGGCTCAGTTGGTTGAGCGACTGCCTTCGGCTCAGGTCATGATCCCTGGGTTCCAGGGTTGAGTCCCACATCAAGCTCCCAGCTCCATGGGGAGTCTGCTTCTTCCTCTAACCTTCTCTCCTCTCATGCTCTCTCTCATTTTCTTAAAAAAAAAAATTTCAATCACAGGATGTTATTTCTGGTATATCGTATATATTGACTTTTTAAAATTAAATGGTTGCATGACTCTTTTAAATGTATTCAACAGACTCTAACATACTCCTTTGATGTTTACAACATACAAAAATCTTACACCTTTTGTTATTCTCATTGCACTCATATTGCCATTGCAATTCCCCGACATAATTTAATCCTAATGTTACATACTTATGATGTAAACTCTTTTGTTAGTTATGCCTTTCTGTGACAAAATATATAGAGATTTAAGTGTAATTAAAAAAAAATCAATGACCTAGCTCTACGTGTTAAACAACTTCTTCCAATTGGGTAATCAATTTGTATTGCTGTTATTATTATCAGCAGTATACAATTGACCCAGATCAAATAAATTTGTTACAAATTTGGTTTTAAAAATACTAAATAAAACATAATCAGAAGTGCATCTATCAACATATATATGAAGAAGGGCTATTTCTCCTCAAGTAGCTTATGTAGCCATGATTAATATGACATGGCTAGAATGATTCAGGCTTCTGAGTTAGTGTAATTCCTATTGTTGTTGTTGTTGTTATTATTATTATTATAGAATTAAGCAGTAACATATCTTGGTAATATAAATCAGTATATGTGAGCTATTTCCAAGTTTTATAATCCATATTCTATAGTTATTCATCAATGAAATTATTTTTAATGATCATGAGCCAGCAACTCTATTAGGTCCTGTTTCACCTGGGTGAAAATAAAGAACTGAAAAACACCTGACTTAGAAAAGTATGTTACTTGCCATCAGAGTCATTCACTTTCTGGGAGGTTATGCCATAAAAGGTTACCAAGATTTATTAAAAGCTAAAAATTCCTCTTTCACTTAGAAATACATTGATTCACAAAATTCATATTATTCATAAAAGTTGGGAGATTTACTTATTAATTTCATTACACTTTTACCAATATATCACTTTTAATAACATGGTTTTATAGTAAATGTATTTTTGGCATAATCTTGGAGCTATATATTTAATCGCTCTATTTATGGAAATACTTACCATTTAACATAGATGGTAAAGCTATCTTCTTTGTCAAACCAAATAGCCAAGTCAGATTTTTTGTCAGAGAAAGTCTGGCTTTATTTTTAAATTCAAATCAATGTGTTAATGTGTATTTCAAAACATTATAGATGTGACTAGATATAAAGTAAAAG
>CM052806.1:7276137-7307246 GCA_028533885.1 Nasua narica
GCATTGATCTAATGTATACCTATTTCAGTAGCAATTTTTTAAAGAAGATCCCCTCTTTCATTTTGTCCCATATTTTATATTAGGTCTGATTATATAATATTTACATATAAATTTATATTTATTATTTATTTATATTTATTCATATAATAATGTTTATGTATTAGACATGTATAAATATTTATATAAATATATAATATAATATATCATATTTAATATATTAACAGTTTTAATATATTCATATATCAAATATTTTATATATTATATAAATTAATATACAATATAAATATATTATGTATACTTATTTATATAAGTATATATGTACATAAAATATATATTTATATATATTTTAATATATACTATATATAATATATATTACATACTTACTGTTTATGTGCTAATATATACTATACTATATGTTATTATATATACTATTATATACTACACTATAATAATATATATTTTTTATATAAGTGTATATATAATATAATATAAAATATATGTAATTTATATATATTAGGTCTGAATTATATAATTTTAAAAGTAAGTATAACTAGTACAAACAAGTATGAGAGAAGTACAACTGACTCCTTAGAAGCATTCAGCACCACCAGTGAAAATGGAAGAGAGTGAATGTGGTTAACGAGGTGCTCGCCACACTGGGCATCACTCAGGATGGGCATCACTGAGGTTGGGTGACAGCTGAAAGATGACATCTAGTAATCCAGTGTGTAATGTAAATGTAGCTATTCAAAAGCACCAGAAGTGACATAGTAATTAATATTCACTGATGAATATTGGTGAATGGTTTTTAACCCCAACAATCACACCATGGGAGGGCAATTGAGGTAGGCACTGTGTACTTGCCAAATATGTCCAGTTCTCCAGTTTCCAGGCACCTGTAGGACTGCCCTTTCTGGCCCACTGTGGCATAGAGGCAGGAGGCTCAGTTGGTTAATGAGTTGTGAGCTAAAATGGCACATGTCATTCCAGCCAGAGCATCTATGTTGTAGCGGGTAGCCCTCCAGAGAGTCCGTTCTTCCTTTGGCCCAAAGACCAGCAACATCAAAGAGACTCAGCCAGGTGGGAAGCTCCGCTAACATTCAAAGTCCCTGAGATTCTAAGGTTTACCACAGCAGAACGCCATCCATTCTGATTGAGACAGTACTCTTACTCTCCCTTCCACTACTGGCTTTCTTGTGTTTCCAGGTTGCAGATGGCAGCCATGGAACTTCTCAGCCTCCATAACCATGTGAACCAATTCTTATAATAAATCTTCTCTTGTATACCTACATATATACTATTGGTTCTGTTTCTCTGAAGAACCCTAACTAACACAGCCTCATTACAGAATTTAGATAACAAAAAGGTGTGAATGAAACTTGATGACAAACAATAAAACTTCAATGATTCAAATGAATGTTTTCCAGAATGAGACTCTTTACTGGCCTACAGACTTTTTAAACCTGTAGGTGTCTGTTAAATAAGATGAAACTGGGGGGAGGGTGCCTGGGTGGCTCAGTTGGTTGGGCAACTGCCTTCAGCTCAGGTCATGATCCTGGAGTCCTGGGATCGTGTCCCACATCGGGCTCCCAGCTCCATGGGGAGTCTGCTTCTCCTTCTGACCTTCTCCCCTCTCATGTTCTCTCTCACTGTCTCTATCTCAAATAAATAAAAATAAAATCTTTAAAAAAAAATATGAAACTGGGGGGAGGAGTGGGAGAACCTCTGTTTAAGGAAATATTAAATTCATTAAGGAGATGGAGTTGCAGAGAGAAAGTATCTTTCGATTTCTACTGTTCATAGTGGTGTACAATGTTCTCCATGCTTACAGCCTGTGATTATGAAACAACCTTAAAGTAAAATAAAATAGAATGTAGATAATAAATCTATATTAAATAAATGTGAAGATAAAAAATGTACAAAACAAAATATAGGGTAGTTCAATGGGTTTTAAGTGTCTGATTCCTGGTGTTAGCTCAGGTTACGATCTCATGGGCCATAGGATTGAGCCAGCCCTGTGTCATGTTCCACACTCAGTGGGGAATCTGCTTGAGATTCTCTCCCTCTGTCCCTTCTCTACTCTTATGCCCACACTCTCTCTCAAATAAATAAATCATTAAAAAAATAAAAGAGACTAAAAAGTTAAAGGTGGGAAGAACCCAATAAACAGAATAAAAGGAATGATTAACATATAAAGTAAAATAAAATTCAAGAAATTAAATGTTGTGTTTCAGGAATTAACTTTGACATACTCCAGTACATAGGCAGAGTGCTTGCATTAATCTGTAAACCAAGGACAATTCATTAACACCCAAAGATCCTTGACTCAAAGTCCCTGCTCCCCAATCAACAGGCACAGTTACCTAGCATTGGAAGGGCTGTAGCAGAGTGTTCTCAGCCCAGAGTATGACTGTCCTCCAAAAATCCCAACCTAAATCTGCCTCTGGAAGATCATGAATTGGTCTATGGGATTTGGAGACAACTTTTCATTGACCAGAAGTATTGTTCAGGCAACTCAAACCTGGAAACAAACCCCTCTGCAGAGATATCCTTCATCTGTAAGTCCTCTCAGTCCTTTGCCCACAGAACACTCTCTCACATGAACCCACTACAAGTTTAGCTGCATCAGCATGTTCGCTGTGCTTGCGCCAGAATTAGTTTTTCTTGTAAAGTGTGTGGGAGAATGCTGGAAAGATTGCAGGTGGAGTCTTCACTGAGTTTACAGACAGGACATGGACACGTCTGAGACTTGTTTCTGTGGTAACGTACCACTCTACAGTGTGGCTGTGGAGATAGGTAGCATCCATTCACCTCTAAATGTCAGAGGTTACCCATAATTACCAAAAGACTTAACAATTTTATCAAAAGAACTTGTCTAGCCAAATTTTGGGGTCAGTTTGCAACAACTAATAATTACAATAGTGAAAAGCTTCAAATCAAGAAGATAGATTAAGAGAGATACGCAAGGAAAGCATAAGGAACTAGGAATAAATATAATTATTGAAGGATCATCAGAGTTAAAATAATCAAGTGATTCTACAAATGAAAACCCAAAATTCATTCACGTAAAATCAAATGTTTCAGATGAATAACATTAAGAATATTAGTGATAAAAGTCCCAACACAAGACTTTAGAATGAATAAAAGGTAAGCGTGTCTATAAAAACAAAATATAGATAATGTAATGAACTCTTATAAGGAAAATAAAAATCCTAAAATTTGAAAGTACAAATTAGAATAACAAAATGAACTAAACTACGGTATGTGGTGGTTCAAAATATGCCCCCAAATTCATTGACACTAAGATTAAAAGGTGGAGCCTAATTTTCCTCTCCTTGAGTGGACTGAACATAGTGACTCACTTCTGAAGAGCAGAGTAAAGCTGAAGCGATGGTGTGTGATTTTTGAGAGGAGATTGTGAAAGACTTCGTGGTCTCCCGTCTGCTCCATCTTGGATCTCTGGCTCTGCAGAAGCAGCCACCATGTTGTGAGGAGATTCAAGCAACCCTATGGAGAGGTCTGTGTGGCAAAGGGAATAGCCATGTGATGAGTCTTCTTAGAGGCAGATCGTCCAAGACCAGTCAGGCCTTCAGATACTGTAATCTTGGCTGACACGCGGCCTCATGAGAGACCGAGCCAGAACCTCTCATCTAAGCCGCCCTCAGACACCAGACTCTCAGATGCTGTGTGAAAAAATAAGTATGTATTATTTTAAGCTACTAAGTTTTAGATCACTTGTAAAGCAGGAATACGTAACGGATACAAATTGCTAGAGCTACTTTTAAAATAAGCAAATATATCATTTGTAGAGGTTAAAAAGGAGTCAAATAAGGTGTGTTCTACTGGAGCCCTCTCATTCGAGACAGAGGGGATCTCAAAGTGTAAAATTCCCCGAGAAGCTCTCAGGACTATCTCGCTCTAGACCTTTGAGCAGGAAAGCCCCAGCAACTGTTCCATATCTAGGACCTACCAATTAGAGTAGGCCCATCCTTTCCTGCAAACAGAACTCTTCAATCTGTGTCCTAATGCATATGCTCATACTGGCTCGTGGGAGAAGACTGCTATTCTCTCAAATTATGCATGCCAGTTATTAACTAAAACCATGAAATCAGGGGTGCCTGGGTGGCTCAGTGGATTAATCTTCTGCCTTCGGCTCAGGTCATCATCTCAGGGTCCTGGGATTGAACCCCACATTGGGCTCTCTGCTCAGCAGGGGGCCTGCTTTCCCCTCTCCCCCCGCCTGCCTCTCTGCCTACTTGTGATTTCTTTCTCTCTGTCAAATAAATAAATAAAATCTTCAAAAAAATGGGGCACCTGGGTGGCTCAGTTGGTTAAAACCTCTGCCTTCGACTCAGGTCATGATCTCAGGGTCCTGGGATCAAGCCCCACATCCAGGTCTCTGCTCAGCAGGGAGCCTGCTTCCCCCTCTCTCTCTGCCTGCCTCTCTGCCTACTTGTGATCTCTCTCTGTCAAATAAATACATAAAAAATCATAAAAAACAACAACATGAAATCATTATGAAAAATTAAATGATAACTTAAAATTAAATCAATTACATTGAGGAATAAGGTAATAAATACTGAAGGCTCATCACATCCTAATTACTTTACTGTATCATACTATTATTTGTGCTTTTGAGGGTAACTTCTGGGTCCTGAGTCTAGACGATGGAAATACCATCCTGTGTTTGTTCATTGGGAATCACACTGGGAGGTGGAAATCATCCAAGGTGGGAGTAATTATACCCTGGGAATTGGAAAAGGCTAGAAATCAGGACTGGATTTACTTTTCTCAAAAATTGTTTATTCTTTAGGAAGTGATAGGGAAAAAAATTGCAGTATTCTGTCATTTCTGTAGCTGTTACTTGTGGAAGAGCACAAAGCTCTGAGGAAACATTTTTTCCAGTGTTCCAAACATTTCATCCAATTCATCACGGAAGAATGAGCGAAGTTCCTACATGTGTCTTCACTGGTTTACTTTTTTTTTTCTAGAAAAAGAGAAAGACGTGGGAGGCAAGGGTGGAGGAAGGGGGAAAGGTAGGGGGAAGGGGCAGAGGGAGAGGCAGAGAGAGAATCTTAAGCAGGTTCCACATCCAGTGCAGAGTCTGATGCAGGGCTTGATCTCACAATCCTGAGATCATGATCTGAGCCAAAATCAAGAGCCTGACGCCTAACTGACAGAGCCACCCAGGCGCCCCTTACTTTCACTAGTTACCTTACTAGTTACCTTACTAGTTAAGGTAAATGAAAATACCGAACACCACGCAATTTGCATTGCACTCCTCTGTCCATGGTAACTATGGGATGCAAAATACAAAAACGTGGCAGAAATTCACATAAACATTCTAGAAAAATCAGTTGACTCTTTGGAATTTATAACAAAAATGATTGAATATTTTATTATTATTTGCAAACTGTGTGCTACTTAGCCTTTATATAAGCAAAAATTTTAATAAATGTGTATGTATGTCTATGGATCTCATTTTCTTAAAATCACCAGTTTTGAAACTTTTGCCAGTATACCCCTGACCCTAACTCATGCTGAGTAATGAACTTAACTCATTATTTCTCTTAAAATAAGCTAACATTGTGTATGGCAGTAACTGTGCTGAGGGGCAGGGGCAGGAGCATTCGGAACAGGGCTGGAGAACCAGGTGTCTATTTCCCTGATGCCTGATGCCCCGGACCAGATCTACAGGATGGAGGGGAAGGTAGCAAGAGCTGGAAGAGTTTTCATAGGAGAAAGGTTTTGTTTAATGTTCCTGTGACATCTTTTATAATCTGAGTCATGAAGGCAAAGGGAAATGACAAGTGAGCCCCTGTGCACAAAGACCTTATTTCGTACCCTTTGCTCCCACAGCCCGGCACCTACCCTTTCAGGGCACTGAGCCTCGTAGATGCTCAGTAAATATTTGGTGAATGTCTGCACTGAAATAAAGATGAAATAAGAGCAGCTCTCACTCTATAATTATATACAGTTGGTAAGGGTTTCCCGTGTGTTCTGCAGGGATGCTTGGGAAGGTGCCCTTGGAAGTTACAGCCAAATTTGCACTTAAATCACTGAAAATATACCGGAAGAAGAATATACTGCACACAAAGGAGCCTAAGTCAGTTTGGATACTCAAAGTTGTTGGGTTCTTTGCATAGCCTCCAACCATTAGACAGCATAGGGCCTGGAGGACATTGTCTCAGGAGCCACAGTGCAGGGATTACTATCCATCTCTGTCCTGAGCAAACACTCTTCTTCAGCAGGCTCTAACACAGTCATATAAGGCTACGGTCTTCAACCATTTTCTGATTATTTTATCTTCTGCAGACAAATGCAAAGATGCCTGCATCTTTGGAAGTGCCTGGACAAATTTCACCAGTGAGAAATTACTTCTAGTATCTCTTGAGCTAATTAATAAACACTGTAGGACTAATTGAAATGTTGATAAATAAAGCTCAACCATGCTCTGCGTAGTGAACTTTTGGTAGGTTCTAGCGACACAACTCCTGAGGTATGGGCTCCTGATTAGGAACATTTGGTTCTCTAACTTTCCCGAGGTATGAATAAGGCAGTCATAGTCTTTGCTGAAGTATTAATACAGACAATATACAATATTAAATAGATTAAAATCACATTTCTTTGTATTCAACTGTTCTTAAAACTGGAAGTGTTGGGGCACATGGGTGGCTCAGTCAGCTGTGTCTGACTCTTGATTTTGGCTCAGGTCATGATCTCAGGGTCATGGGATTGAGCCCTGCATACCAGCTCTGGTGCTTGCTTGGGATTCTCTCTCTCTCTCTCTCTCTCCCTATGCTCCTCCCCACCCACAGGGCACTTGCACACGTGTGAATGCTGTCTCTCTTAAAAAAAAGAAAAGAAAAGAAAAAGTGGAAGTGTAATCTTTGCTTTTGGATATATTTGATCTCCCAGGCAAAATAGGAAGGAAGGAAAGAAGGAGAGACGAAGGAAGGAAGGAAGGAAGGAAGGAAGGAAGGAAGGAAGGAAGGAAGGAAAGGTTGGACTTCATTTTAATGGGTGACCATAATCACATTAAGGGATTTAAGTGCCAATAAAATATAAAGACGGTTCAGTTTTAATACCACATCCAGGCTCTTAAACACAAGGAACTTCTACTGAAGTACAATACAACTCAACCTAAGTTTGGCATTAATATGGTCCTTGGAATTCTCAGACTTGGGGGTAAGAACATTATACTACAGTCTCCTTTGCTCTGTGCAGCAGATTACAACTTCACCTTTGATGTTGCACAAATAACACAGCTTGATTCAAACTGGAGCCCTTGGGTAGAGCTGTCACCCACTCTCTCCAGCATCTTAAGATGGGTGTTTTCCATTTATTATTTCCCGTGGAAAGCAAGATTCTCTTTTGAGTGTCAACAACTTTGATGGTTTCTCACCACAGAAGAAGAGAGGATGACATATTCTGGAGAAAATGCTTTTTCCTTTCTTGGTGATATTTGTGAAGGGCTTGGCACTTCCAAGAAAGCCGTTGATATTCTCTGAGGCCTTGTCCTCTGGATAATATTATGTTCAGGGTTTTATGTAAATGTTTTTTAAGTGATTTAAAGACCTTATGGAAGTATTAGCCTCCACAGAGAAGATATTTTCAAGAAGAGCTCTGAAAATGCCATTTGTGCAATTGAGCTTGTCCATGCCACCAAACCCTCTCTAATTTAAAGAATGAGCAATGAAAGGGCCTTTGTAAGATCTAAAAGTCAGAGTGGGCCAATGCGGGGCAAGGCGCACCATGTAGCACAGTCTTTAAGGCATGAGGTCCCATTGGCTGTACGTCCTCTAACTGGGACCTTGGGCATGTTTTCTTTTTCTTTTTTTTTTAAGATTCTACCCATTTTTCTGAGAGACAGAGAAAGTGAGAGAGAGCATGAGAAGAAAGAAGGTTAGAGGAAGAAGCAGATTCCCCATGGAGCTGGGGGTCCAATGTGGGACTTGATCCCGGAACTCAAGGATCATGACCTGAGCCGAAGGCAGTTGCTCAACCAACTGAGCCACCCAGGCGCCCTTGGGCACGTTTTCTTTACCTCTTTTTTTTTGGGGGGGGGGATTTTTTTTTTTAATTTTTTATTAACATATAATGTATTATTTACCCCAGATCTCTTTATTTTTTAAGATTTTATTTATTTATTTGACAGAGAGACAGCACAAGCAAGGGAAGTGACAAGCAGAGGGAGAGGGAGAAGCAGGCTCCCTGCAGAGGAGGGAGCCCGATGCAGGGCTCAATCCCAGGACCCTGGCATCATGGCCTGAGCCGAAGGCAGTTGCTTAACCACCTGAGCCATCCAGGAGCCCCTTTCTTTACCTCTTTGAGGCACAAGATCTCACCTTTAAATTGAGGGTGTTAGAGAACCCAAGCAAGTCAAAAGGCATTGCAAGGGTTAGATCAGGGATAGAGCTCCACACAGTGACTAGGGCATAATAAACATAAATAGCTCAATAGCCTCAAGCTATTATAGAGAACAGACACTTGGTAGACAGCCGTCTGGAGGCGACGTTGTGTAATCATTTGATATTTGGTCATTTCCTCCACGTTACAAAGTGCCTTTTTTAACCCAGCAAATTCCTGGGTAATAGAAAGACATACAAAATTCCTCTCTATTTTGAATAGCATTAAAACCAGCTTTTAGTTGAGCACCTTTTATGTGCAAGGAGGCTTTTGTCTAAGCGGACAGGAATCCTGTCCTCAGGGACAGGGGAGGTGAGACAGGTACATAAAAGTCACACAAAGCAGGGAGTGGTAAATGCCAAAGAAAGATAGAAATAAAATGTTATCCATATTCGAAGAGGGAGGAGTGCCTCCTGCAGGGGGAGTAATGGTAGACCCAAGAACACTTCCAGGAAATGATAGGGGTGGGACCCGAAACGAAGCCAGAAGACAAAGGGACAGGAGGAACGGTGCCAGCAGTTGAGCTCTTCTCTGTGTTCCAGACACTGCAGAGCTCCATGACTTGTTTAATTTTCCCAAAGTTTTGCTGAGGAGATGCAATTACTCTTGTGTCCCTAGGGATGAAATTGAGGCTCAAGGGGTTTAAGTCACTTGTATAGAGTCACATAGCTGACAAACAAGAGACAGTGCTAGGACTAGAGTTCAGGTTTGACTCTGCAGCCTTTTTAAAAGTGTTTTTTCTTTGAATTCAATTTCATTAACGTATAGTGTATTATTCGTTTCAGAGGTAGAGTTCAGTAATTCATCTACTGAGTATAATACCCAGTGCTTATTACGCCACATGCCCTCCTTAATGCCCCTCACTCAGGTACTCCACCCTCTCATCCCCCTCCCCTCCAGCAACCCTCAGTTTATTTCCTAGAGTTGAGTCTCTTATGGTTTGCCACTCTCTCTGTTTTTATCTTATTTTTCCTTCCCTTCCCCTATGCTCCTCTATTTTGTTCCTTAAATGCCACGTATGAGTGAAATCATATGACATTTGTCTTTCTCTGACTAACATATTTCACTTAGCATAATGCCCGCTAGTTCCATCCATGTTGTTGCAAATGGCAAGATTTCTTAGTGACGGTTGCATAGTATTCCATTGCATATATACACCATATCTTCTTTATCCATTCACCTGTTGATGGACATCTGGGCTCTTTACATATTTTGGCTATTGTGGACATGCCCTGCAGCCTTTCCTAACCACACTATAGGAGGGAGAGAAGGGTAAGGGGCTCATCCTGGCTGGAAGACAACACAGGGAGGATGACAGGAGGGAAATTAATGAAAACTTGGGTAGGGACCAACTCAGCCCAGACTGCTTCTTATATCAGGCTATGAAGTCATTAAGTAGTGGGGAGCATGTGAAATTTTGGATTGAAAGGTAATATGATCAGAACTGAGTACCAGAAGAATAATCATTGAGGTCCTTGTCATTGATGGTCTAATGAGGGGAGTGCTGGGGCTTGGTTCCGACCTGTTCTCCTAGCCATCAAGCCTCTTTGGGTGCCATTTCCCACAGAAGCTGAGTCACTCAATCCCAAATTGTAAGACGGTAGGATTAATTCCTGCAGGGCCCACGGATTCTATTTTCTAGAGTAGTAGTTCCAAATATTTTGACTGTCCTGGAAAAATGTTCATATGCAAATCACAAAAATATTTGGATACAATTTCAAACCCTGAAACTCTAGAGAAGTGGCTCTCAAGCTTTAATGTACTATAGAGAACAGCCAGAGAGCTTGTTTACACTGCAAATTCCCAAACTCTAGCCCCTAACAGAGCCATCCAGGAGATCTAGGGATGAGGCCCAGGAACCTGCCTATTAACAGACACTGACAAGGGATCCTAATGCAGGGGGCCTCTATACGAAGTCCAGAAACTCTGACCTAGGGGTCCCCAGACCCCAGGGAAAGAACCCTCGCTTTGGAGCATCACAGACACATACTGAAAAATGGCTCCCAAAATACAAAATTAGGACTGCTTTGCAGCCTCTGCCTACAGTTCCATTGTATAGTTCTGGTTGTAGCCAGTCTCTGTCTTTCTAAAAAAATACAGCATAGAAGAAGAGATGCTGGGGCATCTTTTACAGTCTCCCCCATGAAGCACTCCGCATCTAGTAATGGACTCCAGAATTGAATCCAGGGGCACAAAAGGTCCCCCATCCTTTATCGGTAATTGCCCATATTTACCACTCTTTATCTGAAAATACCAACTCCATCAGGTAATCTATTTTTCCTCCTCAAGGAGTACTTACAAAATAGGTAAACATTATGCTAAGAAAATACCATGTGGCTCTCTGAGAAGAATTATCTAAAAGGTTACTCAGATGTGAGCAGGCCATTAACCACTATGAACATTAAGAGGAAATGGGGTCTGGTGGCCAAGGGGGAAAAAAACCAAAAAACCTTGAGACATAATTAGTTGTTGAAAAGATAGCAGAACCAAGAGACCGTTCAAATAAAGTATGCCTGTGAGAAGAGAAAAGTGACTGAAATATTAAAAACATTCATCCATGAAAGGTCTGCATTTATCAAAGTGAGCAGTCTATTGAAAGGAAACGAGTAAAATGCCACCCCAGAGCCTCCGTGACCTCTTTGTTCCATAAAAAGCTCCATGTTCTTCCCAAAATATTTCATCGTCCATGCACAGGGAAGATAGAGCAAATATTAGCGGATTTACTCTGCCTACCTTCAAATCAGTTGCGTTTTGGCAGTGATTTGTTGTGCTTGTAAAGAGTCTTTCATCCGAAGATTCTCAATCTGCATGGTGAAGGGATCTCCTAACCACCCACTTAAATAAGAATCAGCTAGCATTGAGAGAGTACTATGTTGCTGACACCCCGTCTTCAATGTTCGGAAGAAATTTTTACTTGAAACCTAGTGGAAATGTTCACAATGAAATTCTTTCAGCCTTCCTGTCCATTTGCAAATCTTCATAATAAATTCTATGGAAAATTATATCAAGAGAACAGGAAGATGGGTTGGGGTATTGGGCACATAGGTACATGTACCTTCGGCTGCTCTAATTCTTAAATTGTGAGATGGGTTTATTAAAATGCCTCATCACCTACATAAACATAGAACATTTATTTCTTTTTTATCAGATATTCTAGGATAAAAATTTTAATTAAATCGAACAAAATGAGACATGAAATTAAGTGTATTCTCTTCGAGTTGCTCTGCTTTGGGGGCAGAGCAAACGTCACCTATTCTTTTTTTTTTTAAAAGATTTTATTTATTTATTTATTAGGAAAGAGAGAGAGTGAGAGAGAGCATGAGAAGGGAGAAGGTCAGAGTGAGAAGCAGACTCCCCATGGAGCTGGGAGCCCGATGTGGGACTCGATCTCGGGACTCCGGGATCATGACCTGAGCCGAAGCCAGTCGCTCAACCAACTGCGCCCCCAGGTGCCCCAAATGTCACCTATTCTAAATCATTCTTCGCTTGCTGTTCACTGATGGCACAAAAGAGACATTTTGATAGTGTCCTCCATGTGTCAGTGAGTTGGTTGAAATAAAAACTTTGTGCATCCTGCAATAAAGAAACAAAATTCTCTAGAGGTTCCTTGAAGCTGACAAAAGAGACAGTGCCTTGGGAGGGTGTGAAGTGGTGGCTGGGGGTCCTTCTCAACTCACACCAGAGCCCGAGCATCAGGGACTCTTGTCCTAGGCTGGGCTAGAGGGTAATTTCCTGGTCCAGGCTGATACTGGGACAAAACCTGGGAAGCAGAGAAAGAACTGGGGTCATCTCTGAGTCATGGTTTAGAACAAGGAATAGCACAGCTGCTGAAGCTAAGGAAGAAACCACACTTGGGGGTTAACTGGGAACAAGGGTACTGATCTGAGGCCTCCTACTCATGACCCAGGAAACCCAGACTGACAAAGGTTCCAGCTTCCTCACAGGGGTTTCCAGGGATCTTCTAGTACAAGAATGATGACTCAGGAACTGGGGCTTTGCCAGGCGCTGGGGTATGAACCCCTTCCTTATGCAGGAGGATATTTATGCCATCTTCCCAATATTACCTGAAATTCCAGTTACCAAGTTTCATCAAGGATAACAGGCATCCAGGTAGTGACGGGTATACTGTGCGTCATCACACCCTCAGTAACTTTATTTAATAAGACCGTTTTCCTAAACACATAGTCAGGAGCGGACATCTTCTGGAGGGCAGCATATGGTCACTGGGTGCCAAGGGAGAACAACTATTTCGACACTGGACATTTCATCGTCCAGAAGTAGACCAGTCCTTCCTTTCCAGAAACCAGACAGCAAAACCTCTGTGCCCTGCTCAACATTTTAAGTGGCCCTTTAATTTCCCTCTGGCTCCTTTGTCTTTCCTTCATGCGGGGGAGGGAAGAGTTTGTATTTATATCATCTTTGAACCGAACCACCCTCTACCTCTGCTCACCCTATCCCATCCTCTGGGAATGAGAAGACTGACGTCTTCTTTCTTCCTCAGGTGCCTCCACTCCGTGCCTCACTTGCCACAGACCTGAGAACATTTATTTCTCAGGTGGCCCAGGTATGATTGGAACATTCTCACAGTGGTCATTTACACCTGAATGCTGGGGTTTGCCGTCTTTGTTAATGTTTTTCCCCAGAGAACCTTAGTTTCAGATTATATTTTACACAATATCAAAATATGTGGAAAACTAGAGCAGCTCTAGTGGTAAAGGGATGGGAAGCCTGAGCTTTCCTCTGAACCTGAGACTTCCGTGCACACAGAGGGAGAACGATTGCCTTGCAGTGAATGAGGGCTAAGGAACTGAAATCAGGGGGCGCTTCAAGACACAGTGAGGGATTTGATAAGGGCAAACAAAACAACCCCAGGGAGGTGGATTCGTCTAGCTGTTTGTGTCCTACGGGCTGCTTATCCATTTCAGTCTGGGATGAAAAGCATCCCTTTCAATGAGCACACGGCTTTCTATGGAGCCTCTGACTGCTGTGTCCAAGGATTCCTTATAATGAGACTGAGAAAATAAGAGTATTTCCCAACACCTTGTATTCCTTTGAGCCTCTTATAATGAGGGCAGACTTCTAATTGTCACATTGGTTCCCTGTAGGGATCTGTGCCAATTAAGAGCATTCTGAGTGCTAGGGGAAGGGTTGAGGGGGAGGGGAAGGCATCAAGAATCTCATGCCTCTTTTGATTATTTATTTTCCTCCAACCTAAAGCATGCTATAAAAGTGATTTTGAACATGAAATAACACATTACATTCAAGTGCACTTGATAATAGTTTAATTAATACATAAGCATAATTTGACCTGTTAGTTTGAATGCATATAATACTGCTTTAATTAGTACACAAGTAAAATTCAACCCTGTCTATAAGTGTGTATGTATGTGTTTGATATGAAACATATATGTGAAAGGATTTTTATGAAAAAAAATCAGAAGCTTCTAAAGCCCAATGGTAAAAATACTGAGTTGTAGAGTAGATTTTTTTTTTACTTATAATAAACATAAGTGACTCTCAGTGACTGTGAAAGTCTTGTATCTGCTTAAATATTTAACTCATTGGAACCTAAAGCTCACTAGCACACAAGTAACATTAAACTAATCTCAAAAGCTGTCAGATGAAATACCAAAAAGCATTTTATTTTTATTATCTACAAGTGCCATCTTACTGAAAAAAAATTTCCTGTAATGCAGCTGACAACAAGGAAAAGAGATAAGAATGCCCAACCCTTCGAGGGAGATTCTATATTAAACACATTCAAGTCTGGTCATTTATCATTCACAGGCAATTCTTCAAATTTCAGGATTGTAGACTTTTCTAGGATATGAGCTAAAACTCCCAGGAGGGGAAAAAGGATTTTCCTTCATTGCTTCTCATACATCTTCTCATATCATTGAATTATATTTTCTCAGACTGTCTTTTCCCCCTAGATTGTCTATGCAGAGCTCCTAAGTGCCCGATCCCTGGGGACTGGCCAGTGGATTTGCGGAAAGTGTGATGCCTGAAATTCAAATGTTCACTCAAATTTTGAACAAGACCTAAAGAAATTCCAGAAGCAGATGCCAGGAAATACGACCTGAAAATGAGATCTTATAAACCAAGCAGACCAGAAGTGTGTGTGTGTGTGTGTGTGTGTGTGTGTGTGTGTGTGTGTGTAACTAGTGACTCTGAATAGCTCAGCACTTTGGTGGAATTACATTTCCCATCCCTCAGATTAGTTTTGGAACTCCTTGACTGTGGAGTTGGAATCTTCATTCCATACAACAAAGTCAGGCCCTTCATTCTTTTATAACCCGGCACCCTTGTCTTATTTTTGTTTTAAAAAATTAAAATGGGAGGGACAGAAGAATCCAGTTCAAAGCACGTGGGTTCTCCATGTTGGCACTCTGCCATCTCACCCACCAGTGTGCCCCCATCAACCTTCTGTAAGAGGTGACCCTGCACACCAACCCAGGCTGACATCACCATCTCTAAGTTAGAGGACACTGGTTCCATTCATGTCCCATAGCCGCCTAACCTACAGTCTTTCTTCCCTGTGTGCAAAAGGACACTTGCCTTGCACATATCCCACCCTGGTGCTACTTCTAGGTGAACCCATGGTCTAACTCCCTTGGGATCTGTGTCCTTGCTCTATCATCACTGTCACCAGTCACCTGGCCACTTTCTCTCTCTCTCTCTCTGCTAGCACCCCTTAATAGAGTCCTCCTAACCCTGCTCTTCGTTCCCAAACCAGCCTCCAGGACTCGGTAATCTGTGACCTAACAGCTCTTCTTCTTTAGACAAAATAGTGCTCCTTCCCCTAACGCACCTGACACAACTGATTTAAAATTCAGGCCCTGCTACCCCTCCAAGGTTGTCTCTTGGACTCTAATCTCTGCACATGTGCTCCCCATTTGGGGCCTTTTTACAAGCCATAATCTTCTGGTGACTGACTCCTTTTCTTGGTCTAAGCTAGTTTGTGTGGATTTCTGTTACAACCAAGGGCCCTAGTGCATCTATGACTTGAAACAAAGGGTGTCCCCTGGAGTGAACTTCCGTCCAGAAGTTCTGATGACATTCAACAAACAAACTTACTTTCTCTCCATAATCTCATAGCTCAGATCTATCCTGGAGGATCAAAAGCCACAGTCTTGTCAGAGAGTTGCCCCTGTCTGGGCATGGGAAGTATATCTAAGATGCGAAAATAAGGAAAAAAAAAACAGTAAAATATAATTTTGTCAAGGAATATACAACCGTGGTGTAGGAATAGCAAAGTACTTGCACTAAATAATTAGGTCCCTAATTTTTTTCTTGTAGAAGTGGAATTGGGCTGAGTTGGGAAACCTAACTTCCTTTTCTTTGCCTAGACCAGAAGTTCGTCACAACTCAGGAGGTAGGCAGAAGACAGGGGTGCTGCTGATCATTCCCCCATGGCACAGGAGGACCCCTAACAACACAGAAGTGTTGACCCAGCCCCAAATAATACAGCTCTTCTTAAAAAACTCTACTCTAGACTCTATTTTCCCTCCTGACTAGTATTGCCTTTACTTCCAGATTCTATATCATCAATCATTAAAATGTGATGGAAAGATATCAGAATTAGTAATGCACATCCCAAGTCTTTCTTCCTGCTGTGAAAGCAACAATGAATAACACATGTCATGACTCCGTGTAATTACCCAGTAACGTAAAATGAGGGGGAGGCAATGATTTCTATTTTTTATTAATTTTAAATATACAAGCAAGCCATGAACACATTCTCTTGCTAAAACAATTAAACCATCACAGATAAAAGTCAAGTTTCCCTAGCAACCACCCTCCTTTGCCCTCCAAAGTAGACCTTTCAGTTTATTCTCAGCTTGGTTTGTATCTTTCTGTAGTGAACAAAGAGCTATTTCCTGCTCCTTAAATTGTTTATTTCACCAATCTGGTGGGAGTAAAACAACATCCCTTGTCCCTTAACTTGCATATTGTTAATTACAGGTGAAAGCAAGTATCTCTTCATGTGTTCACTGACAATTTCTAGTTTCTTTAAGAATTGCTGGTTCATTTTCTTTGCTCATTTGTTTCGGTATAGGAATGTGTCCCTTATCCCCGTTGATTAGAACCCTAAAGGCTTTGACAAGTCTATCCATGTGTTGCAAGTGGGTTATCCTAGCTCCTCCTCATCACTTGTATTTATTTTTATGTTATCCTCCTTTAGACAGAAATTTTCAATATATTGATGAGTGTCAAATTTGTCAAGTGTTTCCCTGAAAGGTATTGCTTTTGTTGTTTTGTTTAAGGTCTTTCCAACTCGGTGATTTTTAAATTCCAAATTCCAGTTCATTCTTTTAGAATGGAGGCTGCCTGCCTACCATTCAAACAGCTCCTACAGGGCCAGGTGCTCGGGATGTAGGACCTAAAAACCCAGCCACCCTCAGACTTCTGCACACAGAGTCCCAAACCCACCAAGTCCCAAACCAAACCATTGACTTCCCTCTGGCCACAAACTGCCCCCCAATGACCACCCCCTACATCATCCCTGCCTCCTCCCTTTCCTGACTCCTACATCTGAAAGCAAGTTCTTTTGATCCTACTTTCCAGTGACCTCTACTCCCCAGCCCTCTACACGGTATATTGACACTTATCAATATATAGAAAGCAGTCACTCCACTTCACATTGCCCACCCTCTCTTCACATATTCACGGCTGCCTCTCAACTGACACTTCTGTCTCCAGTCCCAGCCCCCAAAGCCCATCTCCCCATGCTGCTGGAGAGCCCTTCTCAGAACTTGAGTTTGATTCTTCAATTCTTCAACTCTTTAAAGCCTTTCAGTGGTTTCCTCGGAATGGAGGTCAAACTTCATCATGAAGCACAACAGAAACGTTCTGATGGCTTTGCCACTGCCTACCTGCCCGTGCTTATTTCTGATCACCACCCCGTCCTCTTTCCCCATCGCCAGCCATACTGAGCCACATACGGAGCTTTTGTCTCTGCCCGGAACGTTCCTGGGCCACCCCTACACAACCTCTCAGGTGCAGTTCAGGCCTTAGGCCCAGAAAGCTGCCCTTCTCTGACTCTCCTCTCCACTCCCCTCCCAGTCTCAGCTAAGTGTCCCTCTTAAGCTCATCCCAAGGTCCTTATGCTCACCTCAAACCTGGCACACAACAAACTGTTCAATAGTGTTTCTTTGTCTGTCTCTCACACAGGCTGGACATATAATTGTGGTTTGAATGAAGAACATTCCTTTATTTGATGAACCCTCAGGAATGTGATCTGTATGTAATGCAAGGTGCAAGATACGGGAGCACCATGCAAAAGTGAAACAGGTCCAGATCCTGCTCTCAAAGACTTGCACACAAATCTACTTACAAAGATAAACTAGTTAGAAATTGACAAAGGACAAAAGAGAGCTATATCCCACGTGAATTTGGGAGGGAGGAGGGCAAGGAAGGAGGAATAACTAACTACTGGTAGGGGTGGAGGGGGGCCATGTGATGCGTGAGTATTCAGGAGTGCTGGCTTCGGAGTGTGGTTGTCTGGTTCAAATCCTAACTCTAGCATTTCTTTACTGACATATCACTTGGCCTCTCCAAGACTCAGTTGTTTCATCTCTACAATGGGGCGGGAGTTGATCATAACAGTGTCTGTTTCTGATGACTACCTAAGCATTAAATGAGATAATGGTAGGAACTCTCTTAGCATAGTGCTAACCTTAATGTAAGATAAAAATAAAAGTTATTAGCCATTGATATAGAAGGAAGAGTTAGGACTTGCAGCATGTAAATTTTATGGAGATTAGTTTTTTTTTACTCCATAACCTCTCAAACTTCTTTTGACCCTTTCCTCCCTTATTTTCCCTAAACACACATTTACTAAAAATTGTCTACCACCTCACTCTACCCATGTAGTCATTCCATCTCCTTGTGGGTGCCTGTTATAATGTCTTCCCATATCCTTCTAGAATCTGAGTATCTGGACCTCTCCAAACTTGTCCCCATCTGTAGCTGGTTGATAGTGTGCTCTTGCTCTTAAAATTCCTATCTACCTGAAACCTCAGGGTGTGACTCTATTTGGAACTAGAGTCTTTGTAGATGATATAACTAAGGATCCCAAGATGAAATCAAGCTGGATTTAGGGAGGGGTCTAAATCCAATGACTAGTGTCCTTATAAAAGAGGAGAGGCCACAGTGACACAGGAAAAATGTGAAGACAGAGGCAGAGATTGGAGAAATGTTGCCATAAACCAAGGAAAACCTAAAGCCACCAGGAGCTGGAAGACAACAAGGGCAGATTCTCCCCTAGAGTCTTTGGAGGGAGCATGGCCCTACCTTTACCTTGACATGAGATTTCCGGTCCAGAATTAGGAGAGAGAGAATCAGTTCCTGTTGTGGTAAGCCACCAAACTTATGATAATTTATTACAGCAGCCCTAGGAAATGAATCCACCATTCCATCAAAATGTAATAACACAGGGTCTTTCTGAAACATCCTACTCTATCATGCTTCTTACCTGCCTAACATCCTTCAGTGGCTGCCACAACCTCTGGGAGGAAATGCAAACTGTTTAGGCAGGGCACACAGGGTCCTTCCCATTGGGTCACCTTTGGGATCTTTGGGTGCTTCTGCCATCACACTTGGCCAGACACATCCTGGTCACACACCCTGTGCTTGTGCCACCATTCCTGGCCCCACTGCCCAGCTCGGCATCTCGCAGGTCCTACTTTCCTCGAAGATCAAGAATTTATTTTTGTTTTTGTCGGGGTTTTTTTTAAGATTTTATTTATTTATTTGAGAGACAGAGAGTGAACAAATGAGAGGGAGAGAGAGAGAGAGAGTACAAGCAAGGGGAGCAGCAGAGGGAGAGGGAGAAGCAGGCTCCTCACTGAGCAGGGAGCCCAATGCAGTACTCATTCCCAGGACCCTGGGATCATGACCTGAGTTGAAA
Organism: Nasua narica; assembly: GCA_028533885.1. Lineage (NCBI taxonomy): Eukaryota > Metazoa > Chordata > Mammalia > Carnivora > Procyonidae > Nasua > Nasua narica. The sequence goes on from CM052806.1 coordinate 7,295,459, forward strand.
GCAGATGCTTAATGACTAAGCCACCCAAGCACCCTAAGATCAAGAATTTAAATGGACCCTTCCACTCAATGACCTGAATGCTTGCAGAATGGTTAAGGTCATTCACTAATTCCTCATTACTCTCGAATGTCCAAAGATTCCTACCGTACTTTCTCTCAAGTCACTAACCATCTATGATAATCTGTAAAGGGTAATCTGAAGTATAATAGATGATCATATATTACAGTATGGATTAAACAATTACTAGCAATTTTTTGGACATAAGGAGGCTTTTAAATATGACTAATCACTATCCTTTCTAAAAGGATCAATAATAATAAAAGATTTGGCTCAGGGGTCAGCTTTTCCAGGTAGCCTTCCCTCACTCATCTCTGCCTTGCTATTTATTAGGTGTTTCTTCTAGAACTAGATAACACTTTATCCTAGGCAGCTTCTAACTTAACATTTACCATATTAAAGCCTTCTGATTTCTTGTCAGTCTCTTACACCAGAGTGTAAGGGTTTTGACCATGTCCCACTCATCTTTTTGACCCAATGGCTAGAACTGCTTGAACCATGTGGGTGCTCATAAAGACTGGTTGAATAATTGAATGAATGAGTGAGTGAGCAAGGAGTTAGAAGGGAGGTCTCCTTTTGGGACCCATAATCTCAACACATGCCAATGGCTTACAACATGCTTTCTTACCTCTGGCATGACTGATTGATGGACATAGCCTCTAACTTTATTTGTCTGACTATAAAGCTCATAGTGTGTTTTCATAACTGCTGGCATGGCTGATTGATAGGGAGACCACTGCCAAAAAAGTTAAATGATTACACTGAGTTCACAGTGCCTGTCTACAGATAAAAAGCCCCAAAGAAATGCAAAGAACCTTGAATAGCCCTGCCCTTTTCAAATGCACAAACAGCAAAAATAGAAATACTTTAATGTCCCCAGAGTAATCTAAACTTCATATAATGTCTTGCACTTTTTTTTAAGGGGGGGGCAAGTAAGGCGTGGGGAGAGGCAGAAGGAAGCGGAGGGAAAGAATCTTAAGCAGGCTCACTCAGTGAGGAGTCATGGTGGGGCTCAACACCAGGACCCTGAGATCAAGACCTGAGCTGAAATCAAGAGTCGGTCGCATAACTGACTGGGCCACTGAGGCGCCCCAAACGTCTTACACCTTTATGGATAATCTACTGAGTTGGTATTAAAGACTTGTGATGAGTGAAAGAAGCCTGAATGTCAGAATAAACTGTATTCATTCACACACACCTCTGCAAAACCCGTTTCCTTGACATTGTTTTCTAATTTTCTAACTTTATGATATATACTCAAACATAATTTACACAGAGTACACTATAATTAGAAATTTCATGTAAGGAGGGGGCACCTGGGTGGCTCAGTCGCTTCAATGGCTGCCTTTGGCTCAGGTCATGATCCCAGGATCCTGGGATGGAGTGGCTCTCTGCTCAGCGGGGAGTCTGCTCCTCCAGCTCCCTCTGCCCATCACTCCCCTTGCTTGTGCTCTCTCACTCTTTGTTAAATAAATGAATAAAATCTAAAAAAAAAAAAAGATTCTCTTTCTCCCTCTCCTCCCGCGCCACCCCGGCTCACCCTCTTTCGAAAGAAAGAAAGAAAGAAAGAAAGAAAGAAAGAAAGAAAGAAAGAAAGAAAGAAAGAAAGAAAAATGAAATTTCACGTAAGTGGTTACCAATGTGTTTTAGAAAATGCCAGCTGTGGACACACAAACCTTTGAAAACATACGAAAGAAAAATTACACACACACCCATATACACACAATAAACACAAACAATCCAATAGTGCACTGTAGTCACACTTGAAATATCTGCCAGTGAAAAATTAAAATCTTTCATTTGCATTATTCATTCCTGAGGGACTGAAAATACCTTACCATCAAAACTGAACTTACAGTAAACAAAGTGAAGGCATTTCTCAAAAAGTAGAAAGGTTCTAAGGCAAGGGGTTAGTTAAGAATAAAGGCAGGTATATATTCTCAGGCTCACAGAGGGGAAGGGACCTAGTCTTCCTTCTGCCCACACTGAGGGCTCCTCACTCCTGAGACACTCCCTGATAACTGAGCTGTTGTGATGACGTGTGGACTGTGTGACAATATTCTAAATAATGCACCAGGTAAGTGCTGTGCCACACTTGCCATCTCCTCTAATCCTGGAAAGAAGAGTCCATGCCCATCCGCCCACCCCCCGCACCTCCCCCTCCTTAGTCTCCTGGAGACCTGAGCTAGGTCAAGGTTGTAGTCCTGGTGCATGGTGGGGGTGGGGGTGGGGTAGGGTGTGGGGGGATCCACGGCCCCCTCAGCTCAATTTGTCCTCACAGCACTGCGCCTCCAGTTCAGAAATGTACTTCCCTGTTTTGTTGTTTATGTACCTTTTATTAGCAGGCTTACTTCTTTTTCTTAAGTAACTGAGGCATAAACAAATAAAAAAAAATAACCAATAAATAATGAATGGCAATGGAACAGCCTTCCCCCATTCTTTCCCCCTGCTTCCATGTCTCCTACCCACTGGGAAGAGAAGCCGGCACTCTCAGACTGATTGTCACTCCCCACCCTGATCTGCAGCCTCCCTTTCAGGGAGAGAGAGAAAGCCAAGAGCATGAGGGAGCCCGGGGGGTTGTGGATGACCCATGGCAAGCTGCCCGGGTGACTGGACTGTGGCCTGGACTCTCCAGTGGAAGTTCTGAAGCTTGGTCCTGGTAGGGAGAAATACAGACAGAGCAGAGACTGCCTCCAATCCTACTCTTCACAGCACCTCCTTCTAGACAGAATGAGGGAGTCAGCTGGCATACAGACAGGAATGGAGGATGTGTGTGTGTGCTCACGGATGTGTGTGTGTGTGTGTGCGCTGAGGCATGCAGGCACACCCACGTGCAACCTGATCAACCCTAACCAGGTTGTCCTTTCCCCGTATGGTGTATGATCCTCCCCAAGATAAAATGTGATGGCGTTCGCTTTCTTTTCTCCAGTAGCTTGGCAGTAGAGGGAAACTCTTCTGGAAACCAGGCTGGTTGTTTTTACTGGGAGCCCTTGGCACACACAGGCACAGCAGAAGACTTCTGAGGCTCGCTCCAACTTGTCTGTGCCACTGCGCTTCTAGCCCCCTCCCTTGCCTTTGCTGGACAGGCTCCAGGGGCTGATGCTGGGTTGCTTCAAGGAGCCTAACAGTCAAGGTCACACACATAGTAACACACATAGGTGACTCCTCCCCCTACTGCTCCTGTGACCTTAAGCAAGTTCTTTAACTTTTCTAACACTCATTTTATTCATCTGTAAAATAACAGGAATAGTTGCCTCCTCACAGACTTGCTGAGAAAATTAGCCAAGATGATCATGTAAAGTTAGTTAGAATAGTGCCTGGCACAAAACAATGGCTCTATAAATTAGAGCTGCTACAGCTATTTATAATTATTGGAGTGATATGGGATCTTTGTTTGTAGACAGCACTAACTCAGCATCCAGTGGCATCCCTGGGATCTCCATGTGAGACCTTGCTCAGTTTCCTTTTCTCCCTATGACATCTCATGGCTTACTACTTGTAGTGGCATGAATGACCACCTCTCCAAAAGAGAGGTCCGTATTCTAATCCACGGGCACTGTGAATGTGGCTTGACTTGGCAAATGGGTGCACATGTAATTAAGACAAAGATCTTGAGGTGAGGTGATCGTCCTGGATGGTCCAGGCAGGCTCAAGATCCAGTGACAAGTGTCCTTATAAGAAACACACAGAGGTGGGGCGCCTGGGTGGCTCAGTCGTTAAGTATCTGCCTTCGGTGCAGGTCATGATCCCAGGGTCCTGGGATCGAGCTCCGTATTAGGCTCCTTAGTGGGAAGCCTTCTTCTCCCTCTCCCACTCTCCCTGCTTGTGTTCCCTCTCTCCACGTATTTTTCTCTGTCAAATAAATAAATAAAATCTTGAGGGAGGAAGGAAGGAAGGAAGGAAGGAAGGAAGGAAGGAAGGAAGGAAAGAAAGAAAGAAGACCCAGCCAGAAGAAGAAAAGGCATGCAACCACGGAGCCACAAAGTCACCAGCCAACCAACAAACATCTGGAGCCCCAAAAGCTAGAAGAGGGAAGGAACTAATTCTCTCAGAGCCTCTGGAGGGAGCACAGCTCTGCAACCTCTTGATTTCAGACTTCTGATGTCCAAAATAAATTCCTGTCGTTTTAAGCCACCAAACCCATGTTAATTTGTTATGGCAGCCTTTGGAAACTAATACACTTATAAATGAGTTTTAAAAAATTATCTTCTACTTCTTTTTTAATTTCTTTTTAAATATCAGTTCGTTTGGTAAAGCAAAATGAGACCAAGTGTAGCACCAAGTGATTCAATAGTCAGGTAAATGTCCTAATCTATAAATCTCAATGTTCACTGAAGTGGAGATCCAACTGTTTATGGTGTTAATAACATGCAATCATTTTTTTCTCCCTCCATCATTTATGAAGAAAGAGAGATCACAGAGCAAGTGACAGATGTTTCCATCACATTTGCATATTCAAGAAAGACAAATGGGCTGCCAGAGGAGAAAGCTGATGAAAAGCACCAGCATTTCCCAAGGAATTAACAAGAGATGGATTGTAGCTGCACTCATAATTTAGAGGACACAAATGCACACAAGTAACATGACAAACAAACTTTGTGTAGAAACGAACAAAAATTAGGGCAAGGAAAAAAATGAAAGGAAAAAATTCAAAACATGAGCTTAATTAGCCAAGAATGATAGACTCACCGAATCTTAGTGACACAGGGACCCCAGCCGACGTCTAGTTCACCCTCCAAGATAATGAAAGCGGTAATCACCTTCCCAATACCCGCTGACAGTTCTTATTCTGCCTCTGCTTGAATACTTCCAGGAATGGGGAGTTTACTACCTCACAAGCCTGCATTACTGAAAGCTTTATTTGAAATACCTTCCTTAGCCAGAGCAAGACAAAATGTATCTCGCTGCTGGTGTCCATTCTTATTTAAGAACTTGACACAATTCTTGCATTCCTTCCTTTGACAGAGAGTCTCCAGCTCTAGGCTATGAGGCAGGCCCTGTAGTAACAAGGATCTAGAAACTCAGGAGCTAGTCTGCCCTCGGGGTGGGGCCAGGTCACGATCACTAGGAGGGAGGCAGACAGCGAGCAGACTGGTACCCTGCAGTGTTGCTCACAGGGTTACAATAGGACATCTGAGGAGGGAGTTTGCAAGGAGAGCTTTCTGGTAGATATGACCCATTAGTCAGGTCCTGAAAGCTCATTAAGTCTCAGTCTAAGGAAGGGTGTGTGGGGGGGAGCTGGGGGGGATGCAGGGAATATCCAGGAGGAAGGGGATCCAGGCTTTCAGTCACGCAATCAATTATTTTTGAACCCATCTAATACAAGCCAAACATTGTTTTAGATGCTGAGGAGGCACAGAGAAGGAAAGGCTCAGTAGCTTTCATTCTCAGAGGACACAAACAATAAACTACATCATTGACGACACAGCCAATAAACAAAATAAATAAGAAAATATATAGTATGTCAGGTGCAATGGAATAAAATGTTGTAAAGTAGGAAAGGGGGCCAGAGCATGTCTGGGGTGGGTGGGCTGATTTTAAACAGGGCGAGCCCCCCTGAGCATGCTGAATCAGGCAAAAGCCCAAAGAAAGGCGACTGCTACCTGTTCTTTTCTCCACACCCCCAACTTGACCCTCAACACATCTGATGGTGTCGAGGCTACCTTCCCTCCACCAGCCCTTCTCATTCTCAGGTCAAGTCCAAAACTTAGGGATATGAATGTCATTAAACAGAATGAAGAGAAAATAATTATATCGATAGCATTATAAAAAAAGGTAATCTCAAAATACGGTACCATAGAAACATGCAAAAGGGATCCTTTTCAGTAAAGTGACACTGAAATTATTGTCACTTATACCCAGTCAGAACCCACAGCTCCACCTGGGCCTGGCAAGAGAGATCCCTGCACCGGGCCCCATGTGGTCACAGTCCTGCTAGCCCCGTCAGCCCAGGGACGCACACACAGTCAGAGCCCACATCCCTTCAAGAAACCTGGCAATTCAGAGGGAGAAAGAAGCTATAGAAATGGAGGAAAGATAAGTTCTAAAAATTAAATAAGATAATTAAATTGAGTAAGGTAAACAAAACAAATTAAATGGGAAAAGGGACAGAATGGTGGGCCAGAACATTCTGAAGCACTGAAATTCGTGGAAAAAATGGTTAAAAGATATATTTAAAGGTCCCTGAGGTAAAATTTGACATAATTTTATTGGCCTTTCTGAAGGAACTAGACAAAATGGCGTTTTATGTGGAAGTAGCCATCATAATTGCTAAAGAAATTTTGGGAGAATTAAAGAAAATCAATGAGATGCATTAAAAGCATTTTAAATGTTCAGTAATTAACAGTGTTTCCCGGGCAAAGGTTGACAGATCAATGGAACAAAAAAAAGTTCTAAAAACAAACCCTCATATACGTAAGACTCTGTGATTGATAGAAGTGGTGTTTCTGAATAATGGGAAATGGACGAATCCCTCAAGAGTGGTTCTTGAAGATTTATGGAGGAAAATTATACCTCTATCTTACCAAAATAAAGTTTAAACACGGAAACATGAAAAGAAATCCATTAAAGTAATAGTAATGGTAGAGAGTTACATCCTGTTGGGAGTAAAGGTGGCTTTTGTTTTTCCAGCCATATGGGCTAAAACCTGACACCATAAATTGAGGGGCTGAAAGCTCTGACTACAGAAAGAACGAAAAATGTTTTTGTTTGAAAAATAATCATAAAATCCAAGGACAAACAACAAACTGGGGGAAATATTGAAAATGCATAAAAGACAAAGTTTGGTGTTGCTTACAAATAAAAAGTATCTCAGACTATAAAACAAACAACAGATACATAGACAATGGGCAAAGGTCTCCAGAAATCAGGAAGTGCAGACTGGCAAAAGCATATACGAAGCTGCTTCATCTCACCAGTTATCAAAAGAACTCAAAGGAAAACAATAGTTGCATTTCTTCATTTATCAATTGGCAAAGATTTTAATAAATCATAAAGTGCTACTTGACATTTGTAGAAATAGCACAGAAATGCTGATTTTCATATTTGTTGGAATTACAACTTTATAAAAAACTTTCTAGGGGTATCTGGGTGGCTTAGTGGGTTAAAGCCTCTGCCTTGGGCTCAGGTCATGATCTCAGGGTCCTGGGATCGAGCCCCGCATCGGGTTCTCTGCTTGACGGGGAGCCTGCTTCCCCTTCTCTCTCTGCCTGTCTCTCTGCCTACTTGTGATCTCTGTCAAATAAATAAACTATTAAAAAAAAATTTCTAATGGGCCATCTGGCAATAAAGATCAAAAACCTTAAAACTATATATACATATACCCAAGTTTTACTTGTGCTTGAAAAAGTATCTTAGGGGAGACTGGGTGGCTCAGTGGGTTAAGCCTCTGCCTTTGGCTCAGGTCATGATCTCAGTGTCCTGGGATTGAGCCCCGCATGGGGAGGGGGGGGGGTCTCTGCTCAGCAGGGAGCCGGCTCCCCACCCCTCCGCCTCCGCCTGCTTCTCTGCCTACTTGTGATCTCTCTCGGTCTCTCTGTCAAATAAATAAATAAAAATCTTTTAAAAAAATAAAAATTACCTATATTGGATGCCTGGGTGGCTCAGTTGGTTGAGCGACAGACTTTGGCTGGGGTTATGATCCTGGAGTCCCGGGATCGAGTCCTTTATCAGGCTCCCTGCTTGGCGGGGGGTCTGCTTCTCCTTCTGACCTTCCTTGTCTCATGCTTACTCTCTCTCATTCTCTCTCTCTCTCTCTCAAATAAATAAATAAATAAAATCTTTAAAAAAAATAATAATCACCCATATTTGGTTAACATGTATTGCCTTTTAACTTTAATGCATTTTGGAAACAATGTAGCTAAAGAAGGAGTAAGTGTAGTGGGTAACAATATAATTAGTATCACCTAATAAATATTTCTTTTTTTTTTTTTACCTAATAAACATTTCTTGAGGAAATAATATGAATAAAGCACTGGCACAAAGCGCTTCCTGACTTAGTGCTCACAAGAAGCCTCAAAGATGAGGATTCATTACTTCCACTCTATAGCAAAGAAAACTAAATCTCTGGTACATGAAAGATACTAGCTTTGGACTTCACATCAGTGGGAAAGCAAAGACTCAGATCAGACTAAGACCAAAATCTGAACTCTGTATTTCTGCAGATGTGAATCAATTTGATTTTGAAAAGAGTATATCAATTCAATCCCTAGAAAAATAAACCCTGTGACAGAGGGATTCACTGCATAATATCACACACCAGCTTATAACCTTAAGAAGGGAGCAATGGTTTCACATCAATTATTATTATTGATCTTATTATTATAATTTATTTAGAATAATATATTTAGTAGTATTTAAAATGTATTATTATAAATTATAATTTAATAGTCTACTCAGAGAAAATTTGTATAGCAAATATGGAAACATCTTAAATACTCTAGTCTTAAATAATACAGCCAGAAGAATGAATCCGATGATAAAATATTTTCTGAGTGTTTGATAAAAGCCATTGGAAAGAATTCATTTTCAACTATGAAATCGTTGGAGTTCATAGCTTTTTAATTCAAACCACAGTACCTGAAGCAATACCTCCCACAACTTTTAATCTATCCTATAAATGTTTGACTTATTATACTTTATTGTATATTGTACTTATTGTACTTATAGGCTGAATGGTAGTTTTTGTGCACATGACTCTCTCATTTGAAGGGAAACTCCTCTGAAGCAAAGATGCATATTTTATTAGTATTGGTTTCCACCATGACTAGAAAAACGCCCAGCTTTGTGAATGTGAATGCATCAGTCAGGACAGGCTAAATTACACTGTGGTAGCAGATAATCGCCCTGGATCTCATGGGCTTAATTCAACGGAAATTTTTCTGAATCACATTACCTCCCACACCCTGGTCAGTAGTAGAGGTCTGTTTATCAGGAATAGACACTGATGGTAGTTTCAGCTTAACACATGCTGTCCGGATCATCTCTGTGTAGAAAGATAATATGCTAAATAAATAGCCTCATAAATCTTAACCCAGAGGTAAGACATTTCACTTGCTCCCTTCCTTATTCCATTGGCCACTCTAGGTTACATGACCGTGCCTAACTCTGACGTGCAGGAAAGTATAGTCCTACCACACCACCTAGAAGACAAAGAGCCAGAAATACTGGATGCCCATCTTAAGGACTGCCATAAAAGTTTTAAAGAATGAACCAAAAGGTTATTAGTTAGTACTCATTAGATGTATTTCCTCACGGACAGTGGTCTGTTATGTCAGTTTCTCTTTCTTGATAATAATTGAAAGAAAACATAGAAATAGATGGCTTCATATATCTTGTTGACATTACAGTTGTGTTACTGCTGAAATGTCTATTAGTTTTAATTCATTATGTGTGGCAAATTTGCACTTATTATACATTTTATTCATTAGTTTCACCTTTCCATAGGTACAAAGATGAAAGCAATAATCATTGCTTGACAATGACCAAGAAGAAAGGTGAGAGAAGGAAGAATGGCTTGGAGACATCCCATAATTAATTTACTTAATTCACTGAACATCTACAAAGGGCCTGCTCTGACCCAGTTTTCTGAGAGACTCTGGAAGCATGAAGATGACTAAGATGTAGATTCTGGCCTCAGTCTAAAAAAAAGGACACCAAAATGTTAGAGTGTTATAATGAATAATTTTTTCTTCATATGGTAGTTTTTCATATATTAGACTTTTGTTATCATGTGTTTCTTTTATAATTGTGTTAAGAGGTAATTTTTTAAAATCAGCTATCTTTTTCATGAGAGTTCGGAATTGGTGTAATTTACGTTCCCTAATTAAATGTCCTTAGGTAGTTAACTGCAGCTGCTAATTTTCTTCCTGTCTAGCTGTCATAGGATTCATTCTGGATTTACTGTTTTAAACACTTAAACGAGAAAGGGACAAGTGACACGTAGTTCCTTGTCACTTCAAATGGCTTCATCCATGAATCAAAGACATCGAGCATATGACTTTCCTGTTCATTCATAAATTCACTAACTGTTACACCTGCAAGATTATGCTGGATACACGAGGTTGGCAGGGCCCATCTAAGCACAGCAAGCCAGTAAGAGCACGGGTTTCTACCAAATCCATTCCATAAACTAGGTGTCCTTGTATCCCATGATAAATGCCTGCCAGCTTTTATTTAGCGGTATTATAGTAGGGAAAGACCAAAACAACAGTTTAATACTTGATAAATAAAGGAATGCATACGTGGTTAAGTCTATCTTAGGGCATGTTTAAATCAATCTTCACATGTTTGCTATACAAAGTATTTAAAAATACATATTTATAATTCTTTTGCCAAAGTAAAATATAATTTCCATAAACACTGCATAGTCATTTTTATCAAGCTCAAATTTTTTTTTACTTTTTTTTTTTTAAAGATTTTATTTATTTATTTGTCAGAGAGAGACAGAGAGAGCACCAGCAGGGGCAGAAGAGGGAGAAGCAGGCTCTGCACTGAACAAGGAGCCCAATGCAAGACTCGATCCCAGGACGTTGAGATCATGACCTGAGCCGAAGGTAGACACTTAACTAACTGAGCCACCCAGACGTCCCCAAGCTCAAATTTCTTGTCATATACATTGCTTTTCCCTGTTCACTAATTTCATTCTCTGCTTTTCTATGTGTGCTCTTCCTTTCATGTTTTATTCATCCAGAAAATGTCTCTGACAAGCTCCTAACCATTATTGTCCCCAAAGTCTCTTTTGTTCTTCCCGTTTTCAGTTGCCATGGATCCTAACCCTCTTGGTGTGGGCTCCGTTTAGTGTTTGTTTAAAACCATTTCACTTCCTCCAGGACATCTGAAAGAGTCGTTAAATTTGATGGCAGTGCATAGCATTTCCACAGAGACATTTACACTCATAATCAGTTTCATAATTTCTAAGGACTTTCCTATGTGTGATCTCATCTGCAAAGGACAGGTTTGTCATCTTGAAGGTTATGCTGCAAGGTGGCCAGTCACTCACAGGCTGTTCTTCTAGAAGTGCATGGATTTACTGCATGGTTTGAAAGTAAAATGCACAGGCTAAGTACTGAAAGGTACAGCCTGGGGGAGCACTCTGTACCCTTTGTGGGTTGTGCAAAATATAAACTTGAGGACTGGGGAGAAGCACCCCAGTGGATTCAGCATGGTCAGTAATGTTCTAGTTTTGAGCTTACATATCTTCTCTGTGTGTATCACATGTTAATAATTTTTAAAAGGAAATGAAAAGACAACCCCTAACATTTCCACAGAGAAGTACTCTTTTTTTAATATATTAAAAAAAAATTATTAACATGTAATGTATTATTTGCCCCAGGGTACATGTCTGTGAATCATCGGGCTTACACAGTTCACAGCATTTGCCATAGCACATACCCTCCCCCATGTCCATAACCCTACCCCCCCTACCTCCCAGCAACCCTTAGTTTGTTTCGTGAGTTTAGGAGTCTCTTATAGTTTGTCTCCTTCCCCATCCCATCTTGTTTCATTTCCCTCCCCCACCCCCCCAACGACCCTCTGCTCTGCCTCTCAAATTCTTCATATCAGAGAGATCATATGATAATTGTCTTTCTCTGACTGACTTATTTCACTTAGCATAATACCCTCTAGTTCCATCCACGTTGTTGCAAATGGCAAGATTTTGTTTCACAGAGAAGTACTCTTATTTCACTATGTAAGAAACATTACTTCAAAAGGTGTCTAGAACCTAACAATA
>CM052806.1:7307746-7331485 GCA_028533885.1 Nasua narica
GCCGCAGTGAGGGACCGGTGGCTGCAGCAGCAAGCTGGGAGGCCAGTGAAGGGGAGAAGCCAGCCAATTCCTCACACGGCCATGGTAGTGGGAGGGAGAAGCTCCCCAGTGCGTGCAGGAGAGACTCTGTGACGTCCCACTGCCACTCTTCCTCCCCGCAGGGCAGGCAGTGGAGTTGCTAAGAGCAGGGTGGTTGCAGAGAGAGACACACAGGGCTGCCAGCTCCATGAAGACCAATGCCCTGGATCAACAAAAATGGCAGCTGGTCCTATCAAAGACGTCTCACTTCTCCTCTCTGTGATCAGCACTGGGAACAGGTGGTGGGCTTGGAGAATCCACATGAGGGGGTATCTCAGTGTTTGTGGACAGTGCTCTTGTCCAGCTTGATGACAAGGGCAGCCATAGGGTCTGTCTCAGAGCTACCCTCTCAATATAGTGCCTCTCATCGCCATCCTGTCAGAAGGTCCCTCTTTGGGGTAGCAGATCAGGCCAGAACTGAGGAGGTATGAAACATACCAGAGAGTTTTCTAGGGATGTCAAAGGCCATGTTGGTGACAACACTGAGCTATGGCAGAGGGTGGGGTTGAGGGTTTACAAGAAGAAAAGACTGAGACCCAGGGAAACCATGATAATGAACTACAGCCCTACATCTGGGTGCACGCTATAGAGGCGTGGTCCCACGGACTGGTCAGATATCCATATCCAAGAAAGCAGGTTGGGTCCAGGTGGGTCATGGGGCAGGTATGACAAGATCTTGGCTAAACACTGCAAGGCATCCCAAAACCCAGCCTCAACCTGGAGACTTGTGCCCATTGATCTAAGCACGAGCGATGTGGTAGTTTGTCTCTTAGGATGGGAACGATGTGTCATGAGGGGTTTGTGCAAGTCCTCCGTAGTCCTTGGTGGGGAGGGTGAGGTCACTCCACATGCCAGGCTTTTGGGGACAGAAGCAAACCCTCCCCCTCCCCCAAGGGTATGCATGCCATCTTAGCCAGGCTGAGGCATTATAAGGGAGAAAGGATACATCCGAGGGGATGTATAGAATAAATGGTGGTGGGCTACATAAAATAGGAGCTTCTGGTGCCCTGACCCATGAATTTAATAAGACCCCTCCAAGCCTTTTAAAAATTGGGGCAATGACAGAGGCAACTCATTCTGTTCCAGATGTGACTAAGAGGTAGAACTTGGAGCGGCCTATCCCAGACTATAGCCAATCAAGGACTCTGCTTAAGTTTTCTTTTCCCCCTCCCCTTAAGGTATGCACTTTTAGTCAACTGCCTCACCATCTCAGCCAATGCCCAAGGAGACCAAAAGTCTTCACACATTGAAAGTTTGGTGGTAAAAAGAAAGAGGGTCATTATGACTGACAACTCAAAACAGTCCTAGCCACAGCAAACACACAAAAAGAAATAAAAGGCACCCAGATCAGCAAGGAAGAAGTCAAACTTACACTATTTACAGATGACATAGTCTACATAGAAAATCCAAGACTCCACCAAAATATTGCTAGAACTGATAAATAGATTCAATAAAGTCAGAGGATACAAATTGAATGTATGGAAATCTGTTGTATTTTTTTACACCGATAATGAAGCAGCAGAAAGAGAAATCAAGGAATCCATCCCATTTACAGTTGCACTAAAAATTATAACACATCTAGGAATAAACCTAACCAAATAGGTAAAAGATCTGTACTCTGAAAACTATAAAACACTGGTGGAAAAAACTGAAGAGGATACAAAGAAATGGAAAGACATTCCATGCTTATGGATTAAAAGAACAAATATTGTTAATGCAAACCCTATCAAAATACCAACAGCATTTTTCACAGAGCTTGAACAAACAATCCTAAAATTTGTATAGAGCCACAAAAGACTCCAAATAGTCAAAGCGACTTGAGAAAGAAAAGCAATGCTGGAGGCATCACAATTCCAGACTTCAAGTTATATTAAAAAGCTGTAGTGATCAAGACAGAATGGTACTGGCACAAAAACAGACCCAGAGATCAATGGAACCAAATAGGAAACTCAGAAATGAACCCATAACTGTATGGTCAATTAATCTTTGACAAAGCAGGAAAGAATATCAAATGGGAAAAAGACAGTCTCTTCAACAAATGGTGTTGGGAAAACTGGACAGTAACATGCAAAAGAAAGAAACTGGACCACTTTCTTATACCAAACGCAAAAATAAATTCAAAATAGATCAAAGAACTAAATGTGAGACACGAAATCATTAAAATCTTAGAGGACAACACAAGCAGTAACCTCTTTAACACTGGCCACAGCACCTTCTTTCTAGATACATCTCCTGAGGCAAGGGAAACAAAAGCAAAAATAAACAATTGGGACTTCATCAAAATAAAAAGCTGAACAGTGAAAGAGACAACCAACAAAATTAAAAGTCAGCCCATGGACTAGGAGAAAATATTTGCAAATGACATATCTAATAAAAGATTATTTCCCAAAACAATATAAAGAACTTTAAAAACTCACCCAAAAAACAATATAATCTAATTAAAAATGGGGAGAAGGCATGAATAGACTTTTTTTTCCCTAGAAGACACAGATGGCCAGCAGAGACGTGAAAATATGTTCAATGTTACTCATCATCAGAGAATTACACATCAAAACTACAGTGAGATATCACTTCATACCTGTCAGAATGGCTAAAATTAACAACAGAAGAAACAGAACCTGCTGGTGAGGATGTGGAGAAAGAGGAACCTTCTTACACTGTCGGTGGGAATGCAAACTGGTGCAGCCACTCTGGAATACAGTATGGAGTTTCCTCAAAAAGTGAAAAATAGAACTACTCCATAATCCAGCAATTGTACTACCTGGTATTTACCCAAAGAATACAAAAATACTGATTTGAAGGGATACATGCACCCTGATGTTTATAGCAGCATTTTCTATAATAGCCAAATTATGGAAACAGCCAAATATCTAACGAGTGGTGAATGGATAAAGAAGATGTGGTATAAATATACAATGGAATATTACTCAGCCATCAAAAAGGATGAAATCTTGCCATTTGCAATGATGTGGATGGAGCTAGAAAGTGTTATGCTAAGTGAAATATATCAGTCAGAGAAAGACAAATACCATATGTTCTCACTCATGTGTGGAATTTAAGAAACAAGGGAGCAAAGGGAAAAAGGTGGGAAGTGGGTAAACCAAGAAACAGATTCTTAAGTATAGAAAACAAACTAACGGTTACCAGAGAAGAGGTGGGGGGTGGTTGAAAGGTGAAGGGGGTTAAGGGGTGTACTTGTGATGAGAACCAAGTGATGTGTGTAATTGCTGAATCAATGAACTGGGCACCTGAAACTAATGTATGTTAACTAACTGAAATTTAACTTAAAACTTCAAAAAAAGAGGTTAGCTGAAAAAAAATTTAAATAATAGGTATTCAATTAAAAAAAATAAGAACAAGCATTCAGGCAGAAGATGAAAAAAAATGGACTACATAATTTATATAAAAGCAATGCTATCACCCTTCCCTGAGTGAACTGGGCGAGGTCTGAGCCAGTCTCCTTAGGGAAATGTGGGGAGGTGTTTGGGAAGGCGTGGAACTTCCTGGAACAATGCATCTCGTGATGTTTGGAATGACTCAAAAAAAGAAGTATATAATCGAGACACTCAAGTCACATCACAGAACTTTGGGGAAGAGAATTCCAATTGACTACTGTCCCCTTTACCACTTCAGTTTTTAAATGCTGAGTCAAGAAGCAGAAAATAAATAGATTCAGCCATGACAATGTCATCTGACTTTCTGCACAAGTGGGGTTGTCAAGAAAGAAGGTAACACTTGTGGTTCTCCTGCTTGCTTGATCCACATCTGCCAGAAGGTGGGCAACGAGGCCAGGATGGAACCACGGATTCACATGGATGCTTGTGCTCAGTGTAATGATCTCAGCCTTCATCATACTGGATGTCAGTGAGGAGCTCCCTCTCCATCCTATTGGCAAAGCCTTTGTATAGGCGGTCCCACCAGATAGCACTGCATTGGTGTAAGTGTCACATGTTGTGGACAGTCATACTTCACACTGGAGTTGCAGTTAGTTTCATGAATGTCTCAGGATCCCATGCCCAGGAAGGATGGTTGTAAGAACCCCAGAGCAGCAGAACCACTTGTCACCAGTGGTGAGAACTTGACCTTCCTAGGCTCACAGCTCTTCTCCAAGGGGAGCTGGAGGTTGCTAGCCATCCCCTACTCCAAGTCCAGGGCAAAATTGCAGGGCTTCTCCTTGAGGCTTCACACAATTTCCTGCCTGGCATGACGGTAAAGCTCCATGAGGATCTCCCAAGGCAATCTGTCAGGTCCCGGCCAGCCGGGTCCAGACACAGGATGGCATGCCTGCATGGATGGGCACGATGTGAGTGAGCTCATTTCTGGAGTCCATCACATGCCTGCAGTATGGCCAGAAGTATAAAGGACAGCATGGCTGGCTAGGGTGCTGGAGGTCATGAATATGATCTGGGTCGTATTCTCCTGGCCTTAGTGTTCGGGGGGTGGGTCTCAGTCAGCTCACAGGGTGCTCACTCCTAAGGGGCCACGTGCAACTTGCTATAGAATGTGGTGCTAGATCTTTTCCATCATCCCAGCTGATAACAATGCCATGTTTGGTGGGGTATGTCAGGCTCAGGGATTCCCTCTTGTTGTGGAACCTGTACTGGATCCGTGGAAAGTGGCACTTGGAGACCTTGGAGGATTGGAGGTTTCCTATGCACAGGAAACAGGGTAGGGAAGAAGAACTTGGAATGGTTTTAAGACAGGGACCAGAATTCCTTTGCTGGTTTGGTCAGCCATCTTAGAGTACAGTTTTCCCTTATCATTGCCCCCTTTGATGCCCCTTTAGACACCTAGTTTAGTGGGCATCAGTATTATCTACTGTAGGCCAATAGCCCTGGAAGGCTAATATCTGGGCAGTGGCTTGCCTGGTAACAGTGTTTTCTATGGACTTAGTATCCATCCTAAGGTTCCTACAGTTGCCCAATAAGCAATAACAATAACACGTTTCTGGGAGAAAGTCCAATCAGAAGGGGCAGCAGTGTAAGTCTGACTCCTGAGGTGAGGGATATCGCGTTGATGATAGCCAGGGACCACAGTGAACAGATGTCCATCAGCCGGTGGAGTCTCGCCGAAGGTGGAGCCAGAGGGGTCCATAGAGTCTGGTTGGGCTTTCCACTCATGTGATTCCTCGTGAGACTGGTGAGCCTTCTTTACTCTGGAATGTTGGATCCAGAGAGTGATAGCCGCAACTTTAACAGCAGTGGGAGTTGCCAGTGTCACTAGATGGGGGCCCATCCAAGTGGGTTGGAGTGGCTCCTTTTTTAACCTTTTACCCATATCATGTCCCCCAGTTGTTGAGGATGAGCGCAGTTACCCACGGGGATCAGGGTCCTTTCTAGAGCTTCTTGGGAGATGCACCTTGGAGTTTTTCCCAGGGGTTGGAGGTGCTGGGACACTTCTAAGTCTCCAATATGTTTGAGGTCTCCTCTAAGCCTGCTTATTACAGGGTATGGCCTTCCATAGAGCCTTTGAGGTGAATTATAGCATCAGGAATCTTTTAAATCCAGTTTGACTAGAATAAACAAGATCAATGACCTCCAACAGTTATGCTCTATAGAAGTATGATGTTCAGGACTAGGCATAGGGGTAGCTGGGTTTGAAGTTTGACAGGATTTAGGTATTATTTTAAGCATTGCCTGGTATTTAATAAGTCTGCCTCCCATCATCTATTGGGGGTCTTTGGTCTTTTGTCTAGCTTAGGTAAACATTATTCAAAAACAATCAGAACTAGAATTTAACATCCACAAAGATGTGTTACTGAAACATAATTTTTCTCTACAATAACCTTCATTTCCAGAGATAGCCAAATAAGACTAATTTGTTTGAAAAACAAGTCCAGTTTTAACAAATGGCATAAGTATTTACATAAGCCTAGTAAGAATGATTGATCATATAGGTCTTTTAGAATCTGCTTTGCTGGAACTTCTTATAAGGAATCATTAGCTTGAACTTTTAGTAGCCTCTCCAGGCCAGAAGCCAAGCCAAATACTTGCCATCAGACATGCCTATAATACTTGTAGACTGGGTGAATTCCTCTTCCCGAGGTCCCCAAAGTATCCTGAGTTTCCTGCACTTACCAGGAAGTGACATTCTTTACTCATCTGGTGAGGTTGCTGGGAACTCTGTAAGCAAGGTATCAGGCCAACAATTTCAAGGGGCTTTATAGCTCCAGGTTTCATAAAGTCAACCTTAGTTCCTTTAAGCTATCTGGTCATATCTGAGTTTACACATGTCCTTCTCAAATATGACATTCCGGTCAATGCCTTGGTAAAATAACCACTTGTTTCCAATAGTGTCCTGTTACAAGGAGAACAGAGAACTTATACAAATGACTATGATTGCCATGGAAGAAAAAATACTTACTGAGATCGTTTGTATCTTAGAGGGTTCAGACAGAAAAGTTGAATGCTTCAATTTATTCACAAATGAATTCTTAAAGTTTTTCTTAGTTCTGGAAATTCTTACTCATTTCAGTTTTGATCTTGAAGATATTGAATACCTGTTTTTGTCCTAAAAGTCCTTTATGTGAACTTCCTTGAAGATGAAACTCATTTTGTAAGACAACAGAACAATTGTAAATGATAAAAACTCAGAAACAGACACTGCCAATGGTCCGGTATGAGAGTTCACCACGATACGATTGACAAGGTAGCTTAGTTTTTCTGCGATGCACAACACTTCAATAGCCAGAACACTGAGTGGTGATCTTGTATTAAGACATTAAAACTTTAGGAATTGCACATTACCTCCAGAAAAGTTATAGCACCCACCGAAATGTAATCCAAGGGTTACCATGTGTTTAACTGGACTTCTGGAGTGACTTAACATACCAAATAAAGGGCCTAATAAGTTAAGAGACTTCATTTACAATTTAAATCTTGGGAAGTTTGTTAAAACCTTAGAAAGTTTTAAAGCACATGCCTAAATAGGATTAGGGATAATAAAGACCTGATAAAGGCAAGACACAGAAACTGGTTTTTCTGGGCAGAGAGAAAAAACTATTTGTATTTTCTTATTAAGAGCAGACCAACAATTGGAGAATACTTTGTTTTTTGTACAGAGAGAAGGCAGACTTTCAATCTTATACCAATGTACTTTAAAATACATTCGTTTCAATCTTGGTCCATCCCGACCACATCTAAAATTCCATTCCAAAGTTTTCCCTCCATAATCCTTCTACAACTTTCCTTTGCATTCAGATTTTTGTCCCAAGCCATTTCTTTCCAAACAACCATCTCATTTAGGACAAAATAACTTTCTTTTACCTTCAACAAAAATGCATTCCCATTCCTTATTTTTCTTATATATCTCCTACTTTTCCACATACACAGTTGTTTCCCTTGTTTCCATCAGTCTCAGTTACAGTTAGCAGAATTTTGCACTCTTTAGAAACCTTAGTCTCCAATGAAGGAGTAACCAACTGTGACCTGTTACACCAGAATTCTGTAGAGGGCAAATTTGTGAATTAGTTAAGCACAAAACATGTTTACCAACAGATTTAAATATCCTTCGTTTCTCTGTAATAAGAAGTCAAAAGCACAAACCTACATCCAGTTATCAATGATTTAGCACTCTCTTATTTGGAAAAGACTGAGATGTCCAATGAATTTAACTCCATTTATCATCCAAGCAAAACTTTAAGGTTTCAGGTTACCAAAGACTTTGAAAGCTATCTTAATAATTACCCATGAAAAATTTGAAGAGACAGACAATTAACCATCATATTTCTGTCATTTTTTTGCTAACAAATTGTAACAGAGATAACACAACGTTATTTGACTTTCAGTAAACCTTGACAGAATAAAAATTTCACGTTTACTGCTGATAACTTAAAATATCTATCTATCTTAATCAAACCAACAAACTTAGTTTAAATACTGAATTGTGTTCTCCCTGGATCCTCCCCATGGTCAATTTTCACCTGAGACACATGGGGAGATCTGGAGTGGGCGGTGTTGAGTCCAAGAGGTGCTCTTCTTGCTCCCTGACAGTGAAGGGAGAAAGAGCCATGGTGCCTGAGGCACCAAGGAAGGTCTAGAAGTCAGTAATGCAGGCCACACCCAAGGTGGTGCAGAAATGGGAGAAGGGGAATGGGGAAGCAGAAGAGACAAAGTGCTGCCAGTGCACAGAGAAAGGGTTCCTGGTTTAGGAGCTCATCAGCTCCAATAGAGGAGCAGACGCCATGTTTTCCCGACAACAAGGGGGATAGGAAGTCCACATCGGGCCAGACAAGAAAGGGAATTTCCCAGAAACAAAGGGAGTTTTGGCAGCTGCTTAGGAATATTCTTTAAAGTCCTCATCCCGAGGATGCCTGGGATCGTGACCTGAGCAGAAGGCAGACGCTTAACCAACGGAGCCACCCCAGGCACCCCCCACCCCCAACCCTAAACATAAGGATGAGAGCTCCTGTTATTTTACATCCTGTTTCTGTCTGGATCATTGTGGGCTGTCAGAGCTGCTAAATCAGGTATCTCCCTGCACATCCACTTAGAAGAAGCAGGAGCACTATCTTCCTGCAGCTCATCCTTGTCCAGAGCTCAGCCCTGTTGCTGCCCCTGATCCCCCCGGGCAGGAACTCCCTGATAAACTTTGCTTCTTTACAGCCTTTGGGCTCTTTTACTTGGGTTGCAAATATCCTACTTTGGTCCTTCCTATTAGCACAGAATCAGACCCACAGGGGCAGAGTTTGGCCTACCTGAAGCCAGGAATCAGTATATGGGAATTAGTCAAGGTGTTCGGGAGTCCCGACCATAATTTTGTAAATGACTTGGACAATGGGTAGGTAGGTCTTAGGGCACCCTCAGAGGGCCAATCAACCCCAAAGGTGGCCCATTCGAGTTCACATAATGTGTCTAATTTTCCAGGAGGTGTTTTGATACCTTAGTCTCCTGAGAATCCGTTCTTAAAATTTTCGAGCATACAGTCTAAGACCATAGGTTTTGAAGAGCCGCCACCCATGGTGTGCAGGGGTTCTCTTGTCCACCCTGTGTGTTCCCTCCCTGTGTTATTGGTGTAAAGACAAAGAGTGGGTGTCCCTCCAGAGGAGAGACCAGTCAGATGCCCCCCTGTCCACCCTTCCAGAGGAGACCTGGGGGTCTCTTAGCTATTGTGAGTCCATATAAACCCCAGACTTGTGCCTCCAAGGGCTCACCTTAGACCCTATGAGGTCACCACAGAAACAGGTTGGGGCCTACTTGGACTCCGTAGGCTTTTGGGGACCCTAAGGGTGCCTGACCGTAAAGCCACAGAATCAGTCCCCTCACAAGCCAGCTCAAACTGCACATTCACTCACACATTCACTCCAGAAGTTCTTACAGTTCCTCCCCCCACCCACCCCAGGGAGGCCCTGCCCTGTGGAATTCCTTTCAGAAATTCCTTCCTGTCCCCCTTTCGAGGGGTTCCTGACCTGAGGGACTTCTAAGGGGTCTCTGGGAGGTAGTCAGTCTCCCCTTCCACCCTGATGGGTGGGCCTGACTGGGTCCTGGGACCCTGGGCCTTACTGGAATCCGATGTTGGGACCAGGTCCTCACCAGCCAAGTCTCCTTTGATTTGGGCGGGAACAGTGGGACAGGCCCATCTGAGGTGCCTGGGCAGGAGACTGACGAAGATTAGGCATCACAAACCTTCTACTTTAGGGCCCTCATTCCATCACTGCCATTGCCCCCAACCAGCGGCAACAGTGGGCCAATGAGGTTGGGTTTCCTGGTCAGGGAACCAAATGTTACAGAACCTGGACTGGATCTTGGTAGAAGAACCAAGCAGCACTCAGAGACCTTGGAGGATTAACACCAGTGGGCTCAGAGAAGAGCGCTCTCCAAAGGTCTGAGCCTCCAGCACAAGCAGGGAGGGTAATTTATACTCTTCTACTTCTGCATACTTGGTACTTTTGGTGCACCTGGGAAATGGGATAGGAAAGAAGAACCCCGCAGGGCTCTGAGACAGGGACTGGAATTCCCTTGATGGTTTGGTTGGCCATCTTAGAGTAGTTTATCCTTTATCACACTTACTATGGGCCCAGTAACCCATCTACACATCCTTCCGGCCCCTGTGCACAGTCCTGCTGGGGGTGCTCCACAAGGGAAGTAAGAACAGCCTCAGGGCCCACAATCCACCCTGACAAATGAAGGTGGGCTCCAGACACACCAGGACCCCTCACTTCTGAGCAAGAGAGACACATGAAGCTAACAAGTGGATTCTGAAATTTGGGTCCTCAAAGAACCAATATTTAACACCACAGATCATCCAAAAGTTGTGTTGTCAAATTCCAACCGTAAAACAAAAAGGAAGAAGGCATATCTGGAGGGCAGAGAAGCCGGGCCTATAGGGAAGGAATATGGGAGGCGGCCAGCCAGCATGGTGTCCCTCCTAAGCTGAAATTAGGAGGACACACTGGCTCTGTTTGTGAATTTGAGAGAGGCAGGGGGGGTCTCCTCAAAATAACAGCCAGTCCTCCTGGTAGGATCTCCCTTCCTCCACGCTCCTTTCCAGTACTGTCCCCTGTAGTAGATTCTGTGTGTGAATACATTTCTAAGAAGTCTCTATCTGGGAGAGAAAGCCATACTGGAGGAACACTGGAGTGTTTGTAAGAATTACCCGGGAACTTGTTTTGAAATGCTGATTTTAGGCACTTTAGGGGACAGATTCCAGGGCCTCATTCCAGGAGCTTGGAATCTGCATTTTTAATTAGCCTCCCTCCAGGGCTTCTTATGTAGGATATCCAGGTCACAGGTTAAGAAATAAAAGCAGACATCCCAATCAGACTCCAGTGCTAGTCGATCCTAGTGTTCAAGTTCTCGGAGAATTTTCTACATCATAGAAAATGTGGAAAAAAAGGGCAAAATATGAATACGGACAGATAGACCCCAGTCTGCACATATTGTGAGCATTTTCTCAAGAGGAATAAAACATTGTGGTTAATTGCATCCAAAAGGCCAGAGACTAAACTAGGACCAGAAGCAAAAATCCTGTGATATGATTTAGAGCCTGGCAGTGGTCCCTCGGGGGCTGACCCAATTCAAGTGGTTAGTTTTCCTTACTGTCACCAAAGATTTTTATTTCCTCTGTTCCTTGCAAACTGCAAAATAAGTTTTTTAAAATCTAAATTTTTGACACACACACACACACACACACACACACACACACACACGATACTAAAACCCAAGAGAATTATCAATGCTTTCGGCTGCATTCCAAGAAAAACACACTCCAGGGAAAGCACCCAAAAGGGCCCAGCCAATCGCCTTGTGTAACTCATCTCCCAACTGTAAATGAAGCAGTTTGGTGGTCAGTGAGCCAAAGTGCCCTGCCTCTGGGCAATTCATGGACAGGTGACTTCAGCTGGATTCCAGAATGACATGGGAGGCACTCCCTAGTGAACCAGTAGAATCAGGAGTTTCCCCAGTGGATTCAGGCAAAGAGCAGCAGAGCCAAGGGGGTGCAAGGCTTGAGTAGGGGGTAGAGGTGGGAAAACGTCCCCACCCAGTGCTGGCAGACAGACATGCCCCCACCTAGCTTTCTCCTTATCTAGGAAGGGAATGGCAAAACTATGTTGGGCTCTCCTGATCTGTGGGAGAAAACTGAACGAAATCTATTAAATCGTCATTATAATCTAAGACTAGACTGATCATGACACCTTTAAGAAACCACCTTCCAGAAAACAACAAAAGACTTTAAGGGTTGATGTGGGAAACAGAGGCAGAAGAAAAGTTATTAAATGTCCTTACTACCTAGAGCCCACTGACAAGTCCTTGAAACAGGCAGAGTGACCTTCCTGTAGGGACTCAATTGCCTCCACCTTAATACTTTGCTAAGGACAAAAGGCAATCCGAGCCTGATCAACTCCCACCCCAACCAGGATCCTGTAAGTCTACTTTCACATATAAAAGTTCCTTTGGAAACTTCCTTTATCTCTAAACCCTCCAAGATACATGTGGACAATCATTCCCAAGCATACGGCCCACCGATATACATCTGAAGGGTCTCATAACTAATGTTTATTAGACAGTAATAAATGACCTTTTTCCCAACAACAGGTACAGACTTTAAGGTCCTGGAAATCTTGCTTCCAAAATTCCTTAGAGACTTACGCTATCCCTGACCCCCTCCCAACTTGCAAGTATATCATGGACCACTCCTCACAACCCTGGTGCAGCAGCAGCAGCAGCAGCCCCTCTCTCTGCCCACGTGTCCTGTCCCTGTGCTTTAATAAACCACCATTTTGCACCAAAAACGTCTCAAGAATTCTTTCTTGGTCGCTGACTCCAGACTCCACCCCACTGAACCTCACTTATGTTCTAAAACTTCATCAGGGTGATGAAGGTCAGAGGTGATGGACTGGAGAATTCTTTGCAGTGGATGCACGCTGCAAGGGAACAGCAGCAATACACTAGCACAGAGACATGTTCCCGGTGAACAGAGACCTGGAATTTGCTCAGGAGGAATCCATGACGAGAGCACAGTAGGATTCTTCTGGAGAACTGACGTGAAAGGACACGGGAGCTTCTAGTGGGGCAGCAGTCACTGGTGTGAAAGGAATAGACCTTGTAACCTGTGCTCTCCTCATTGGTCCGAGGACCCTCCTAATTTCAGCTTGGCCTCATCCCTCTGCATGTACCCAGATAAAGGGAAGCCATAATAAAAATAACATTTGACAGAGATCTAAAAAAAAAAAATTAATGAAGAGATATATAGATTAAATAAAATTTTAAAAAGAATTTCAAAATCCTAAATTTCAAGGATTAGAGATGAATAGGAAGAAAAAAATAAGAAACAAAATCATTTGAAAATATCAAATAAGTACAAGTTTAGCAACAAAAAGAGATAAAACAGCTTAAAATGCAGTAATATTAACATAGCTGTGAAGAACTTTCATTAGACACCTGTTACCTAGGCATTGGGCTAAGAACTTCAGATGCATTTAGTGTTCAAACTGACTCATCACTAACTGCATTTTACAGATCAGAAAACAGGCACAGACAGGGATTAAACAACTTGCCTAAAAACACCTAGAGAGGAGCTGGTGGAAAGAGCCAGCAGAATCCCATCCTCTGACCTCAAGGGCTGCCCCCTGGAGCACCACACTGTACTTCTTTTTCCAGATGAAACTGATGGGGTCCAGGGCAGGCCATCCCAGAATATGCCATTTTGGCATATTGATTACTTTGCATTACCATTACTTGAGAAACAGCTGATACAAGAAGGACGCTGACTATCCTCCATCCTCCTGAAAGGCGATAATTTCCCAGGGTACCCTCCCTGCATCAGGAGTTAGAGAGACGTTCTTAATACCAGAGATAGGGCATTCAGGGCCAAGAAGGCTGTGTAAACAGACTCGGCTTGCTTTTTTCACTAATTAGTAACCAAGCCTAAGTTTCTTTGTCTGGATGGTTCTTCAGACGTTTGTTTCTCTGTCCATAGGTATAAAAGCTGCCTTTGTTCACTCCTTTGGGCCTCATATTCTTATGGGGCTCTCATATACATGTAATTAAATTTGTTTTTCTCCTATTAATCTGTCCTCTGTTAATTTAATTATTAGACTAGCCAAGAGAACCTAAAGGGATGGGAGAAAATTTTCTACTTCCCAATGAAACCCTCAAAATTAATAATGAGATAAAGCAATTAAGATAAAATTCAACCAACGTTGAATTAAGAAAAAATTAGAAAGCTGAGAAGAACAACAGCAAGTGGTGTGTTAAACTTCTAAGTCAAAGAAAATTTTAAAAATAAAAAGAAGAATTACAAAAAAAGGAAGCTATTTTCATAAAATAGAGGAGGAAATGAAAAGAAAGTTTTTTGTTTTGCTATGTTTCTATATTACTCTTGTGATTAAAGAAAGCTAATGATTAATAAAACAAAATGTATGCAACAGAAAAAAGAGACACATTAATAACAACGTTAGATATAAGAAAGTGATAAAGTAAATACTAGCTCTAGTTCTTGAGTTAAAAAGTAACATAAACAAATTTTGAACCAATTTTATTTTGAAAAGGAAGGGAGGAAAAGAGGGAATCAGGGGAGGGAAAATATGAAATTAAAAAAAGAAAGTAAGACCACCGGTTAGAATGCAATTAAAAATTTACCAAGAAAAAAAAAGGTCAGTAATTTCAATTTAGGCAAATAGATAACTTTCTAGGAAAAAAATTTGTCTCAAGTAGAAGTAGAAACTCTAAATAGACCAATAACCATGAGATTAATGAGTTAATTTATCATATTACCTGAAAAAGGCATAAAGCTCAAGAAGATTTTCCAAGTAAATCCTGTCTGAATTCCAGAGAATAGTATTCCTAACATCACATTCATTTTCAGGAGGATTAAAACAACAGTTTCTTAATTCATTTTTGCAAATTTCAAATATATAGCAAAATAAAAATGTAGACTATTCTCATTGCTTCATTTATACATAGTTATATATAAATAAGTACATTTATATATAGTTTATATTTAGCTTTAAATAAAGATATTATTACATGTATATATATAAAACTAAGCATACTGAACCAACCCAGAATTAAAAAAATAATAAATAATGTTCAGGTTGGGTGAATTTGAAGACAATACAAATAGTTAATTATTAAGAAATATAGTAACACAATGGATCGTTTCATTAGGTCAAAGGAGAAAGCACACTAGTTTGCCTTTGTAAATTCCCCGAAATTCTGTGTTTACACCATGACTAACACACATTCTAAATTAGGAATAGAGGAACGCTAACTTCTTTTATTAACTGAAATAAACAGCATATACCATTTAATAGTGAAAAACTAAATCCAATTTAATTAAGGACAAGAATAAGATGAGAAGACCTCCTCTTACCATTTTTACTTAATACAGCTCTGGTTTTAGCCAATGTTATGAACACCTCCCACTCCAATGAAAGGGGAATAAGGGAGGAAGGAGGGAGGAGTGAGAGGGAAGAAGGGAGGAGGGAAGAAAGAAGGGCAGGAAATTACAAAGAAATATAAGAATTCTATTTCTTGTCCTAGAAATAGCATAAAAGGCTCCCACTGGCCAAAACTGGGTTAATTTGAGCGTAAAAAAAATGACTACAATTGATTGTATCACACAGAGTAAATAAAAATTTATGAGAACCCAGTGATTCCTCTCTTCCCCAGAGAAGAGAACAGAAAAAAGAGAAAGCTCTTTTTCATGGAAGAATGACAACTAATAAATGTGGAAGGAATTATATCATGGTAAAATCACCAAATTGCACTCCTTAATGTAACGATGGATTCAGGCAAATATTTATTGGATGATAAAAGAATTAAGTGCAAGGTTATTGGGAAATAGGAATTTGTCCCTATTACTAAACTGTGAAGACAAACCATACCTTTTGATGGGGACCTCTAAAGATGGACACCTTAACCAATAGATCGTAAATAAAATTAAAAGACATTATAACCACATCATGTATGATAGAGTTAATATCTATAATATATAAGGACTTCATACAAATTGGAAATAGATAAAGACCTTGCCTAGGGAGAGGGCTTTGGCAAAACACGGGTACAGAGAATTTTCGGAATCAGAGCTTCACATCCTTTTGTCTTTTCACTGGCAAGTGGGAGAAACAACACTGGATAGGATTGTCTCTGCCTGCGTATCAGAACCCTAGCAACAGATGCTTCACTCTATAGGGCTATCTTTCACAAATAGTGCCGCCAGGGACTCAGGCCCCGAGGCTATCTTTCTGTTTTCCTGCCACTCTTAGCCTGAAATTTCCCATCCTTGGTCACAAGAAGCTAGAAGCGAAAAGGCAAAGATTTGTGGCAGCTGAACCTGTCCTTTTTTTTAATCTAGAAAACATCCTTCCCAGAAGTCACTGTCAGAGGAGCCACTTGGCCACAATTCCCTGCAAAGAGTCAGCCTCCAGTATCCCTCTTTGGTTGATGAAAGGGCAAAAAGAGAACGACTAAATCGTAGTACTCAGCACCAGCACCCTCACAGAGCATCAGCGTATGGAATACGTTGTTACAACTTTTCCAAAAGCAACTCTTCAGTATCTCAGGAAACCACACCTTACTTTTAGGATTGATCTGTTCTGCTTTGGGGAGTCATTTCTAAGGAAATGATGGGAAATTCAGTCAATGATTTGTATTCATTGATATTCATCAAAGCAAAACTTCTAAGATATACCCTCCCTCACTAAACAAACAAAAAAGGTAAATTTAACTTCAGTGCCCAGGAACAGGTGAAAGGCTGAAAAGACATGGTTGGGTGTTGGGCTAATGGCGTGAGCTGGTCAAGTCTCAGAAACACTTTACATCTCAGTGTTCTCATCTGTAAAATGGAGTTACTAATATTTCCTACATAAGTTTAGGAGGATTAAATAAAATTTTATATGTAAAGCATACAGCAAAGTGCCACAATAAAAATGAATGCATAATAGATAACATAGGCATGGATTAGTGTATAGATTATTATACAGTCAATTAAAATAACACATATAAACATCAAAAACTGTATGACAAGAGAATGCATTTGAGACTATTAAATGCACACAAATGTGTCTTTATGGTGTGATTGTGGTATTGTACAGACGCCCAGAGGAAACACATCAAGATAACAATGTCTGTACACCCAGCCACTGCATTATAAGTGGTTGTTATTTTATTCTTTATACAGTTTTGTTCTCAAGTTACCTATCTGATAGAATCAAGAGTCGGGCAACTTTTTCTTTTTTTTTTTTTTAAGAGTCGGGCAACTTTTTCTTAAAGGGCCAGTTAGTAAATATTTTAGGCTTGCCAGCCTCAGGGTTTCTGTCTTATCTACTCTGCTACCACCACAGCTGGAAAGCACTCATAGATCACGTGCAAATTATCTGTGTAACCATGTTCCAACAAAACTACAAAAACAGGAGGCAGGCCAGCCCCACTTCGCAGGCCCTTGCATAATGATATATACATGTTGTATTTTCAAAATAAAATCTTTAAGGTGGTATAACAAAAATCAAGAAAAGAGGGATTTTCCTAGTGGTGAAGAAGCCTTACGCAGTGCTTTATAGACAAGAGAAAACAGCAATTAGAGAGGAAGACAAGAAGTAATCCCTCAGTGGGAGAAGAAATCAAGCTGATGGGTTTTACTCAAAAAAAGAAAGTGAGACCAACCATACTGTTGACCCCTGAATAATGCAGCTTACAACTGTGTGCGTCCACTTACATGTGGATTTTTTTTGCAATAGATACAGTACAGTACTGTCAATGTATTTTCTTTTACGATTTTCTTTTTTTTTTAAGATTTTATTTTTATTTATTTATTTGAGATAGAGACAGTGAGAGAGAGCATGAGAGGAGAGAAGATCAGAGGCAGAAGCAGACTCCCCGTAGAGCTGGGAGCCGGACGTGGGACTCGATCCCAGGACTCCAGGATCATGACCCGAGCTGAAGGCAGTTGCTTAACCAACTGAGCCACCCAGGTGCCCTCTTTTACGATTTTCTTAATAACATTTTCTTTTC
The DNA here is from genome assembly GCA_028533885.1 of Nasua narica. Classification (NCBI taxonomy): domain Eukaryota; kingdom Metazoa; phylum Chordata; class Mammalia; order Carnivora; family Procyonidae; genus Nasua; species Nasua narica. Next base: position 7,325,275 of record CM052806.1, read on the forward strand.
TCTAGTTTACTTTATTGTAAGAATACAATATGTAATACGTATAATATACAAAACGTGTTAATTGACTGTGTTCTTGGAAAGGTCTCTGGTCAATAGTAGGCTGTCAGTGCTTCTTTGTTTTTTTTTTTTTAAGATTTTATTTATTTATTTGACAGGGAGATAGAGAAAGAGCACAAGGCAGAGCAGCAGACAGAGGAAGAGGGAGAAGCAGGCTTCCCGCTGAGCAGGGAGCCCGACGTGGGGCTCGATCCCAAGACCCTGGGATCATGACCCGAGCTGAAGGCAGCCATCTAACCAAGTGATCCATGCAGGGGCCCCAGTGCTAAAGTTTTCTGAAGAGTCAAAAGTTATACTTGGACTTTCGACTGCATGGAAGGTTGGCACCCCTTATCCTCCCACTGTTCAAGGGCCAACTGTTACATGGATTTGCCCTGAAAGCTTTGGCCCTTCTCCCATGGTGCACTGAGGCAGTAGGAAGCTCACAGGATTAAGGCCAGACCAGGTTACATGGCAGCCTCACAGCTCATCATGGAGGGGGCAATGGAAGGTGCAGGTCCCAAGGCCTCTACTCAGCATCCCAACAAAGGGCCCAGTGCCAATGCTCAGTGGGACACTGGCACACGGATGCCTCACTGCTCTCAAGTAATTCTGAGTAACAGAAAATACTTATTACTACTGAATCAAAATCCTCTGCCTACTGGTTCTCATTCTGGACTTGAAGCAAGTCTCTTTGTCACATTTCAGATTTCAGTTATTTGAAGCCAACCTCATGGTCTTTTCTTTCCATCCTAGAAATCCTCAAAGTACAGGTTTTCTAGAACAAAAGTTGCACATTGGAGGCTTACAGTTATGCTTGGTCTGGCCCACTGAGTATTGCCATATCATTAAATTGAATGAGTGAAAAAAAAAACTTACCAAAATTCTCTTTAATATTCAGTGTTTTGGTTTTCTTAGAGAAATCAGAACTAGCAACACGTTCACATATGTCAGCAATTGGCTTGCAACTACGTAGCCACCAGCACAGGCCCCGGCTCACAGTCCCCTGCCTGCAGCTTCCCTTCTCCCCCAACCTTGAAACCCATTATTTGCCTGGACTTCAAGGATATACAAGCTTCCTGCCCTGCCCTAAAAAGAGCTAGCAAATGGTGCTGCAAAGGGTCAAGCCAGGAGACCAGAGACAGCTTCTCATCCCAGGTCTCACAAATGCAGGGGCTGTGACCCTGGGAAATGGCTGTCTCACTGTGGGGACCATGAGAGGGTTAAGTGGGACACGGCTTAGGTGCCTTCCCCAGCCAGCATTCTATGAATCTATAAATGGCTTAGCTAATTTTCAAACCTCACTGAGCTCATTGCCTGAAAAATACCGGAAGTCATGAGTTCCACCTGCTAATGGCACTTGGAAAAAATAGATTTGAAAAATAAAATATCTGGATCCCTCAAAAGCCATCTGCACATTCATACCAAGATGTGCTAAATGTAAAAACAAAGCCGTTCACTCTGCCTCTGAAATGAAATCTCAAAGGCGAGAGTTCCTACAATCAAGAAAAAATTCCTACTGCAAAGTTTAATGTTTTGATTAAAAGAACGCATCGTTTACATGATTCAATTGAGACCAGTGAACACTTGAAAAAGGGAGGGGTCAGGACCCCAGAATGACCTTCCTTTCCTTCTCTGGAAGTGTGACACTTCCGACACCTAATTCCTACCCTCCCCCATTACTCTCACAGCTTGGGTTTGGGTTTATTTTGTTTCTCTTGCCATATCCCCTCAACTTTCTCTATATAGCTGAAATGGTTCACTCAATACTTTCACTAGAAACTAAAAAATACCCTAGGCTAGCATCATAAATGCCATTTACTACGGAGCAGGATGCAGACCTCTGGAGAGGAGAATCTGGCCTTCCATTCTCTTGCCTCCCTTCCCCACACCCAGCAGTGGGAGGCCCAGTGTCCAGTGCGGTCTCCATCCCAGGGCTCATCTACTTGCTAACAATGTGCACCAAACCCAGCTGTTCACGTCACCTGGTCCTAGAAGCCTATGGGTCCTGAGCAGGTAGCCTATCCGAGCCACAGAATATCCTTGACACAGATGTTCACTGAAGTCTCTATAAAATATTTAGATAAAAAAGTACCTCCTGCTCCCGAAGTTTCTCTGGATCACTGAAGGAAAATACCGTTTGTGGCAGAGTTTTGAGTCATGAGGGAACATGATCCTACAGCAGTGGGATCCCAAGTAACGGACCCAAAGGTCCAGATCAATGACAGGAGCATTCGATTTGGTAAAATTAAGCTTCACTGAAGAACAGCACAATAATTTCTAAATCCCTGACAAGGGTGACGTTCTGTGTAATGACGCAACTGTGAGGGTATTCTCAGAAGCAAGATCGTAAATGTGAGGGCCTCACTCTCAGCTCTGCGAAGACAAGGACTCTGGCATATCCATTCACCAGGATAACCTAGCCCCCAGCCCGGTGCTGGTATATAAAAGATGCTCCATTAGCTGTGTGGAAATAAAACAATCACCCCCAAGGGCCTGGTTCAGTTAGTGGAATGCATGACTCTAAATCTCAGGGTTGTGAGGTTGAGCTCTACGGTGGGTGTAAAGGTTAATTAAAAATCTTAAAAAAAAAAAATCACTCCTAAAAGACACAACTTTTTCAATTTGCTTTCTCAAAGTAAATGTTTCTCCACTGCAGGGATTTTATTCTGCTGTATTTTTTTGCATGCTTTTGCCTTCAACTTCAAGTAGATTTCTGTCTAGAGGTTAAAATTCCACACACAAATAAACACAAATACTTGTCCTATAATAGAAACTCAAGAAATGTCTTCTAGGTGAATAAAACAACTGAAAGCTACTTGAAAATAACTAACCAGAACTTTAAATTTTTATATACATGTACTTGTATATTATATATATATTTCTATATTATCTGTACATATATATGTGTGCATACATACACAGAGTGCATTTTTATTTTGGTTTTTGTCCAATAGTCCCTAGGTCAAATTTTTCATTAGAAGCTTAAAGCCTCTTCAGTATATATATAGTGATAGTCTTCCTCTCTCCTGGGAAGAAAGCTGAAAATAGCAATTAGTGACTTTCAGCTATTTTCCCAAGGATGTCAAACCAGGAGCTAAATGTATGTTTCCAAGACAGATGCATTTTACTTGCTTGCAACAAAAGGATGGAGAATGTTTGCAAAGTTCTTGTGAAAGATATTTCATCAAAAATTGTGCTAGCTTGCTACTCAAAGTTGTCATGAAGATAGAGCACAGCATTGTCAATAAAATTCCCTGGTGAAATTGAATCAGCTGACCTCAATTTGAGTTAGAGATCGTATAAATAAATAAATAAATAAATAAATAAATAAATAACTTCTTTTTAAAAATCCCTTTGGGAAAAATTATCAGGCATTCTTTTGTTCCTGACTGGGTTGGACAGCAGGGAGAAGACAGGTTCCATGTCTTACTGCGTGATCTTGGGAAAGTCTCTCCAGTCCTCTGGTTTGTTCTTTTATATACACAGATATTAAAAATTTAAGATATGGTCCAGTTATAAACTGTATTAAGCCTTTAAATAGTGAGTTCTATTCCTGGGCGCTATTCTCGGCACTTTGGAAAATCAATGAAAAAAGCAGGATAGAAATTCTTGTCCTTGTGGAGTTCGCCTCTTCCAAATTTCCACTTACCGTTATGATATGCATTTCATGGATGCATACATTGTGCATAAGGCATTCTAGAAGCAATACAATACAGACCTTCTCAACTCAGGTTGTTCCTCGGGGCACTCATTCATTTAACATTCAAGATATAGCTGCAATGACAGATACCAGGACAAGTATTTTCAGGATACTAAGAAAAACATGACACAGTCCTTAACCTTGGGGAGTCCATCATTTAGTAAGGAGGCTGAAAGACAGGAGAGTTAATAGTGAGCATACAGTGAGTCCTATCACATGGGAACTCAGTGCAGGGAGAATCCAGTCAACTGGGAAGCTCAGAACGTTAAGAGTTAAGCTAGATCTTAAAAATGGGTAAATTTATAGAGGGCTAGGGAAACTAAGAGTAGAACACAGTGTAAAGAAGAAGGTGCATAATTACAGGAAAATGCAAAGCATGTTTGGAGAAACGAAAGGAAGGTCCATTGGACTGCAGCAGAGGTCAACCGGACATCCTGGGATATGGCTGGCTAGCACCCACAGACCCACAAGGCCAGCCTGGGGAGTGGGCTCTTTCTTGTGTAGACTTTGGTGGCTCCTGATGGTTTTGAAAACAGGAATGACATGCTCACATTCGAGATGACAAAAATCAGCATGGACCAGAGGAGGCAGAGACCTGAGGGCAGAGAGTTTTATCTAGACAATGGAGTGACCAAGGGCTACTTGCCCGGTGGTGAGGAGGAAGCAAAGATAAGCTTTAATCGCGGGAGAATGCCAGCCAGGATAAGTAACACAGAGATTCAGTACCAACAAAATGTCCAGGCAGTAATGAAGAGCCCAACCCCCACCTTGAGGAGTGGGGGAAATCAATTATGGAAATCACTTATTGGAAGATCCAGAGACTTGAAAATACCATCCAAACTCTACCCCCACAGATTCTGTAAAGATTTTATTCTGTGAAGAGTGTAGCTACTCAACAGACAGTGAAAAAATGCCCAGCGTCATTCAGATATATAAATCAAAACCACAATGACATACCACCTCACACCAGTCAGAATGGTTAAAATTAACAAATCAGGAAACAACAGATGTTGGTGAGGATGAGGAGAAAGGGGAACCCTCCTACACTGCTGGTAGGAATGCAAGCTGGTGCAGCGGAAAATAGAGCTTCAAAAAGCAGAAAATAGAGCTACCATATGACTTAACAATCATACTACTGGGAATTTACCCCAAAAGATAAAATGTAGTGAACCAAAGGGGCATGTGCACCCCAATGTTTATAGCAGCAATATCCACAATAGTCAAACTGTAGAAAGAACCTAGATGTCCATCAACAGATGAATAGATAAGATGTGGTTCATATATACAATGAAATATTACTCAGCCATCACAAAATGAAATCTTACCATTTGGAACCATGTGCATGGAGCTAGAGGATATTATGCTAAGCAAAATAAGTCAATCAGAGAAGACAATTATATGATTTTGCTCACATGTGAAATTTAAGAAACAAAACATAAAGAAAAGGAGGGAAAAATAAAATCAGATGAAATCAGAGAGGGAGACAAAGCATAAGAGGCTCTTTAGGAAACAAGCTGAGGGTTGTTGGAGGGGAAGTAGGTGAGGAGATGGGGTAACTGGATGATGGGCATTAAGGAGGGTACAAGAGGTAACGAGCACTGGGTGTTACATACAACTGAAAAATCACTGAACTCTGCTTCTGAAACTAATAACACACCATATGTTAATTAACTGAATTTAAATGAAATGAAATGAAATTTAAAAAATAGAGGAGTGTGGCTACTATGTTCCAGGCACTGTTCCAGACACTGGGCAAATAAACAAGTCCCTGCTCTAAGGAGTTTACAAGTTATAATGGGAGACAGACAACAGACACATAAGGAAGCAAATATATCACAAATCGAGTGGTGCCAAGTGATGTGAAGAAAAAGAAAGCAGGGAGATGGAAGAGAAGACAGTGTATACACAGGTGGTCAGGGAAAGCCTTTCTAAAGGAGTGATATGTCATTAACTGAGGGGCAAGCTTGCACCTAGGAGAACACACATCCCCTCGCACACACATCCCTTCCAGGTCTAGGGAACAGCATGGGAGACGAGTATGAGAGGCATGGTTGAGGAAGAATAGGAGCTTGGGGACATGGGCCTGGTGTGGCAGCAGTGGGAAGCCTAGTTATGCAGGTCTCTTGGCCAAACAGGAAGTTTGGATTTCATTTTGAGAGAGATGGGTGATTGTGGGCAAAGAAATAACAGAGATTTCTGACTGTTCTGTGTCGTATTTATGCTGCATGCCAACACCTAAAGTAATGCCTGACAGATAGCAGACATTGAGTCAATATTTGGTGAACGAATGAATGATCATTTGGGCTGCCATACAGAGAACAGATTGCAGACGGGCAAGGAAAGCAGGAGACTGGTTGGGCATCAGTGCAGAAGCTGAGAGATCGTGGTGGCTGAGATAAGGCTGGTCATCCTGGCCAGACGGGGTGAGAAGAAGATACAGCCATTTGCAGAATGCTAGATTAGATGACACAG
>CM052806.1:7331985-7370146 GCA_028533885.1 Nasua narica
CAGTCAGAGAAAGACAATTATCACATGATGGCTCTGATATGAAGAATTTGAGAGGCAGGGCAGGGTGTTATGGGGGAGTGGGGAAGAGAAATGAAACAAGATGGGATGGGGAAGGAGACAAACCATAAGAGACTCCTAAACTCACAAAACAAACTAAGGGTGGCTGGGAGGTGGGGGAGGGTAGGGTTATGGACATTGGGGAGGGCATGTGCTATGGCAAATGCTGTGAAATGTGTAAGCCTGATGATTCACAGACATGTACCCTGGGGCAAATACTACATTATATGTTAATAAATAAATAAATTTAAAAAAAAAGAATAAGAGTAAAGAAAGAGAAGTCCTTTTAAGAATGAAAATCTATCGATCGTGTCCTGTGGTTTTCCAGCTGGTCAAATGTGGTTGCAGGATGGACCATGGTGGATGGCTGCCGGGTTCCATCAGCTCCTCTACTGATAGCCAGCAAGCAAGGTCTAACGTGCTCAACCTTAGTCTCCAATCTCTGAATTGCAGGACTGAGACTTCTGTTTCTCAAACTGCCGTTTCTTAAACCCCGAAAGCAAAAACGGGGAACATGTGTGCAAGTTAAATGAGTGTCAGTTTAAGGACAAAGTGATTGAATCACAATTGCTGGCCATGGATGTGAATTCTGGTCTTCTTTTTTTCCTTTCCACACACATGATACTTCCCTGACATCTGTTCAATACAAAAAATCTAGAAAGTGTGAAAGGGAAAATCTGCTCCACTAAAAATATAAAAGGGACCCCGAGTGAAGTCTCCATGATGGCATTCGTCATTATGGGCACAGATGGCGTCCTTTTCCAGCGCCAACCCCCCCCCCCCACAACACCAGCTTAAGTTCCATGCACTGAATTCTCCCCAAAATATTGCAAGGCAATAGATGCTGGATAACACCAGAAGAGCCTGTCTGTACACTACATCCTTATTTATCAATCCTCTATGTACATCAAGCTTCGGGCCAACAAATCAGGAAAAGCATGGGTTCTCAACTAATAATGGGAACAGGGCACATCACTTGTTGCTATGGGAATCCAGATGTCCTTCTCTAGTGACCTGGGGGCTCAGTGATCTTTGGGATACCTTGCCCATAGGCAGTGACATTATTGTCTTCCGGCACGGACGGCTTATCACTTTCCCTACCATGCCCATGTCACAGAACGTGACAACCACTCGCTGACAAATACCCATCCAAATATTATGGAATGGGACATATAAATCACCGATATATTGCTTTATTTTCTCAAGTGTTTAAGGAGGCTTTAAGACAAACGGCCAGCGGTCAGAAAGTCCAACAAAGTCATCAGACGAGCTGGTCTGCCTCTAAACCTCCTTGTGTCTTAACTTGAGAAGCGACCGTTATGATGAAAGTAGAAAGGGTTGAGACAGGTGGAAGGTTATGAGGCGCTGACTCCTGCATCCAGTGGGGCGGGGTAACGGTGGTGGGCGGAGTTACCAGCTCCGTATGTATTATGGCTGCAGCAAGAGGTCAACGGAGCTCAAGAAGGGGCAGGAACACCGAACGGTAGGTAAATAAGTAAGAAAAAAGTGAGGGACCAGAAGGCAATGGGAACATTGTTAGATGAATCCCGGGGGACACTTCTGACCGCCACAGTTACTCAACTGTGAAACACACTCCATGGTGAGAATAAAAACATTTTACTACTATAGGTCCTGAAACCTTATTTAACAAACATTTTATACAGAAGTTGAGGATTGTCTGCTTTTGTCCTCACTGGGAACAGAAATGCCACAGATCTTTTCCTTTAATACAGTAAATCTAATTTTACAAATAAAATTTGTAAAAATTCTTTGTAAAATTATTTGTAAAATAAGAACAGTTATAGCTACTTACAGACAATATTGTTAATAGAGATAACCCAAAGGCTAACATACATGGCCATAAGTATTTATAGTAGATATATTACAAAGTTAAATTTATAAATAAATGTAAAGGGGCGCCTGGGTGGCTCAGTGGGTTAAAGCCTCTGCCTTAGGCTCAGGTCATGATTTCAGGGTCCTGGGATCCAGCCCCGCATTGGGCACTCTGCTCGGCAGGGAGCCTGCTTTCCCCTCCCTCTGCCTGTCTCTCTGCCTACTTCTGATCTTTCTCTCTGTGTCAAATAAATAAATAAAATCTTTTAAAAAATACATAAATAAATGTAAATATTAATATAATTATAATTAATACTAATCTTTGTCTCCCTCTAATTCAATTGAATAAACCCACAAAAACCATCCCGGAATCATGGTGTTAGACATGACCTTTGGCATTACCTGGTTCAACTCCCTACTTTTAAAGAAGAGGAAACCAAACCTCAGAGAGGAAAAGTGACTGGAAAAAAGCCATGTGGAACATTCCACACTGTTTTCTCTAGAAGTCCATGAATGTCAAACATGCTTAGGGCTGCCTTAAAGTAGGGCACGTGGATTTGAACTTCCTGGTTTCCTAATAGTAACGTGTCCTGCTTTTCAGGATGGAAAGGTAAGAAGGTGACCAGATGGGAAGCAAGGGGTCTGTCTGTAAGTCACACTTGTTGGCGTAGAAATCCGCCTGTGAGGAGACAGGGTGGGCTGGTGGCCCAGCAATGATAGTTGTCTCTGGTCTAACTGCTGGCTCATTTCAGAGGCACAGCTCACAGTGGTTAAATGTGACTCCAACAAAACATCTGTCAGCCAGGGGCATTCCCTGGACAAATCTATCATCCCAGCAAGCTGTGGGTGGTGGAACCAGCCTTGGAAAGGACATGGCAAAGGGGGCTCACCCTCACTGTCTAACTGTGGGCTGGTCTGGGGCTGAATAAGTTCCCTTTTAAGGCCCCAGCAAGACAGAACTGAGCAGCTATCAGATCAGTTTTGTAATCTCTGGGATTTCTCCCTGAAGGTGGGGGAACCTTTCTCTGGGGCAGTGTGAGGAAAGGCCCGGATTTGAGTCCTGGCTCACCTGTTCCCTCAGGGACTTACATAATAACCCCTCTGATTGGCCCATCTGACTCAGGAAGGGAAGAATTCCCACCTACCTCCTGCCTAAAGGAGTGGAGGGCATTGTTAGGAACTGAAATGCACTCAACCAACATTCCTGAGAACAAACCCCTGTCTGGGGCAGAGGCAATGTGCCTGGGAGATGAGCGATGAATCGAACAATTTCCTTGTCCTCAAAGTGCTTGCAGCACATTTAAGACAAGGGGGCTGTGGCCCTTTCACACCTCATGTAACTGTAATATGATAAGAGCTGCTTTAGCAGTAAAAAGGAGAAGGCTATGGAAACAAGAGAGGGGGTGCTTCATTGTGCCTGGCAGGTATCCTTAGTCCCAGATGTTATTTTCATTGTAACTTAAAAACAAATGAGCACACTACAGTGGAAAATTGAGTAGATAAGTTTAAATCAATGACCAAATACCTCAACCACTCCTAAACTGTAAAAATTACTACAAGCACATGAAAATACTTTGCTTGCCTGTTTAGCATAATTATTGTCTCATTTCTATAATGAGCATCAGTGCTAGCAAGTTTTGTGAACAATATCAAATTCTGTCAGGGAAAGTAAGTCAGACACTATTGCCAATTGCCGATGAAACAGACACTTAGAGCCTTTCATTAAAACAAAAAAAAGTCAATCATTGAAAATAAGCTATATTGTCCATCATTTACAAAAGATGGGGGTGTATAACTAATCCACAAATAAGGAGAAAATCTGTTACCCAATATTCTTCTAGGTACCCCAGACCCTACCAAATCTTTTGCTCTAGGGAATAAAAACAAACAAATTTGACCTGTTTGAGTCGTTGGCTAATTTCACCTAGAGGAAAATGCAGATACCAGGGTTAAAACAAATTGCAAGGTGTTAAAACAAACCCTAAATTCTATAATCTGTCCCTGCTTCATTTGCATAATGTGGGCTACAATGATTGGCCTTGATAAACAGGTAACTTTTCTTACTCCTCTATCATTATCACACAATGCAAGAACTGGAAGAAACCACAGAAATCAACCAGTCCAACTTCCTCACTTTACTGATAAGGAGGGGAGATGGCAGGAGCTTGTCCTCCCATAATCGCATCTGTCCTTTTAGTACTCCCTATATTGATAATCATATCTGATGAAAGCATCACAGAGAGCAAAGCTTAAATGATCTTTTAAAACACCCATCTTTAAAAGCCAAAGGGAAGCAAATGATGGTACAGACACAAATCACAGGCGCTGCAGTCTCTCTGTACCAATCCATTAAAAGGCTGTGCCAACTCAGAATGTGGTCTCCCAACCAAGTCAATAATGTCACAATCTAAACAAACTTAGGCAATTTGCCTTCGTGAAATAGCTACCCGACACAAAAAGAACTGCCATTCCACAAAGCTGCTAAACTGCCCTAGACTGGGATTCCAGAATTAGTCAGATCATGATTTATTAAATGAAACACTTTAAAGTTCCATTTGCCTGTGGGTCTAGGAACTAAAATAGTGCTACGTTTTTTTTCAATGCTACATTCCAGAGGAGGCGGCAAACAGAGGGAAGGGGCAGCAGGGAATTCTGCCACACTCTTTTGCTCCAACAAGCACGCACACACATTCGTACCAGGGTAGGCATTTGGACTCTAATCCCTTCTTAGTGGAAAACACACATTTTCAAAATGAATCCCCGATCTAGAATGAATTACCGTAATAGCCACAGCCGGAGCAAGTCCGCTGATGAGAAATGCAGATCTGGCCACCTGCTTTGAGATGCCTTGGACCGCAACACTGCCTGGGTCTTTAAAGTCTGGCCTTTTCAGGTAGGGCATCTGCCCTCCTAAATCTCGTTTAAATCCCAGGAAAAGAGAGAAGATGCCTCCCTTAGTCTTTGAACTATGCTGGTCCTCCTGTTTCCATTTCTGCTGAACACAGCCTTGTTATCTTTTCAAAGAGAAAAAAATAAAAACAAGGGGAGAATTGCACCACTGCAGATCCCAAGAGAAGTAAGCACAAAACTATAGCAACGTCAAAAATCTTCAGCAACTAGGAAAATCCCCACATGCTATCTGGTGTCAGCTCAATGCAGACTGGGGCGCTCTGTGCCCGAAACCACAGGAAGCCGGGCATCTCTGCAGCCTGTGTCCCTGCCAGCTCCCCCCACGCGCTCAAATTGGGCAGGGAAGTTATGGTCTCTGTGTGCAAGACAGAGAGACAAACCACGCACCCACACTCCGCAAATCCGCCAAGTGGCCGAGACGTCAAAACGGCAGAGCAATCACAAGGCACTGGCGGAGCGGGGAATGGAGGGGCCACATTGTTTGAGCTCTCGGATTTTGCTGCATTGTCACGGCCCGGGAGTGTAGGGGTAGAAGGAAGCGCACCTCCAGCTAAAAATGGACCGGACGCGTTTTTCCCAGTGGCTCCCTCCCCGCCTGCCTGCAGGTCGCAATACAGTAGGCGATGGAGACGGGCTGCTCCCGCTAAAACTCAGGTGGCAGGCCCGGCTGAGTGGTGCAGCCGGCCGGGGACAGGGAGGCGCTGGAGAAGCACCCACACCGCGCATCCTCCCAGCCTGCCGCCACCCAGGGGAGCACCGCCCCGACCTGCCACGCGCCCCCTGAGAGAGCACCAGCGAGCTCGCGCGGGGCTGGGGGCTCGCTCGGCTAACCACAGCACTGCATGGGACACAATTGTCTAAAAGGGAACCCGAGGCAAAGACCAAATTCGAAGCCCTGGTTCACAAGGGGAGGGTGTGGGCTGGGAAGGGGGATTACGTAGGTCTCTCCGCCCCCTCCCCTGACACCTCCTCGCCACTGGGAGGGCGCCGGGGGGCGGGGGAGGCGCCACGAACCCGCTTGGGGGCTTCTTTGTTTCTCTCCGTGCCCTGCAGGAGGGCCCGGTGTGCCTGCTGTACCGGAGCCGGGGTCACCTCCCGGGATGCCTACCCGGCCCGGGCGGTGGCACGTCCCAGGCTGACAATTGAACCTCGCGGGAGAAGCGAGAGGGTGGGGAGGAGGGTGGATCCCGGGCCCCGGGGAGGGAGGGCGCTGCCGGGGCCTCGGGAGCGGCTGGGAAGCCGCCCAGAGAAGGGCGGGGGAAGGGGCGGCAGTCAGAGTCCCCGCACGGCGCTCGCTTACCTTGGCAGCCCCTGCCTGGGCACAGATCATGCTCCAGTCAGCGCGCAGGTTAGAGGCGGGGGGCGCACGTGCCCTGCATGGCGCGCCGGGCACCTGCCGGGGGACCGAGGCGCCCACCCGCTCTCGCAGCGCTCCGGGGGCTCTCGGCGAGCGGTAGCCACCGCCAGGGCCACAGCGAGAGGCGCGCGCTGCTCGGTGAGTGTACGCGCGAGGATTGGGCCGGCTGGGTCAGAGACGCACCGTATTCTGGCTGCCACAACAGCGCCTGATGCGCGGTAACGCAGCACACTTCATGGCTTTATCCTCCCGCCCGCATCCCCTCCCTCCCTGCCTGCTCCTCTGTGGGTACCAGACTTCCCGAACCAACCACGAGCCGGGCTTGCTCTCATTAGCGCTGCCCCGCCCTGCAGCCTCCGCGCAACACTCTACCCCCCCCACCCCCGCCCCCGCCGTAAATATATATTGATTCTTGTTACCGCCGGCCCCATCCTTCCTACACCCAGCAGGCGTACTGGGCATATCCAGCACCAGCCCAGGCCCACGGCCCTTTTGTGTCCGTGCAAACAGTATATTCAGAAAGAATCTGGTAGAGACACCCCTGGAGGGTACCCGATGACAGGTGTTCTTGGCCTCTGTCTTACACACTTTCCCCACCTACCCTATACGCAGTTTGAACCCTCACACATGTTTGGGCACTGTCCTGTGTCTGCAACGCAAACACACAAAATAAACATAGTAATTACAAATGCAAAGGGTGAAAAAAATCTATTGTTGGGCAAGACTAGCTTTCAAACAGGGTTTCATACTAAATTGCACACGGCATCAGGATGCTAGAACTGGAAGGAAGCAAAGAATAAACCTCTCCTTGTACAACCGACCAAGATGCATAGAGAACTGAAATGTTAGTCACTGTTGGCTGCTGGCTGCTCCATGTGTGTAAATCAATGTGCATTCCCTTGGGATCTGGCCTGAGGTATTCACATAAGATGCAGTGGTTTTGAAGACATGATCTCCATGGTCTGTAATTCCATGAACTAACTGCATTCTTCAGAATGCTTATTTATTTATTCCCATTGTCCTGCCCAGCATCCGCTACATGAGACATTTTACACACCAGGAGAAATCTTCTTTCCCACACCCCAAGCTCAGTCTTCCTTTAGAATAAACAAAGGGCTAGTCCTGACTCCAGAACTCCTCACTGAAGTTAGTGCACAGACTTCTCTAGACCAAGTCTTCTTCCCCAACCCCTTAAGATGGGATGCTTCTCAATGACTCTCCTTTCACTGACCCAAGTCTTGATTTCTCTCTTAAAACCAGAATTTTTCAGAAATAGAAACCTTAGAAGATGTGAAGACAGCTTTACCAGCTCTACTCCTTTCTCCAAGAAGGCACACATCATCAGCCCTTCCCTGTCCTCATTCCACCAGGGCTGGGGGTGCCCAGGACTCCTCTTTTCCTGACAGACACTTTCTTGCCTCACACTGTTAGATGTCCTAGTCAGATGAGCTCAAAGTTGTGCCTTTTCAAACCGCAGCTAAGGATCCACACAGAAAATTGGCCACACAATTTCTCCAGAGTTTGCACTCCGATCCATATCACCTGCTATGTGAAGAAGACCCTCCAAGAATAGACCAAAAACAAGCTGCAGCAGTAAATAGCAACATCAACTGTGCGAAGTTTGTAGCCAGAGACTTGAACAAAAACAAAAACTTTGCCTTAAACCAGCATCCCGGTTTCTAAATTAGCACAATATCACCAAACCACAATGAAGAAAATTCTTCGGTTCGATTAATTGTCAAGATGATCCCCTCTTTATTTTCAGGGATGCAGCATCAACCTGGCTCAGAGATACTTCTGTGTGTTCTCTCTGTCGTGGAGATAACTGGACAAGTCAGCATCTTTCATAAGGTTTTTTGAAGCAACAATCCTAAAGTGTGCTTTATTTTCCTCTGGAGAGTTTCCTTTTTTATACTGAAGGCAAAAGATAAGAAAGCAGAAGTACACAAACTTTCACATTTTAACACGTGAAGTGGATAAACTCTTTATAAAGCCGCTTCTCCATGCTGGAGGCAATGGCGGCACACGCACTCACTCACACTTATTGTCCCCTGTATTCTCCACACTCATGTTGTCATGTATATTCCTCACAGTCTGGGTAACAACATCCTGCTTCACAGAGAAGGAAACCAGGGCTACATGGGTTTTACAATTGCTTTAAGGTCTCATGGCCAGCAGAAGACCTCAAGTCTAGAATTACCTGACTTTGGCTACCTGAGCCTTAAAGCGAGGCATATTGGATGGAGAAATAAAAAGATTTTGTCATCAATTTTAAAGCGATCCATTTGTGAATCACATTTATGAAGCTTCTAATACACTCCAAACAGTGTTATAAGTACCATAAAATCAAATCCCGGTCCCAGTGACCAGCAACAGCACTAATCTTATGTAAGAGGCCTAAGATGATGATGCATTTTGAGAAGCATGTTCAAACACTGGGTGTTATCATGATAGTGATGTCACCTTGTGTTTCCAACTTTTGTAACTTGGGGAGGGCCTGGCATGCATGCTCATCTCAGGCCATATGCAGATGAAGACAAACAAACAGCATCCTTTGTTAGTGGCGCCTACAGTGCCGAGAAAGCTAGCGGCTTGAACTAACCAAGGGATCACCTTTAGGATGTGATGGATAGACCTCCATCACAACGGCAGAAGTGAGCACCTTATAATGAAATACCAAGCAGCTGAAATTGTGTTCATGGTGTCGCATCTAATATTGTCTCCATAAGACCAATACCCAGGATACAAAATTATCATTTGAGGACACCTAAAGCTAAGGATAGTAATTCAGAGTCCAGACCGTCCAATTTTGGTCAACTGAACATGATACCTAGAGAAACCAGACCTTCCTCCTATGAAAGAAAAAAGGATTTTAATTAACAAATGACTAGGGAATGGCAGTGACTATCTTGGCAGCTATAAAAACCTTAGGGGGGTTTGGGTTCAAGGGTTGGTCAAACAGAGACGGAGGTTACATGAAGGAGCATAGAACTTTTCTTATATGAATTTATCTACTCATTCAACAGTATTTTTAATGTGTTATTTTGGGGCGATATAACCTTGAAGAAGACAGTCTGACTTCATGGAGATCAGAGTTAAGAGTATTAAAACCTCTAATAGAAGAAGTGAGCACTCTAAATTCAGTAGATGAGGTGATAAGTAAGATGGAGGGCCCATCATCACATGTTACAAGGGCCACAAATTCAGAACCAGTTGTGGGGAGTGAGGGTGGGATCAAAGGACACACTTCTTAGAATTAATGGTGCCTAAATTGATTGAGTCTTAAAGGATCAGTAGGAATTGGCAGGTGAAGGGAGTGAAGGAAAAGGACCTAGATTAACATGGCAAGGTCAAAAGATGGGCAGAGTGATTTATGGTATATTCAAGAAAATTCCAGTCTGCTTAAAATGCAGATGAATGCATAGGTGTGTAGCAGTGTCTTATTATGGTTTTAAATTGCATTTTCTTATTAATTAATGAGGATGAACTTTTTCTCATGTTATTTTCCATTTCTCTCTTATTTTCTGTTTTTAGTGGAGAGTCTGTTCAAAGTTTTTGCCCATTTTTAAATGGGTTGTTTCTTTCTTATTGAGTTTTAGAGTTCTTTATGTGATCTAGATACAAGTTCTTTGTCAGAAATGTGATTTCTAAATATTTCCTCCTGGTCTGTGGCTTACCTTTGCATTCTCTTAGTTCCTTTCACAGACCAAAGTTTCTGAGGTTGAAGGATTTTAATTTACCAACTTTCTTTTATGAATCATATGACCAACCTGAGGTTACAAAGAGTTTGGTTGATTTTTTTTTTTAAGAACTTTTACATCTTACACTTAGGTCTTTGGTCCACTTGGAATCACCATTATATTTTAGATGTGAGCTATAAGTCATGGAGTCTATTTGTCTGTCTGTTTTTGCACATGGATGTTAAATTATTCCAACACTATATATTGAAAAGTCTATCTATTCTTAATTGAATTGCTTTTGTAACTTTTCAGAAATAAATATTGATAGGGGTCTTTTTCTGGATTCTCTGTTTTATACCACTGATCTCTTTGTCAGTCCTTTTGCTAATATTACACTATCTTAATTACATAGATTAATCCTAAGTCTTGGAATCAGGTAGAGTCCTCCAAACTTGTTTTTTTTTTTTTTTCAAAATAATTTTGTCTATTCTCACTTATTTGCTTTTCCATATAAATTTTGGAATCAATTTATTAATACCTACAAGAAATTCCTGCTAGTGTTTCAATTTCAATTGTATTAAATTTATAATTCAGTTTCAGGAGAACTGACTTTTTTTTTTTAAAGATTTTATTTATTTATTTGTTTGTTTGTTTAAGACATGGAGAAAGTGAGAGAGAGCATGAGAGGAGAGAAGGTTAGAGGAAGAAGCAAACTCCCCGTGGAGCTGGGAGCCTGATGTGGGACTCGATCCCGGAACTCAAGGATCATGACCTGAACCGAAGGCAGTTGCTCAACTAACTGAGCCACCCAGGAGCCCCAGGAGAACTGACATTTTAACAATCTTCCGATTTCTTTCAGTGTTCCAATCCATACATTTAGTGTACCTGTGTATTTCTTTAATTTACTTCATCAGTGTTTGAGGTTTTTAGCATACAGATCATACACATGTTTTCTTAGGTATATACCTAAGAATTACATTTTTGGTTCCTACTAGAAAAGGTATTAATTTCAATTTTGAATTCCACTATATATTAAAAGATACCTGGGATTCAGTTTTAATTAGTTATGGACAGGCAGACGTGCAGGCACAAAAATTATTGCCAAGAAGGAGGAAGTTTACAGATTCCTAGAAACAAGAAGTAGGACATGCCAGGCAGGGCTGCATGGTAAAGTAGCTGGATCAGTTAGGAGGCAGAAAGGACAAGAGGAGACTTAGTCCAGAGCCTTTAAATTGTTCTCTGCAGGAAGAAATCAGGGGAATAGGATAGGCAAGTCTGCACAAACTTAGAATTGGATAGTTTGAATAATTTTAGTGGGCTCTGGGCTAGAGAGGTGTTCTCAAGTTGTTCTGTAGTTGGCCCTGGGAAAGTATTCTCTTGGTGTATGAAAATTAGATAAAGGAGATAGTTAGGAGTCAGAATTAGCTGGCTTGTATGTGAAAGGTGTGTTCACAGGAAGGTTGTTCACTCCCCAGGCAGCGAGGGCCCTAAAATGTCAAATCACAGTGAAATACAGAAAACTTAAAACCATGATTAATACAGACTTGGTCATTGCTAGAATGGAGAAAAAAATGAAGCTTTTTTTTTTTTTGGTATATTTATATTTTATCCTGTGATTTGCTAAACTTGTTTATTAATTCTAGGAGTTTTTGTGTAAATTACTTAGAATTTTCAAGGTAGACAATTATGTTGTCTGTGAAGAGAGAGAATTTTATTTCTTCTTTTTCAATTCGTATGCTTTTTTAGTACTATCTCGCTGACTATCTTTTCTTGTCTTACATGCTTTAAAGTTATTAACTCAATAATTTATTATTCATTGAGCTTCAGTGTAGGGATGAATGATACTTGAAGAGATTATACACTCATGACCAAGTTAATATATAAATACAGCATGATGTAAGTGCTGGGACAGAGATGTGCTATCTGTGTGATGGGACTGAGCATGCCAATTATGGCCGGGAACATAGAGAAATCTCCACTAATAGGGTTTTAAAGGAACAAAGAGACTTTGCTGAATGGCCAAAAGGTGAAATACATCCTAAGAAAAAATAACAGTGCATATGAAAGTGCAGAAATACTAAAGGAATAGAATGTACCTGGAAATGGTGAGGAGTTCAATTTAGATGGAGGCAAAAAAGAGGTGATCAAAGATAACTGCATTGAAAGGTTTGGAATAGATTGTGGTGAGCTGAATATGCCCTGCTTTAGATTTTAGACTTAATTCTGTCAGTAATGGAGAACCATAATGCTTTTTAAAGCCAGGAAGTAAAACAACAAGAGCTGCCAATTAAATGTATACTAAAGGAAAATTTACAGTGAGCTTTTAGGTTTGTAATAATTTTAGATAATTAAGATGTCTTGATAACAGAACTGTCAGGACAGGATGGCAGCTGGCTAATTTGCCCTCATCCACCTTTCCATCATAATACTTATTAAGGAGCATAAGACAAAGAAAAGTGACAGGCTACCATGAACTATGAATGCTTATCAACAATTTATCATACTCCAGAAGGATTTTTCACTAATCAAAGTATGGCTGAGGCACTGAAACACAGCCAGACAGAAACAACAAAAATATAGAAACAAATGCTGCTGTGTTCTCCTTCCTTGGAAATGCAAAGCTATCATTTAGAAAAAGAAGTCGAGGATAGTGGTAAAGAATATGGGCTCATATCAATGACTGGGTTTGAAAACATGGTTCTACTATTGCTTTATGTTGCTAAAAAACTTACTTAAATTCAATTTTTTATCTGTGAAATTGACTTATTAATATTATTTACCTTAAATATTGTTACGGTTGAAGTGGGATAATAAATATGAAGTTCATAATGTTGAGTATGTGGCATTTAATATCCCTTAGCTTGTTCCATCAGTAATATTTTTTATATAAATCCATTTGGGAATTTCAACATGCTGCAAAGCATATACTGAGTTTGAAAGCATCTGGAAAAAAGTTAGATATTTAAAATATGCAAAAGGTTTTTCTTTTTTTTTTAAAGATTTTATTTATTTATAAGACAGAGAGAGAGAGAGAGAGCACAAGCAGGAGGATTGGGAGAAAGAGAAGCAGGCTCCCTGCCAAGCAAGGAGCCTGATGCAGGGTTCAATCCCAGGACCCCGGGATGGATCATGACCTGAGCTGAAGGCAGACCTCTAACTGACCGAGCCACCCAGGTTCCCCTTAAAATATGCAAAAGGTTTTTCAAAGAGATTTTTTAAAAACCAATTTATACCAAAGAAAAGTGGGACAAAGTACACTCAAAAATTTTAATGGATGATTTAAAATTAACACTTTTAAATAGCCCTGTGAATCAAATAAGTGCAAAATTAAATTGAAAGAACATTTGCACTAATTAAGTTGACCCCCCAAACACATTAAAATAATTACTAGTTAGGATGCAGTCTACTTCTGCTAGTGAAAAAGTAACTTATTCCAACATATCTGAAGTGTAATTTGTCACTTACTTATGAATCTTTGAATAGCTCATGTGTTTAAATGTACCTGCATCAGTTAGTTTTTGCTGCATAACAAACCATCCCAAAACGTAGTTGATTAGAACAACAACCATGTATTATTTCTAGTCAGTCTGTAGATTGGCTATAAATTGCTGATCGGTGCCAGGCTAAGGTGATCTTAGCTGGACTCATCCATGTGGGCTGTTGGCAGGTTTCCTGAGAGCTGGCTGATCTAGGACAACCTCATCCAGGACAGCTTGGCTGTCTTCCATATGATCATTCATCCTTCAGCAAACTTCATGGCAGCAGTTAGGGTTTGCAAGGGGGTGGGGGACTGGGAAGTATGTAAGGCCTCCGAGGTCTAGCCTTAGAATTGCACACTGTCATTTCCACCATATTCCATTGGCCATAGCCTATCATGATGCCAGCCCAGATTCAAGAGATGGGGAAATAGACTCTGCCTCTTGATAGGAGTAACTGTGAGTTCACAGTGTTAAAGGGTATGAATATAGAGAAAAATAGATAATTGGGACCCCAAAGTGGCGGCAGTATGAGAAACAAGAGACAAGATCGCATTGGCCAAACCTGAGCAGGATTCTAACAATTGCGTTTGTGATATGAAAACTCAGAAGTACATTCCTGGACTAGGTATCATGTGCTCTGTCCTGTGGGATCTAGATGATTGACACCATATGACACCGGACAAGGTAGGATACAATGCAGAGAAATTTGAAGTACTTATGGTTAGAATAATGATGAAATAATGATGAAAAAGTTCAATTAGTTGACATATTATCAATAGTTCTAAAAATCAAACATATGTTTAATTGAATCAGCCATGAATCATTTATAAAAATGAACAAGGTTGGGTGCCTGGGTGGCTCAGTTGGTTAAAGCCTCTGCCTTCGGCTCAGGTCATGATCTCAGGATCCTGGGATCGAGCCCCGCCTCAGGCTCTCTGCTCAGTAGGGAGCCTGCTTCTCCCTCTCTCTCTGCCTGCCTCTCTGCCTGCTTGTGATCTCTCTCCTCTCTGTCAAATAAATAAATAAATAAAATCTTAAAAATAACAATGAACAAGTTTACAAAATAAATATTCAGAACATCTAAAGTGAGACATTTTATACCTTATATGTTGTAATAGATTAATGGATTAAAATATCTTTGTATTCCCTCACATTTTCCTCTATAGGGTAAATATTCTCTGTTTTTTTTTTTTTTCCTTTCTAGGTCTTAACTGCAAAACCTCATATCTTGCTGGTGTACATTAGCCAGGTCCTGCAATTCTTTCAGTATAAAACCTATTTCCTACTGGAAGACAGACAGTAATCACCAGTACCTGACTCTAATTTATCAGGATGGAAATAATGACAGAAGTTGAAGGAAAAACATCATCATGTAAAGTTTCCACCTCAGGTGAACCTCTGCAAGGGCTAGAGCAAGGTAAGCTTTCTCTTATCTATCAAGGGAAAGAGAGCTGCAGGCTTGGGATGTTCCAGGAAGTCAATCAAATGTCCCATTCCCAGATCGCAGGGTCCAATTCTTATCAGAGACCTTACTTTGACTGAGATGACATATCAAAGGTGTGCATTCAGTCTCCCAGAATTGCTAAGATGTGTTACAACCAGTGGTGGTAGGAACATGTACGGATCAGGAAGATGCTCAGTTGGACGAAGGAACCAAGCCTGTGAAAAGGTAAGGTGTTTAGAGGACATCATATTCATCAGCAGACATGCCGTTGAAAATGAATCCTTCAGCAGCACTCTCTTCCAATACGATCTCTGGGCTGATCTTCAGCAATGTCTTCCCCACAGCTGAAAGATCTAAGGGTTTCCCCAAACCCTGTCTTAGAGACCTCTGGCTTTCGTGGTGTACTGCAGATGGCTGGTTTGTTAAAGGATTCCAAAGCAATCAAGAAAACCCAGCCAGGATGTCAACCCCATGTACCTACAAAAATAGTTAAAATTTGTTTTGCTTTATTTCAAACAGCATGCACCAAAAAAAGACATCATTTTTCACTGACAAGATCTTTACCCAAACGTCCAATGCTTTAGTAACCTAGATGTCAGCTGGGACCACCCTACACTGGGGTTAATAGTATCTTTACAATTGGCTCAAACTTCAATTCTGCACTCTTGGAAGTTTGAAACCTACTAAGGTCTTCAAATTCCCAGTGCGCTCATAGTCTCACAGCCTTCTCTGTCCATGGACAACTTCCTCATGGAAGTGTTTTTTCTAATGCACTGTGTTGACACAGATGTGATGCATTTCTTCAGATATCCCTATCAAAAAGGGATGGAAATAAACAGGAAAAAAAATTACTCATTAAGGTATTTCTGGATGTTTGGAGGTAGGTTGTGGGGAGGGGAGGTGGATTATAAACGATTCCTGTCTCTGCATTTAACAATCTTATTAAAATTCTTTTGGGTCACCCTGCCACCACATCTCACTGACTCTTTTCTTTCCAGTGTTGCTCAATTCCTCCCACCCAGATTGCCTTGAAATCCAAAAGAGTTTTTGTCCTTACTGTTACGGAGAACTAGAGTTCAGCTTTCCTTTAATTCTTACTCCCAAGCTTTCTCACACAAACCTTCAATCCAGCAGGAAAGGGATGCTGTTCCATGGAAGTCACTTTCGTTATCAGCTATACAAATTATAAATAATAAAATTTGCTTTTCTCCAGCGCTTTCCTGCTCTTGTCATTGTTATCACCCAGTAGTCCTAGAGACACAGCCCCTAAGCACATACTGAAAACTCTTTCTCAAAGAAGCAAGAATACTCTTCTAAAGTTGAGTTTTCCTTATCCCGAGGTAAAGATGCCTGTTCTGCCTCATCCCCTTACGGAGCTCAGAAGCTCAATTCCTTCTTTTCCAGATCATTCCCAGCAGGAGGGGCTCACGTTAGATACGTTTTCCAGCCTCTTTGTATCAGTTTCTCTCATTTAAAAATGCAAATAATAATAATGTCTTTTTCAGGGTGCCTGGGTGGCTCAGTTGGTTAAGCGACTAACTTCGGCTCAGGTCATGATCTTGGAGTCCTAAGATCGAGTCCCGCATCAGGCTCCCTGCTCAGCGGGGAGTCTGCTTCTCCCTCTGACCCTCTCCCCTCTCATGCTCTCTCTCGCTCTCGCTCTCTCTCTCCTCTATTCTCTCTCTCTCAAATAAATAAGTAAAATATTTTTAAATGTCTTTTTCATAAGTTTATTATGAGGATAATTATTTGATATTTGATAATATTTAAATAAACAAATACACTTGGAACAGTGTACTTAGCACAAAAAGAGTTCAATGTTGGTTATTCATTTTTATTTTCATTATGATTATCATTCCTGGACCCAAGAGTCTCCTCATTGCCAGAAAGAAGAAAGTAAAGCAGCATAATGTCCCTGAATGCCAACTAGGTGTTGGATAGGGGTTATTTTGAAAATGTCACTGTAGAATTAAAGTAGTACTCTCTACAAAGTGCCCTCTCTTAGTCCCCCCCTTTTTTTTCTTATATCAAACTCTATTCCATACCTCTCAGCTAGAGACTACCAAATAGACTGAATGCCATGTTCTCTACACATACACACACACACACATACACACATACACACACAATGTAGGAAAAGAGAAGGCTATATACGGTCAGACAGATTTGGGAGAATATGCTTGTGACATCTTTCCTGGCCATGCCTCAACACCAGCTAGATTTCAGAGCTTCCTCTTGGATAAAGCCCATCTGACACAATCTTGTTTCTTTGCATGCTGAACACTCTCTCTCTTAAGAAATGTTGGGAGAATGTACTGCCAAAGTCCTAGCAGAGCCTTATTGGGGGACTGTACTCCTCTTTTTCTTTGGCCCCCAGAAGAAACTTACATTCAACATTTGCCTTCATCAGATGGATAAGACCAGAAATGTTCCTTAAATAGCATTCTTATAATTAGAAATGTGAGTGCAAAAACTAATTTTGGAACTTATGCCTTTTTTATGTTCTTGGGCACCTTTTTGAAAAAAGTCTCAAAGAGCCTTCTTGCTCCCTTCAATTTCATCTTGTAACCTGAATTGGATAAGTCGAGAATAAATATAAAATATAAAGGATAAGAAAAACTAAGCATATTTTTTGTCACTCTCGTGATGGAGAAATCCATTATATTTAAATAATTATTACAGATTAATGAGAAAAAGGAACAATCCATTTAAAAAAAGAACAATCTAGTTAAGAAAGAACTGCAAATCACCAAGGAAAATGAAATAATGTTCCACCACAACAGTAATCTAAGATGAATGAATTTAAGAACAATAATGATGGGTCATTTTTGCCTAAGAAATGTGCCAATACTAGTAATAAAAAGAAAAATATCTTATTTGGGTGACAGTGACAATGAGGATAAACCGGCACTCTCTTATTGTATAGAATTGAAGGATAAGTTGGTTCAAACTTTATAGAAGGCAAATTGGCAATGCTTTCAGAACCTTATTCTTTGACCCCCAAATTTCCATTTATCCTATAAATATATCTAAGTTACACTTAAAAATGTATTGCTGGAGATGCTTAATGGAGTATTTTTTATAATTAAAAAATTATAAGCAACTTAAAAATCCAAAATAATGTATTTGTTAAATATAATATATATATATTAAAAGATTTATTTATTTATTTTTGAGAGAGAGAGAGAATGGGGGAGAGGCATAAGGAGACAGACAGAGAGAAGATCCTTAAGCAGATGCCCCCCTGAGCTCCCAGCCTGACATTGGTCTGGATCCCAGAACCCTGAGATCATGATCTGAGCTGAAACCAAGAGTTAACTGAGCCACCCAGGCACCCCTATAATATAATATATTCTTAAAATGGGATACTATGCAAAAGTTTGAAAGTGCTAATGTAGGAAGTTTAGGTATGATATGGAAAAAATATTTATGGCATTTTAGGGGAAGACGAAGGTGAGAAAACTATCTTCTTAGTTATGCTTTCTTTTTTTTTTTTTTTTAAAAAAAGATTTTATTTATTTATTTCAGAGACAGAGAAAGTGAGAGAGAGCATGAGAGGAGAGACGGTTAGAGGAAGGAGTAGACTCCACGTGGAGCTGGGAGCCCAATGTGGGACTCCATCCCGGAACTCAAGGATCATGACCTGAGCTGAAGGCAGTTGCTCAACCAACTGAACCACCCAGGCGCCCCTTAGTTTTCTTAACACAATTCAGAACATCGTCTCTCCTCAAATTCCTTATCCAACACACTTTCTTCATTCACAAGTAAAACTCTCAACCCTTACTTTAATTAAAGGGAAGAAAATCTGCCAGATAGGACCTTTTTAAACCTCTATCATGACATCTACAAGTTTCCTGACTTACCCACTTCATTCTCTCTTGTGACAATGACTGAGGCATTCTCTCTTCTAGCCTCCAGCTCATTCTGCCACCTCCAGCTCATGCTTTTGGGAGCCATCTGTCCCCTGTACTATGTGAGGGGCAGAGCAGACCTTAAATGTGGACCTGTATATCTGTGTCTAAACATTTTAAAGTTTATAAGTCAAACCAACTCTTATGTAAAATAGATTTCATCATCCTGATGAACAAATATGCCTCCCTAATATCTGGAAAACCAGACTGGAATCCAAATTCTTGGGAAGTTCTGAGCCAAAACAGGGTAGGTTCTGGGAGGGCCGGGCCTGGCCCCACTCTCAGCCTGCTGTCCTGTTCCTGCCACCTCAATCTTCATCTCACACTCTAAAGGGGCCTGGATTTTGATACCTGTTTCCTTCCCCAAATTAGGGAAGTTCTCCATATCATTTACTCCAATATACCTTCTACCCCTCTCTCTTTCTTCTTCTGGGATCCCAATTATTCTAATATTGTTTTGTCTTATGGTATCAATTATCTCTCAAATTCTCCCCTCGTGGTCCAGTAGTTGTTTGTCTCTCTTTTTCTCAGCTTCTTTATTCTCTGTCATTTGGTCTTCTATATCACTAATTCTCTATTCTGCATCACTTATCCTAGCAGTAAGAGACTCCATTTTTGATTGCACCTCATTAATAGCTTTTTTGATTTTAACTTGGTAAGATTTTAGTTCTTTTATTTCTCCAGAAAGGGATTCTCTAGTATCTTCTGTGCTTTTTTTAAGCCCAGCTATTAATCTTTATAATCATCATTCTGAACTCTAGTTCTGAGATATTACTAATGTCTGTATTGATTAGGTCTCTAGCAGTTGGTGCTGCTTCTTGTTCTTTTTTTTTTTTTTGAGGTGAGTTTGTCTGCCTTGTCATTTTGTCCAGATAGTAATAGATAAAAGAGAGAAAATGGTAAAAGGGTAACAGTGACCCCAGAAGAATATACACTAAACAAATCAGAAGAGCCCCAAAACTGGGGAGAAAAGAAAGGGAAAAAATATCAGGCTGGTGAATAGAACAGAGCCACACACTTGATTTTGGGTGTATTTTGGTCTGTTAGAAGAAACTACCTCCCAAAATTTTAAAGAAAGAAAGAAAAAAAAAATATATATATATATATATACACAGAAATAAGGGTAAATATGATGAAGGGATGGAATATGACTGTAAAGATGAAAATTAAAAAAAGAAACTGTATCCCAAAATTTTAAAGAAAGAAAAACACATATGTACAAAAAATAATGTTAAATACCATGAAGGGATATAATATGACTACAAAAATGAAAATTTAAAAAGATTTTTAAAAAGATATTGCTAAAATAAGATGTTGGTTAAAATAAGAAAGAGGAAAAATTTTTAAAAAAAATAGAAAAAGAAAAAATAAAGAAAATCTTAAAAATTTAACTTTTGAAAGACTAAAGAATCATGGGGGAAAAGCCATGAATTCTATGGGCTGTATTCCCCTAGCTCTGAAGTTTTGCAGTTCTCATGGTCTGTGAACTTGGTCTTGGCTGGATGTTCTTGCTGATCTTCTGGGGGAGGGGCCTGTTGCAGTGATTCTCAAATGTCTTTGCCCAAGGTGGAATTGCACCATCCTTGTCAGGGGCCAGGCTAAGCAATGTGCTTGGGTTCACTCTCGGTAGCTTTTGTTCCCTGAATGCTTTCCGTACAGCTTTGAAGGATGGGAATGAAAATGGTGGCCTCCCAATCTCCGGCCCGTAGGAGCCAAGAGCTCAGGGCTCTGCTCCTCAGTGCACTCTCAGAGAAAAGCAGTCAATCCCTCCCGTCTTCCTGGTGTCCGGCCGCACTCTGTGCTCACCTGGCCTGTGACCAAGCATTTCTATCTCTGGTGCATGGGCCCATTTGGAGTCTCCAAACTCAGCAGATTCCTGCACTGCACTCCCCTGTTACTCTTCCCAGGGGAGGAAAGTGAGTGTCCCAGATCTGCCACTTTTGGGGTCCCTGCTTGAAGTGGTGCCTCAACTGTGCTTTGGACATTGGTTTATGACAACCCGGAGCTGAAAACCCACTGTTCAGTTCTATCTTTGCAGGTAGCTTCCCTGCTTTAATACCTGGGAGCTCGGCCACACTCAGACATCCCCGGTCTTTCTGTGACCCCGAGGGTCCTGAGACCACACTGACCCAGCAAAGTTTCCACTCCCTACTTAGCCACTGGAATGACATCCCTCACCAGAGCAGACTACTGAAAGTTCTGATTTTGTGCCCCCCTGCTCTCTCACTTGCCAGGAGTCGGCCCTCTCCCCACAGTCTCTCTTCTCATATATCACCTCTGATTCACTTCTCCTCACATCCTACCTTCCAGAAAGTGGTTGCTTTTCTGTTCCTAGAATTGCTGCCCTTCTTTTCTTCAATTTCCTTTTGAGTTTGTAGGTGTTCAGAATGGTTCGATAACTATCTAGCTGAATTTCTGGGACCAGTTGAAATTTAAGTCTCCTACTCCTCTGCCATCTTGCTTCTCCCCTGTATTACTTTGTAATTGTCATATTCTTATACACACTTGACTGTTTCTGGACTTCCTTTTCTATCCCATTATTTTTCTGTTTATTCCTGCAACAATCCCACCTTGTTTTTTTCTTTTCCTCACTTTATAAGATGGTTTTATAGCTCACAAAGTGAGGGGTTCAATGTAGTAACTGTAGACAATTCTCTTGACTCTTCTTATAAATTCACAGGTATGAACTTTAAAATAACTTTGTTGGACATTTTTCAATTGAATTATTTGTGTGTGTGTATGTGTAGTTGTATTCGTTCTTTATACATTTTGAATATTAATCTCTTAATAAAATACATCATTTGCAACTATCTTGTTTCATTTCTGTGGGTTGCCTTTTTGTTTTGTTGATGTTTTCCTTCACCATCCAAAAGTTTATTTATATGCAGCACTTTAGGAGTAAACAGAAAGATTTCCAAGTTCATAAATCCGTAATTGAAATGAATTAAAATAATTTTAGTTTTACATTCAGAAGTGGGTGGAAGAACCATTTGTTCAACATGCATTTATTCAATTACACAAATATCAGTATATAAGATGCTATTGTTAAATAGTGAAACATCTCCACTAGATCATGTTCTGTATATAGTATCATCAGCTCAAGAGTACTTGGTTGTGTGGATCATAAGTGATATCAGGAGTTTACAATCCAGCTGACTTGGAGAGAAGAGCATTACACAAGACAGAGATACATATAGTCACTGATTAACAATATTCTTGAGTCTAGGCTTAGAGACCATCTAATTAAGAAAATAATTATGTGCAAAGGTTTTTTAGTTTGATATAGTCCCAATTGTTTATTTTTGCTTTTGTTTCCCTTGCCCAGGGAGATTTATCCAGAAAAATATTGTTAAGGTTGTTATCTAAGAGCTTACTGCCTATGTTTTTTTTCTAGGAATTTTATGGTTTTATATCTCACATTTAGGTCTTTAATCCATTTGGAGTTTTATTTTTATTATTACAGTTATCTCCATGTATTTTTTATTTCCTTTTTGATTTTTTTAATTGACTCATTGGTTGTGTAATAGTATGTTGTTTAGCTTCCATATAGTTGTGTGTTTTCCAGTTTTTTCTTATGATTTATTTCTAATATCATAGCATTATGGTCAGAAAAAGATGCATGATGTGATTTCAGTCTTCCTAAATTTACTGAGACTTGTTTTGTACCTTAACATGTGATCTACCTTGGAAAATATTCTATGTGCACTTGAAAAATGTGTATTCTGCTGTTTTTGGATGGGATTGTCTGTATATATCTTTTAAGTCCTTCCATCTAACAGTGTCATGCCACTGTTTCCTTAATGATTTTTTAAAGATTCTATTTATTTATTTGAGAGAGAGAGAGAATGAGAGAGGGCATGAGAGGAGAGAAGGTCAGAGGGAGAAACAGACTCCCCGTGGAGCCGGGAGCCCGATGTGGGACTTGATCCCAGAACTCCAGGATCATGACCTGAGCTGAAGGCAGTTGTTTAACCAACTGAGCCACCCAGGCACCCTCCTTAATAATTTTGTTGGGATGATCTATTGATGTAAGTGGGTTGTTAAAGTCTACTACTATTGTATTACTATCAATTTCTCCCTTTATGTCTGTTAATATTTGCTTTATGTATTTAGGTGTTCTTATGTGGGCTATAGTTATTTACAATTATTATATCCTCTTGTTGGATTGTTCCCTTTATCATTATGCAGGGCCCTTTGTCTCTTGCTTCAGTCTTTGTTTTAAAGTCTATTTTGTCTAAATATTGCTACCCTAGTTTTTTTTTTTTTTTTTCCACTTCCATTTGCATGGAATATCTTTTTCTAGCTGTTCACTTTCAGTCTATATGTCTTTAGGTTTGAAGCGAGTCTCTTGTAAGCAGTATATAGATAGATGGGCCTTGTTTTGTTTGTTTTGTTTTTTTAATCCATTCAGTCACCCTATGTCTTTTAATTGGAGCAGTTAGGCCATTTACATTTAAAGTAGAACCACTGATAGGCAGGTAGCTATTGCTATTTTGTTCATTGTTTCCTGGTTGTTTTTGTAGTTCTTTGCTGCTCCTTCCTTATTCTCCTACTCTCTTTCCTTGTGATTTGATGACTCTCTTTAGCGTTGTGCTTGAATTTCTTTATTTTTGTGTGTATGTATATATGATAGGTTTTTCATCTGTGGTTACCATGAGATTCATATATAATATCCTATGTATATAGCATTCTATATTAAGCTGATGGCTATGTAACTTTGAACACATTCTAAAAGCATTACATTTTTACTTCCTCTTCCACTTTTTATGTATGTGTAAAGTCATATTTTACATCTTTTTATTTTGTGATTCCCTTGACTAATTTTTGTAGATATAATTGATTTTACAACTTTCATCTTTTAAGCTTCATGCTAGTTTTTATAATTTGTTGACCACTGCCTTTACTGTATAAATGTGAAATTTTCACATTTACTGTATAAAAGTGAAATTTTCCTTTCATAATTTTCTTACTTGTAGTTATGGCCTTTTCTTTTCCATTTAAAGAAGTTTGAGATTTCTTGTAAAGACATTTTAGTGATAATACATTACTCTAACTTTTGCTTGTCTAGGAAACTCTTTATTTCTTCTTCAATTCTGAATGTAAACCTGCCAGGTAAAGTATTCTTGGTTCCAGTTTTTTTTCTTTCAGCACTCTGAGTACATCATGCTTCTTTCTTTTGATCTGCAAAATTTCTGCTAAAAAATCAACTAGTGGCTTCCCTAGTATGTAACTGCTTGCTTTTCTTTTGCTGCTTTTAAGATACTCTCTTTATCTTTAATTTTTGCCATTTTGGATATTATGTGTCTTGATGTGGACCTTTTTTGCATTCATCTTATTTGGGCCTCTCTGTGCTCCCTAAACCTAGATATTTGTTTCATTCCCTGTGTTAGGGAAAATTTCAGCTATTTATTCTGATAAGTTTTCTCCTTTCTCTCTCTCTCTTTTCCCTCTGAGACCCATATAATGAGAATGTTATTATGCTTGATATTCTTATAGGGATACCTTAATCTATCTTTGCTTTTTTCTTTCTTTCTTTCTTTTTGCTCTTCAGCTTGGTTGCTTTCCACTACCTCATCTTCCAAATTGCTGTTCATTTTTTGGCATCCTCTAATTTACTGTTGATTCATTCTAGTTGATTTTTCAGTTCAGTTTTGTATTCTTCAGCACTGACTAGATCTTTTTTATATTTTCTCTTTGTTGAAGTTCTCACTGAGTTCATCTACTTTTTTCTCAAGTCCAGTGAATATCTTAGTGACAATTACCTTGAACTTTTTATTAAGTAGATCACTTATCTCTGTTTCATTTAGTTCTTTTTTTCTAGGGCTTTGTCTTGTTCTTTAGTTTGGATCATATTTTTCTATCTTCTCATTTTGTCTAACTCTCTATGTTTGTTACTATGCATTAGGTAGGTCAGCAATGCCTCCTGGTCTTTGAAGTAGTGGCCTTCCATAGAAGTTGTCCTATGATGGCCAGTAGTGCAATCCCCCTGGTCACTTAGTCATGCATTTCAGAAATGTTCCTTGTGTGAGCTGCATGGAGCCCCTATTGCACATGGGCCATGACTGCTGTGAGTGTGCTAGTGGATGAGGCCAGCTCTCAGCCTGGCTGTCAGCAATGACTGACTGCAATTACAGGGGGTGCATTGGTGGGCAAGGTTTGCCCTTGGCCTGGCTGACTGGGGGGCCCAGCTGTAGCCACTACAGAGATGCTGATGAGTGGACCTAGCTCCAGGCTCAGCTGTAGCTACTGTGTTCATCCTGGCACAACTGCCTGGCTGCCCCAGAGGCTGGGCATAACTGCTGCCACTCACCCACTTCTTTGTTTACCTAGCTAATTTCCATTCAAACCCAATGTCAGTGTGGTTAACCAATCTCAGGCTTGTACTCAAGCCCTGGATACAGGAGAAGCTTGGAAAACAAATTTCATCTTCTGCCTCATACCAATCCCCACAAGGTTCAGGATTCTCCAAACATATGAAGACACAAGGCAGTAGCCCACATGCAGTCAAAAAGATGGCTTGTCCACTTTAATTAGGACTAATGAATGGGTTGTCTCCTTTAACCTGTTAATGTGAGAAAATATACTAGAGTCCCTAATGTTGCATATCTGGAAAATTAATTCTACTTGGCTACATTATTCTTTATATATAGTCCTGTTTTCAACTATTCATAGTTACCTATATTTATCATTGAGAATGGTCAAGAGTTTTCTTTTCTGTGCTAACTCTGTCAGCATTTTCAGAGCTATATAAATTGTGTTGGAAAGATTTCTCATTTTATTTAGGCTTTTGAGAAATTCATGGAAGAGAAACATCATCTGTTCTTGAAGGGATTGGTCTAAATGATCAATAAAACAGCCCAGTCTATTTTGGGACAGTTCTTTGACAACATTCCCAAATTTTTCATGATTATTGATCTAGTCAGGTTTATGTCTCTTCTGGAGTCAACGTCTTAGAAAATGTCAAGGATTGAAGTTAGTGTAATAAAAGCTGTGGGATGCCAGAAAGAACTGGTTTGTAGTCCATGAACATGAGAAATAGGGATTGCAAATGGATTATTTTTAGAAAGTGTGTAACAAATGCCCTTTCAGTTCAGCAAGGTTATGTTGTCAGTAAGGACATCACACTGCTTGTTAAGTTACTTATGCTATTTATATTGAGAAGTTGTCTGTCCAGAGATGAATATTGGAGGTGTTTGGTTTGATGTGTTGAGTGGATTTCTTCTTCATTAAGTTGGTTCATTTCTGTTTGCTACAGTTCCTCAAAGTTCTAGGCCTTTGTACATATTCATATTCATCTCCAGAATCCCTAAAAGAATTTAGTCTGTTTCCTTTTATGGCACCATGTTTTGGTTATTTTATGCTTTGAATACTATAATGATAATGCATGCATGTTATGTAATAAGACAAACTATACATTACAAATATATATAATGATGAAGCTAATCCTCTCTTTGCCACCTCACTCTTCCCTATGAGATAAACAGAAAAAACAGCATGCCAATCCTCTGTTCCCTCATTCATACATGTACCTTTAAATATATATGCTTTCTTTGTGTCTTTGTTTACTTTTACTAAAATGGAATCATAGTCTACCCAGTCTACAAGTTGTTTTTCTTCAAAGGCTTAATTTTAGAAAATTAACATATAGAAGTAGCATGATGAATTCCTATATACTGACCACAGAATTTCAACACTTATCAACTATGGTTCATCTTGCTACAAACTCTACCCTTACCTGCCCACAACCCCCCCATATCATGAATTATTATTTTTTTAATCTATAGCTTCTCTCCCAAACATTTTAGTTTTTAAATATTCAAACCTATAAAAAACATGTTGTAAGGCTAGTACAATGAACAATCATCTACCCATCACCTGGATTTGCCACTTGTTTTTCATCACTGAGAACATTTTATGAACATCTTCATACTGAAATATAACTTTACCCTTTTCCCCCTAATTCCTTTATACAAACACACACATATATATTGCTTTTTAGAATCATTAATTTTTTCTAGAACACTGTTGATGTGCAGAAGCAAGAGTTGGCTGAGATGCTTAAAACAAGGTGGCCAAGTTCACCCAAACAGAAGGATTTAACCAAAACAGTTGCCAAAAGTTAAAAAAAAAAAAAAAAGGCTCTATGCAGCAACAGTGTAGGCAGGCAATTTCTCATGCTTAGCAGGTGAACTCCAAAACCTCTTCTGCCAAAGTGCTCACAGACATTTAGCTTGAGATCCAGGTAGCCATCTATGTCAAGTAGCCTCATTCCTCAAGCATGTGGGAGCACTGAGTCCTGGCCCTGGGCTCAGCAGACTTCTCCGAAGACCAGTCTGCTAGCCAAAGTTTCCTTTATTAAGCTGTTGGGAAGCAAGTAATTCCAAGTCTAACTATTTATAGATCACTCCAATTGCCTTTTGAATTGGGCAAAGTTTACTATTAATACTGTATTTTTGTCAATTCTCATATTTCTAACAGTTTGTGTTTTATATTTTTTCAAAATATTATTAGGTATATCAAATTCCATGACAATTATTGCCTCATTTTGATTTTCAGTTTTTATAAAAGAAAAATGATCTAATTTGGTAGTAACAAATGGTATACGTTTGCCTAACTTTCTGTGTAGATATCTCTCTTTTCACCTGTAGCAGCAGGAAATAAGTCTTCTAAGCCTGGGAAAACTCAGATACCAGCCCTTTCTCTCCATATACATTTCCCCATCTTGGACAATGATAAATTATACCATGAACCTAGTACCATTTAGGTGGTGGTTAGATCTCCTTTCCAGGTTTAGCTATGAAAGGGATTTTAGTATTCATAATTGAAGACTTGAAGTCTACATCAACTAATATTAACATCTTGGTCCCAACAAACTTTTGTTTGCATTTTCCTTTGTAATGGGTTTAACATTGTAATAGGTTTAACATATCATTTTATTTGAGATTTGTTTGTTTTAACTTTATATTTCTAATTTGCATAGCAAATCATCCAATGTGCAGTGGCTTAAGCAGTAATTGTTTATTATTTCATAGTTTTGGTGTGTTGAGAATTCAGGAGTGGCTTATTTGGGGGACTCTTGCTCAGGGTTTCTCCTGAGGTTACAGATAGGTCACCCAAGGAGATAATCACATGAAGGATAGATGGGGGCTGAAAAACCTGTTTTCAAGATGCCTTTCTCATATGCCTGCTGTTTACTGACAGGTGCCCTCAGTTTTTTGCCACATGGACCTCTCTATAATGATGTTTCAGTGTATCTTTATGACATGGCAGCTGGCTTTTACCACAGTGACTGATCCAAAAGAGAGAGCAAGGAAGAAGTCACAATACCTTTTGAAACCTTGTTTCAAAAGTTACATATCATCAATTCTGCCACATTCCATTCATTAAAAACAAGTAGCTAAGTTCTCAAGGAGAAGGGAATTAGGCTCCACCTTTTGAGGAGGAATATTAAATAATTTGTGGACCTTTTGTTAAACCATGATAAACCCTCATAACCAACAATACTTGACCTTTGAGGACACAATCCAATACTCTTAGTCATCCAACTGCAGAGTTTAAACTATTTACATAAATTGTTAATCATTTATCTCTTAGTTCTTCTACCTCTTCTTGTTCTAGTCCTTCTGATTTTATACATTCCGACTGATGTCCTCATTTTCTTGTAGTGTAGATCTACTACTAGTGAGATCATTTGGACTTTTTAATGTCTAAAAAGCTCTTTCACCTGTGTTTTTGAAAGATATTTTGCTAGGTATAGAATTCTAGGTTGATAGGAATTTTTTTGGGGGGGTGGTTGTCAGTATTTTAAGAATATCGTTCTGCCATCTTCTCTGGCTTGTGATGGTTTGTATTACTTCCAACAAGTCTACTGTCACACATAAATTTTGTCCTCTGTACATAGTTTATCTTTTTTCCTCTGGCTGCTTTCAAAATTTTATCTTCATCACTGGTTTTGAGCCATTTGATTATATGATGTTCCTTGGTGATGTTTTCTTAATGTTTCTTGTGCTTGAATCATTGAGTTCTCATGAAATTTTGAAAATGTTCATCCATTGTTTCAACTCTAAGTCCCCACCCTCTGCAGGCTGCAGGTACATGTCTATCAGGAAGCTTGAAGTTCTACCACAGGTCACTGATATCTTATTTTTCTAAATCTTCTGCGGTGTCTAATTTACTGTTAATCCCATTATATATATATATATGTATATATATACATATATATGTATATATATATTTAACTCAGATAGTGACTTTTTTTTCATCTTTGGAAGCTTAATTTGGGTCTTTTTTAAGCCCTCTGTGTTTCTGCTTAATATGCTGACTCTTTTCTCTACCTACTTGAACATCTGTGGTAGAGTTGTTCCACTCTAATTGGTAAAAATATAAACCATTCTTGGCCCTGTGTGAATTCCAGGACTGTTCCTTCTAATCCTCTTGGGAAGGTTTTTCATCAGCCTTGGGCGTTTCTCACACACTTGTGATGATTAGTACTTCACTTGGTCTTAGCCAAAAGGCCGAAAAGCGATGTGATGATTAGTACTTAACAGAAGATAAAAGAGGATCTCTCTGGAGAACCCCAGAACTCTCTCTTTGGGTAGTTCTCTCCTCTCTAAGAAGTTCTCTATTCTGGTACTTTGGTACTTTGGTTCTAGCCTCTATGGCCTACTGAGTTCTCAGTCTGTCTCCTTAACTTAATGAGACTTTCAGGCTCCATTTGGGTTTCTTTTCCCTGCATTATAGTCTAGAAACTCCCCAGGCAATACGCGGAAACAATCTTTGGGCTTATCTCATTTGTTCCCCTTCTCTTAGATCTTGTGCTTCCTGTCTCTAGTGTTTGAAAAATCTGTGGGGTGTGTGTGTGTGTGTGTGTGTGTGTGGTTTTTGTTTGTTTTGTCTGACTTTCTACTTATTTAAAGAAAGAGAGTATAACTAACCTCCATTATTTCATTGTGTTTGGCAATAGAAGACCTTCCAGAAACTGGCTTTGAAATCAGCATTCTATATAACAGTATCAGTTACCCAGTTACCAACTTTTGTACAATAAACTTTCTCAAGGGGAAGAAAAGAGAGAGAGAGAGAGAAACACACCATAAGAGACTTTAATAGAGAACAAACAGGATTGATGGAAGGAGGTAGGTGGGGATGGGCTAGATGGGTGATGAGTATTAGGGAAGATCCTTGTTATGATGAGCACTGGGTATTATTTGTAAGTGATGAATCACTGAATTCTACTCCTGAAACCAATATTGCTCTGTATGTTGACTAATTAGAATAAATTTACTTATTTATTTATTATTTATTAAAAGATTTTATTTATTTGACAGAGAGAGAAAGCGCAAGAGCATAAACAAAAGCAGGAGGAGTGAAGGAGGGAGAAGCAGGCTCTCCACCCAGAAGGGAGCCCTATGTGGGGCTTTATCCCAGAACCCTGGGATCATAACCCGAGCAGAAGGCAAACGCCTAATGACTAAGCCACCCAGGCATCTCTAACTAGAATTTAAATACAAATTTGAAGAAAAAAAACATCCTCAAGACATGTGGTTTTAAATATGGTACCATTTGTTTGTTCACAATTCTATGTGTTGGTGATTTAAGATGCTTTCTTTTTTAAAAAAGATTTTACTTATTTATTTGAGAGAGAGAGAGAATGAGAGAGAACACATGAGGAGGGGGATGGTCGGAGGGAGAAGGAGACTCCCGGATGAGCAGGGAGTATGATGCTTACTGGAATCTTGGGCTCCAGGACCATGACCTGATCTGAAGGCAAACGCATAACCAACTGAGCCACCCAGGCTGCCTTAAGATACTTTCAAGCCCAGATTTTTTAAAATGCTTGAACATTAGGCTCAACTAGGAAACTCTGCTCTTTATGATTTCAGCTGTGCTAACTCATGCATTTGAAGTTAATTGGCAACTTGGCTGATGGCTGATCTAGGAAGACCTTACCCCTATGCCTGGCTGTTCCCTCTACAAAACCTCTCACTCCACCGCCCAGTAGACTAAACTAGGCTTTTTCACATGATTATGGAGCATACTATTCTTTTTATATTCCATCTGTAGCTGTATGGACCACACTTTCTTCATCTTTGACTTCCCTAGAATTTTTTTTTAAAAATTTATTTATTTATTGGAGAGAGAGAGAGTGAGTGAGCGAGAGAGAAGGAGCAGGGGTAGGGCAGAGGGACAGCGAGAAGCAGACTCAGTGCTGAGTAGGGAGCCTGACGTGGGACTCCATCCCAGGACGCTGTGATCATGACCTTTGCCACAGGCAGATGCTTAACTGGCTGAGCCACCCAGGCACCCCATTCTTTAGCATTTTGAAAACAAACATGTATACATTGATTATTGTGACAAAAATGGCCAGTGTTCACCACCATCCAATTCTACCCTCCTTCCAGGGCTCATTTCCCAGCAACTATCCCTTCCCAACCCCACATCTGATTGTGACATTGTGATTGCCCAGTGGAATATCAGCCCTGCCAATGAAATGGTCTGATCTTCCTCAAGCATACTCTCTTTTCCCCTGTATGGCTGGAGTAAAGGTCTCTAGGATGGTGGAGCTGTATTTTGGAAGAAGCCCCACTTCTTAATAAGAGCCATTCAAACAGAAAATTAGCACTGTACTTTGGATGAATGAGAAATAAACCTGTGTTGTGCTAAACCACTGTAATTTTGCTACAGCGACTAGTTTATTACTCAGACTAATACAGCTACCATCAAGTTTCAAAAGTGTTCTTTAAGCTTCTCTGATGTCATAGTGAAGAGCAAGATAGTATGGTATGGTTTTATCCATGCCACTTAAGATAAGGACACCATAGCTTTCAAGTTGTCTCCCTTCCTTTTCCACGCAGTTCCATTCATTATATTTGTCAGTATAATTTCTGATATAATATTGTTATATGATATACCTTATTAATGATATATAAAGTAATATAATACAACTTAATATAATTTTATATCTAGGCCTAGATTATTGCTAACACGTCAATTTTTTTATACCATATATATTCTTTTTTAAGAATAACTCTTCATCTCAGCATTCAGTTTTATGTTCAGAATGGCCATAGTTATGTAGGATTGTGTTGGTGTTTCACTTGTTCAGTGTTGTTTACCGTGAATCTTCCAGAACATGACTTTCTCTTCCTGGGTTCTTAATTCTATTTCCTTTTTCCAGTTAGCTACAGTACATTTGAACATAAATTTTTCAGAATCCTTGAACATTTTTTTCTTCTTTTGCCTATAAAATGTGTGTGTGTGTGTGTGTGTGTGCGTGACTTATATTTTTTGTTAGAAAGGGCCTAGACTCAAGTTTCTTTTTGTTGATTTTTGCTTGGAATGCTGTGAAGCTTTTTTCAATTTATACTTTTATGTTTTAACAGCTAAGGAAAAAATTTTAAATGATGTCTTT
Organism: Nasua narica; assembly: GCA_028533885.1. Taxonomy (NCBI): domain Eukaryota; kingdom Metazoa; phylum Chordata; class Mammalia; order Carnivora; family Procyonidae; genus Nasua; species Nasua narica. The sequence continues at coordinate 7,364,065 of CM052806.1, forward strand.
AATTCTTACTGCTTTCATTTGTCTTTGTGTCTTACTTCAAGGACTCTGTAATTCCTTGATAGCACCTCTCTTCTCTGCATCTCTTTAGACAGACTCTACCATCTCTTGTAACATATTTTTGCCCTTTAGTCTTGCTCTCTAGGAAACCTGACCAGATTTGCTCCTCATATTACTCTGTGCTGACAAACTTTAATCTTCATTTCTTGCCATAATGAGTGCTCTCACTCTGTTGTATTTTGGGTTTCCTTGCATGATTTTCCTACTTTGACAAGTTCATTCTGCATCTTTAAATTTTTCTCAGCTTCTTCTCTCCTTATGTATTTATTTCAGAGGTCATGTTTTCAACTTGATTTGGGGATACAGAAAAAAAATCCTCCTGATCTAAAATATATATGAGTAAAAGAGCTTCAATTATACGTTTTCTATTTGATATCTTATTATCTTATGCCACTTGCCTGATTTTGCATGCTTATTTCTTAGCATATTCACTCATCCCCATGACACTTCTAACTCATGCTGGTGTAAGGGGCTATTTGCACACCCAATGTTTGTTAACTTGCTGTATGACCCTTTTCCCTACCCACAGTTTTTATTGCCAAATTTCATATAAAAGTAGCAGAAGCAATATTTGTATGTTGTATAGTCTATTCCTGTTATTAATAATAGTTATGTTCTATCCATGTTATTGGATAGTTGCCCTGGACACTGAATTAATGAATACAGAATCACTACTCCCAGGGGAAATTTGAGGTTAACTCCCTACACACCTCTAGAAAGAACATTTTTGTCACTTGATTAAAACGTAACCTTGTTTTATGTGTTTCCACTTAAGGATGAATTATTTAACCTATATTGTTGATTCATTAACGTTGAACTTATGACTAACTGCACTGTAAGTCATGCCTGAATGAGACTTATCTATATGCATTTTTTCTCCATAAGGCATGTCATAGCCTTCCTGTGTTTGGGACAACTAGATAGTACTCAAGCACTACTCTTAAACAGAGAAATCACCATCAAAAAGTAGAAACAGGGGCGCCTGGGTGGCTCAGTGGGTTAAAAGCCTCTGCCTTCGGCTCGGGTCATGATCTCAGGGTTCTGGGATCGAGCCCCGCATTGGGCTCTCTGCCCGGCAGGGAGCCTGCTTCTCCCTCTCTCTCTCTGCCTGCCTCTCTGCCTACTTGTGATCTCTCTCTGTCAAATAAATTAAATCTTTAAAAAAAAAAGTAGAAACACATGAAAAATATTTCACTAAATAGCCCGAGGAGAGCATACCTGCAGAAGGTAGAGTGCTAGCTTACTCAGCTGGGAATGTGTGTGAGGCAACCCAAATTTTTCACTGCTCTGCATGTGTCGGGGAATGACTGTGAAAGTGCTGTCAGTGTTGTTTTGGGGGTTACAAATATATTGTAAGAGGTAGGTAAATTCTAACTTTGAGTTAGTAAGTAATAAAGAACAGGTGTAAATGTTAAAAGCTATTTGGGTCTTTCTGTTTTCATTACCTACCATGTCAAATCCATCCAACCTAATAAACTATCTTAATGTAGCATAGATACGATCACATATTTTCCCCAAATTTTTGCCATTTTTGCCATCGATTGATCTCTATTTCTTACAGCAAATTATGCATTCAGTGCTGACCAAGTGCCAAGCAGGTTGTGCCACAGTGGAATAGTACCAGTACCTGAGAGTGTACTTTTGAACGTATTGATGTATGTTGATAGAACCCTGCCCCACTGATACACAGCCAGAGGCTGGGTGATAGCAGCATGAATGAGGCCAGTTGATCCTGTCCAATGGACATTTTCCTGAGATTGGATTAAGGTATAATTTTCTCTAGTCTTTCTTGCTCTTAAGCTTTAAAACTATGAACAGGGTCTAATAAAATATATTTTTAAAAATTTTTATTTATTTATTTGACAGAGAGAGAAATCACAAGTAGGCAGAGAGGCAGGCAGAGAGAGAGCGGGAGGCAGGCTCCCCGCCGAGCAGAGAGCCCCATGTGGGGCTCAATCCCAGGACCCTGAGATCATGACCTGAGCCAAAGGCAGAAGCTTTAACCCACCGAACCATCCAGGCGCCCCTAATAAAATATTTTTATAACACTATTAAATATCTAGCAATATTTATCAAAGTGCATTTTTAATTTGTGGTAACTACACCTGCTTCACTGCAATCTCCCACTATGGGTTACCTGTTACCTGCATTCTGGTTTTCTGATGTTTGTGATTTCTGAGTGCATGTAGAGTTCGGGAAGCAGTACTCATGTTGGAAGGACTACTTTGAAAGAGCATCTCTGAGAGAGAGTGGAGTGGAAGCCAACTCCCTTGCCGGTAATGCCTGGAAGTCAGAGAGGGAAGCATTGCTCAGATTTTAGAAGGGAATGTGGCATGTAGGACCTTGAGAAGATGAATCATTAGACACCAAGGTGCCCAGACTTCAGAAAGACCTTTTAGTGCCTCACCACTTTTAAGATCTCATGGGGATTTGACAAAAGAAACCAAAATTTTGCCATTTGCAATGATATGGATAGAACAAGAGGGTATTATGCTAAGCAAAATAAGTCAATCAGAGAAAGACAATTATCATATGATCTCTCTAATATGAGGAATTTGAGAGGCAGGGCAGGGAGTCATTGGGGGAAGAGGAGGTAAAAATGAAACAAGAAGGGACCAGGGAGGGAGACAAACCATAAGAGACTCTTAATCTCAGGAAACAAACTGAGAGTTGCTGGAGGGGAGGGAGGTGGGAAGGATAGGGTGGCTGAGTGATGGACATTGGGGAGGGTATATGCTATGGTGAGTGCTGCGAACTATGTAAGACTGATGATTCACAGACCTGTACCTCTGAAACAAATAATACATTATATGTTAATTTAAAAAGATATCATGGGCTTTGAATAGTAGCTCATCTCTGGTTACTATTGTGAATCAAAGGCCATGGGAATTATTTTGGACAGTGCAATTTCCTTGGGACTTTTGTATAGGCCTAGACTAATAAGGGATCCAGATCCAGCACTGCAATTAAATTCAATTTAGCAAATAAGAAAAAACTGTATTTCTTATATTTGTATTTCATACATTCCATATGGTGATACAAAATTCTTAAGACCAACTTAATATGAAACCTTAAGCAAATTACTTTGCCTTTTTAATTTTCAACTTCCTTATTTGTAAAATAAGGGCAGATATGCTTACCTTGTAGGGTTGTTTTGGAGATTGGTTATTTTATGTGTAGGTCAACTTGTAGTGAGGGAGAAGAGCAGGGCTGGCTCCTTTTGCTTACACTTGCCTTCTTGTGTGTTCTCCCCCACCCACCCCCGCTGGACACCATAGGTCAGAGTGTGGCTCAGCCCTCCTTTGAGCTAATTGGCCCAGACCACCTGTGGGTTGGGTTTGGGTTAGCCAATAGGAACATGGAACCCCTGACCGGGAAAGACTATAAACCCCGCCTTTTGCCCACCAAACTTGTGTGCCAATTCTGGCCAGGGTGATAGGCTAGTCCAAACAGTTACTAAACAACTTTCTGTGTGTTACAATCTCATTGGCCACTGGCCCCTATAAAACTGCTGCGCTTTTTGAAACTCACTTTTTTTCTCTACATCACGCCACTGCATTGGTGAGTGTGGGAGACTGAGCTCCAGCTAGCTCGAATAAAGGGCTCTTTGTTTTTGCATCGGACTCGGCTCCCTGGTGGTCTTTGGGGATCTCAAAATCTGGGCATAACAGTAGGTCTTAGCACCTGATGCTCAGTCAATATTGTACGGAGTTCTCTCCTTCCAGCTGTCCTCTGAGTTCTCTGTCATTTTAAGGACATCCTTACTGTCAAGCATTTATATTTGTCCTTTCATTTTTATAGAAGTTTGCAACCATGCATTTATACAGATACACCAATATTTTGATAGGGTCATATCCTCATTTCATCCACTGGTGAGTGTTGGGTCTGCTAGGTTGACTACTTTGCTATTCTGTTCTTCTCTATCATACCTGCAAATCACTCCAGATCTGCCTGAGCAGACACCCCCCTTTCCTTAGGTACAATGACTCTTTCGACTTTAATTATTTATAGTTTCTTATTTAAATAGTAGGTAGGTATGGGCATATAGTGTATTTTATCAGTTATTTTATTCATTTACATCTGAAATCTTCTTACAAGTGGTTTAAGGACACTTACAAATATAATATCAATTTAAAAAATTACACTAAAATTAAGTAGGTAAAAAAATATGGGCAAAAGAAAAATAAAACAGAAAATTGGGATACCAGATGGTTTCATTAAAAATACTGAACATGCAGGGAAAAAATGTGTCAAACATATAGGAAGTGTATTAATGTGTCAAACATATAAAAACTATATTAATTATATTGTTATGTTTGTGTCTGATCAGGGAACTGTTTTTTTTTTCTTTTGCTGCCCAAAAGATTTTTAAACATTCTCAAAGATAATGCAGTTTATACTAACTTCCCACTCAATCTTTTATACTCATTGATCCATAGAGTAATAGTGACACTGAAATGAATCTTTATGCTTGTAATTATCACAGGAATTTAAAAAGAATATTAAACCAGATTTTGACAGATTTGGGCCAACAAGTAAACCTTTATTGAAAAAAAAAAAAGGCTATTTTAAGAAAAGGGAAGCACAAGGGAAATAGTAATTATGTCCCTAAAGCATCAATATTTACAAAAGTGACTATAGAAGAAGATTGTTTTCCATGATTTTAATAGAGCACATTTACTTCTCTCTCAGAAAGAAGGCATCTCCCTGTAGCTCTCTGAAAGTGCTCAGAGCATGCTGTAACACAATTTTTCTTAAAGATTTTATTTATTTATTTATTTGACAGAGAAAGAGATCACAAGTAGGCAGAGAGGCAGGCAGAGAGAGGGGGGGAAGCAGGCTCCCCGCCGAGCAGAAAGCCTGATGTGGGGCTTGATCCCAGGACCCTGAGATCATGACCTGTGCCAAAGACAGAGGCTTTAACCCAGGGAGCCAGCCAGGTGCCCCTGTAACACAATTTCAAAAGAAAAGCACCCCTACTCTGAAGTACACTGATAGCTTCAGAGGTGAAATTATTGACTATTTAAACAAGAAATTAGTTTTCATGCAAGGCAAATTTAAATTCATCTTCAAGTGTTTAAGATTGATAACAAATATCTTGAGAAGCAAGATATTTTAGAACAAAAATTAGTAAATTCTTTTTTAAAGTCAGGCAATGTAAAAAAAATGTTTCTTACTGACTTGCTTTTGTAATAAAATACTTGAATTTTTGTAACATTTACTTAAGCTATAAACATAATAATGAAATAATCACCTGTGAGCCCTCTATTCAAATTATGAGTTAAGACCCTGCCAATATCACTGAAGTTTACCTGTGTGTTTTCATGCTCCCACCTCCTGCCTCCTTCCCCAGAGGTAGCTACTACTCTGAAATCCTTGTAGTTTACCACATATTCGTGGATCTTTATTTTTTTTAATTTTTTAATTTTTTTATTAACATATAATGTATTATTTACCCCAGGGTACAGGTCTGTGAATCATCAGGCTTACAGATTTCACAGCATTTGCCATAGCACATACCCTCCCCAATGTCCATATCCCTATCCACCCAACCACCTCCCAGCAACCCTTAGTTTGTTTCGTGAGTTTAGGAGTCTCTTATGGTTTGTCTCCTTCCCCATCCCATCTTGTTTCATTTCTCTTCCCCACTCCCCCATAACACCCTGCCCTGCCTCTCAAATTCTTCATATCAGAGCGATCATGTGATAATTGTCTTTCTCTGACTGACTTATTTCGCTTAGCATAATACCCTCTAGTTCCATCCACGTCGTTGCAAATGGCAAGATTTCGTTTCTCTTGATGGCTGGATAGTATTCCATTGAATATATATACCACATCTTCTTTATCCATTCATCTGTGGATGGACATCTAGGTTCTTTCCATAGCTTGGCTATTGTGGACATTGCTGCTATAAACATTCAGGTGCATGTGACCCTTCGGATCACTACATTTGAATCTTGAGGGTAAATACCCAGTAGTGCGATTGCTGGGTCGTAGGGTAGCTCTATTTTCAACATTTTGGGGA
>CM052806.1:7370646-7414870 GCA_028533885.1 Nasua narica
AGGCAATGTGATGCCCCCTGCTTTGTTTTTCTTTTTCAACATTTCCTTAGCAATTCGGGGTCTTTTCTGGTTCCATACAAATTTTAGGATTGTTTGTTCCAGCTCTTTGAAAAAAACTGGTGGAATTTTGATCGGGATGTCATTGAAAGTATAGATTGCTCTGGGCAGTATAGACATTTTAACAATGTTTATTCTCCCGATCCATGAGCATGGAATGCTTTTCCACCTTTTTGTGTCTTCTTCAATTTCTTTCATGAGTGTTCTATAGTTCCTCGAGTACAGATCCTTTACTTCTTTGGTTAGGTTTATTCCCAGGTATCTTATGGTTCTTGGTGCTACAGTAAATGGAATCGATTCTCTAATTTCCCTTTCCATATTTTCATTGTTAGTGTATAGGAAAGCAATGGATTTTTGTGCATTGATCTTTGTATCCTGACACATTACTGAATTGCTGTATGAGTTCTAGTAGTTTGGGGATGGGGTCTTTTGGGTTTTCCATATAAAGTATCATGTCATCTGCGAAGAGAGAGAGTTTGACTTCTTCATTTCCAATTTGAATACCTTTTATTTCTTTATGTTGTCCGATTGCTGTCGCTAGGACTTCTAGTACTATGTTGATCAAGAGTGGCGAGAGTGGGCATCCTTGCCGTGTTCCTGATTTCAAAGGGAAGGCTGTCAGCTTTTCCCCATTGAGAATGATATTTGCGGTGGGCTTTTCATAGATAGACTTTATGATGTTGAGAAATGTTCCTTCTATCCCTATACTTTGAAGAGTTGTAATCAGAAACGGATGCTGAATTTTGTCAAATGCTTTTTCTGCATCTATTGACAGGATCATGTGGTTCTTCTCTCTTCTCTTGTTGTTTTGTTCTATCACATGGATTGATTTGCGAATGTTGAACCATCCTTGCCTCCCAGGGATAAATCCCACCTGGTCATGATGAATAATCTTTTTAATGTGGTTTTGGATCCTATTAGCTAGGATCTTGTTGAGAATCTTGGCATCCATATTCATCAGGGATATTGGTCTGAAATTCTCCTTTTTGATGGGGTCTTTACCTGGTTTGGGGATCAGGGTAACGCTGGCTTCATAGAAAAAGTCTGGAAGTTTTCCTTCTGTTTCTATTTTTTGAAACAGTTTCAGGAGAATAGGTATTATTTCTTCCTTGAATGTTTGGTAGAATTCCCCAGGGAATCTGTCAGGCCCTGGACTCTTGTTTTTTGGGAGGTTTTTGATCACTGCTTTAATCTCATTACTAGATATTGGTCTATTCAGGTTGTCAATGTCTTCCTGTTTCAGCCTTGGAAGATTATGGGTTTCCAGGAATGCATCCATTTCTTCTAGGTTGTTTAGCTTATTGGCATATAGCTGTTGATAATAATTTTTGATGATTGTTTCTCTTTCCTTTGGATTAGTCGTGATCTCTTCCCTTTCATTCATAATTTTGTTAATTAAGGTCCTCTCTCTTTTCTTCTGGATGAGTTTGGCCAGTGGCTTATCGATCTTATTGATTTTTTCCAAAAATCAACTTCTGGATTCATTGATCCATTCTACTGTTTCTTTCGTTTCTAACTCGTTGATCTCTGCTCTAATCTTGATTATTTCCCTTCTTGTGTGTGGGGTTGGCTTCATTTGTTGTTGATTTTCCAGTTCTTTAAGTTGTAAAGAGAGCTGGTGTATTTGGTATTTTTCTATGTTTTTGAGTGAAGCTTGGATGGCTATGTATTTCCCCCTAAGGACCGCCTTTGCCGTATCCCATAGGTTTTGGATCGATGTGTTTTCATTCTCATTGGTCTCCATGAATTGTTTAAGCTCATCTTTGATTTGCTGGTTGATCCCCGCATTCTTGAGCATGTTGGTCTTTAGTCTCCAAGTGTTTGAATTCCTTCCAAACTTTTTCTTGTGGTTGAGTTCCAGTTTTAAAGCATTGTGGTTAAAAGGCCCTAGGATTTTCAGAATGGTGAGTGAGCATTGGTTTCAACTTAAAGGTACCAACTGCATTAGCCCCTAAAAGGAGAATCAGCCTTTCCTTTGAATCTTTGAAGCCAGACATTGATTGACTTCTCCTCTCTAGATATGGAAATCCTAAATGGCATCATCTTCCAATGGAAGCCTTTTTCATTGACACTGAAAATCTGTTATTAGTGCAACTTCCTTCATTAATGATTTTAACTAGATAGCCTGGAAAAATCAGCTCTTGCTGCTTCACGTTGCACTTTTTTTTTAAAGATTTTATTTATTTATGACAGAGAAAGATATTGAGAGAAGGAACACAAGCATGGGGGAGCTGGAGAGGGAGAAGCAGGCTCCCTGCTGACAGGGAGCCTGATGTGGGGTTTGATCCCAGGACTGTGGGATCATGACCTGAGCTGAAGGCAGACGCTTAACAATTGAGCCACCCAGGTGCCCCTCACCTTGCTTTCTGTATCATGATGATGGCTTCTTTCCTTAAACCTCATGAGACGACCTCTGTAGCTTCAAACCTTTCTTCTGCAGCTTCCCCACCTCTCTCAGCCTTCACAGAATTGAAGACAGAGTTAGGGCCTTGCTCTGGATCAGGCTTTGACTTAAGGGAATATTGAGGCTGGTTTGATTTAGACCACTAAAATTTTCTCCATATGAACTGGAGTAACACTTCCAATTTCCTTCAATAAGTCTTCCTTTGCATTCACAACTTGGTGTTTTGCCTCAAGAGGCCTAGATTTTGACCTATCTCATCTTTTCGTATGTCTTCCTCATTAGGTTTAATCATTTCTAGCTTTTGATTTAAAGTGAAAAGAGTATGACTCTTCCTTTCATTCAACATGTAGAGGACATTGTAGGGTTATTAATTGACCCAAGGTCAATATTGTTGTGTGTCAAGGAACAAGAAGGGATGAGGAGAGGAGAGAGATGGGGGAACACAAGTTGGTGGAGCAATCAGTACACACAACATCAGTGAAGTTTGCTGTCTTACATAGGTGTGGTTCATGGCACCCCCAGAACAATTACAATAGCTCAAAGATTGCTGCCTACAAATCACCATAGTAAATAAAATAATAATTTAAAAATTTGAAACATTATGAGAATTGCCAAAATGTGACACAGGGACATGAAGTGAGAGAACGTTGTTGGAAAAAATGGCTCATCATGGGGTTGCTACAAACCTTCAATTTTCAAAAAAACAATATCTGCAAAGCACAATAAAGCAAAGTGCAATAAAATGAGGTATACCTGTATTAAAAATTATTATATCATGGCACATAGAAAAAATAGTCTTCAGTAAAGGAATACTTTTATTATTAGCATTTAATGTAAGTAAATGCTTATAGTCTCTTTTTTTTTTTTTTCTGGACTTTTTAGAGTTAGACTTACTTATGATCCACAGTCTAGCTTTGTCCAAAAAGTATTTTAGAGGGTAGAAAAGAAAAATGGGATGAGATGTTAACTCCTTTGGCCCCTGTTCTAATTTCACACCCTTTTGGAAAAAGCAATGGACGGGAAGAACTGTCAAAGTAGCAGCCTTCCTAAATTGCTAGCAAAGACAGTCCACAAGTGCCACCTCGCCAGGAGAAGAGTGGGTTTCCTCCTGTGGGTTTCCTCCTAGGTATCAGCAGCCACCTGGAGAAACCTGGTGTGGTTGTTTGCCCTGATTGTGTAAGTCAGTGGGATACACAACAGACCTGCATTAGCAAGCCGTATTCCACTGTTTTTATTAATAACCCTGAGCTCATCCCACAAACCAAGTTTGGTTTCCACCCTATTCAAGGTCTCTTTGTTTATGAATGACTTTCCTGATGAAACCAGAATCAGTAACAAAGACAGTAGTGAGGGAGACATGTGGAGCTTAAATATTTGTAAAGAACTTTCCACCATTTGTATGAATCCTGGCCATATCCTTAATTAGTTGTAAGTATAACCGAGAATTTTTCTTCTTTTTGTCAACCATACAGTCTTTCCATTCATCTTGCTGCCGAAACAAGATACTTAAACACTCCAAGTACATATATCTACAGAAGACCTTCTCTCCCTGGTAAAGTTTCTCACCAAATACAATTATAGCCTTTATGAGTATTTATACACTTCCCTACAAATTAGCATTGTTGTATTCTAACATAATAGCTTTCCTTTTAGAAGATACCTCTTTGTTTTCTCATAAACTTTTCTCATTTTTTAGACCTAACACTTCCACAAAATGCCCTCATTTAAATGTTCAGTGAGAAAGTAGCAATGTTTAACCCTTCTAAAACATCTCTGGGTCAGATTTCAGTACATGCAGTCCATGAAGTAGCAAGCCAAAAAGGTTAGACAATTGCTTGTTGTAATTCACCAGAGACTATGGGTTTCCTTCCTTACAAGGTGCAGCAGCCTAATTAACATGCTGAAAATACCTTCTCAACACAACTATGCTTAAGACATTTGCAGAAGATGACTTTCAGCTGCCCACAGAGATGCCAAAGGCGCTTGGGCCTTGTTTGAAAAAAATTTTGACATGATTGCCAAGTTTCAGAAAAAGCTTTCAATTTTATCACATTCTTTGACATCCTCTTTTAAAGAGATTGAAAAAAATGTGGGCTTTTTTTTTTTTTTTTTGGTCTTCTTGGTTGGAAGTGTTGGAATAAAAGCCTCAAAGCTTTTTGCAACTGAAAGAGTTAAAACAGTCTATGTGGCAGAATATCAAATCCCACCACTTCTTCTTGCCAAACAGGGGGGAAAAAATCAAAGCAACAAGAAGGAAGAGAAAAGAGGAATATCCTTGTTAGTAAATCAATCAGTTTCTACATAATAATCCTCTTATATCCATCCCTCAAGGTGGGGAGAGGAGAGCCCTCTTATCAGGGGGTCTTCGGTGAAATCTATACCAAGGTCTGTTGACTCTCTCATGGTTGACAGTCCATATTTAGTCCTATTTATCTGGATTTCAGGATCATCTTATGGAAATGATCCTCTAGTCCAATTATAGGAGTACTTAGTAATTTTATCGCTTTACTCATTAATATTAATTAGTGCTTGGAGGGGAAAGAGGACAAGGAACAGCTCCTCATATCCAAGCTAATTAACTTTGTCTAGCTTGTATGAAAGTGAGAAAGTACTTTATTAAAAACGATAAGATAAGCACACAAGGGACTTTTATTTTCTGCTTAGGCTAAATGTGATAACATTTGGCTCTTTGTGAGCATCTTAGAATTGCCAGCAAGAATAAAAGGATTGTTACTGGAAAGTAAAGGCTCCAGCACGGTTTCCAAGGCACCCACTCAGCTGGTGGTAATGTAGATTTGACGTTTTCATGCTACTTTAGAAAACGAAGGGTGGTTTCCAAGCCCCATATTTAGGACATGATAAGATTACAAATAACAGAAAAGTAAGGTAACATAAATACTTGTGACTTCTTTTTCAGTATTATAGATTTATATGTTACCTAATCTATATTGATACAGTGAGTTGAAACCCTTTTAATTTAATGCCTAAAATGTATTTAGTTTACAGTTAGGATTAGGAACATTTTTTTTTAAACCAAAGATTTCAGTAGATATATTCCCTCTCCTCTATGAATAAAACACTAGGAAACATGTAAGGTTAGTAGCATTTGAAGCTTGGTATTCCACACATTTTTTTACCATAATTTTCATTGATTCACTTGTTCTTTTTTAATAAGATTTTATTTATTTGTTTGACAGACAGAGAGAGAGAGAGAGATAACAAGTAGGCAGAAATGCAGGCAGAGAGAGAGGGGGAAGCAGGCTCTCCACTTAACAGAAGAGCCTGATGCGGGGCTAGATCCCCGGACCCTGAGATCATAACCTGAGCCAAGGGCAGAGGGTTTAACCCACCGAGCCACGCAGGTGGCCCTGATTCACTTGTTCTTTTGGAAAATTTGATTGAAGAAACTATGTTGAGCTCTAAAACTTTAGAAATAAATACAAAATTTAAAACAAGGTACCCTGATTATTCTCCATGTTTATACTTTGTGTTCGCCCATGACCTTTGAGAAACAGACACCGAGACAAGATTCAATGTGAGAATTTTATTGGGTAATAAAACAGAAAATGAGGCACTAGGAGCTGAGAAAAGCCTGGAGAGGCATTAGACTGCACTGCAAGCCTGACCCTGAATGAAGGGGAGAGGGAAGTGGACACATTCCAGATCCCCATGTAGCCAATAAGAAAGATGAAGCAAGACTATCAGGGGGTCCTTGAGAAACAGTTACCTCTCAAGAGACCCATGTCCCTCTAAATGGGCCTGCTTTAGTACCCCTGCTGCTCAGCTGATGGCTGGGAACAGTTCATCAGAAGCATGGCTTTGGTTCAACCATGGCAATGAATTTCAGAACAAGTAGCTGGGCTCTTGGTCATTATGCTTCTTGGACTTAGAGGCTGTGAGAGGCATTCTCCTGGCTGCCATAGGCTCTCTTGACATCTTTATTAAAATGTTACCTATTTCAATTCGTCTTCCTGACATTTTTTTACTAACAGTAAAAATTGGAATCTTATTTATGCCCAAATCATAAAATGTTGATTTTTTTTTTATAGAATTAGATTTTGGAAACGGTACTGTGAAATCCCTAAAATATCTAATTCTTCAGTCCAAAATCTAAACGTATTTGTGGTTTATATATTCAGTGCTTGATTCCAACCTGAAGGCAATGAAATGCATTTGCAAAAAAAGAGCAAAGCTTTAAAATCTTCCATAACCAAATAGCATACAAAATATAGACTATAGAGGAAAGCATCAGTGATCTCCGAATGTGACTTCTATTTCTTCTGGGAATCTTGAATTGGTGTCTTTGAATTGATATCAAACTTGGCATCTTTCTACCATTGAAATCAAGGCCATTGTGAATTCAAAGCATTGTCCAGCCTTATTGATATCTTTCATATCAGGATATCAGTTTAATTTGAGGCCATTGGGTCTTTTCGACCTTTTGCCAGTTTGGAACTTGAGTGTTTGTTGGGGAGTTTTTTGGGAGCTCTTTGCCTGTAATAATTCTCTATTCTCAGATGGCCTTACTGGCTTAAGTATTTGTCTATATTTTTAGTGCTTTTGCAAAGTTTTGAAGTTTTATGTCATATAATAGAGAGATCATGGTTTTTGAAGTCAAACAGACCTCAGTAAGTCACATCTGCCACTTATTCATTGCATGACTTTAGACAAGTTGAACCTTTCTGAACATGCTTCCTTCTCTGTAATTTAGGGACAACAACTCCCACCTTGTAGGTGGCTGTGGGAAAGAAATGAGGCAGCTACATCATCTGAACCTGAGGATCTCCATCTGTGCTGTTATGCTAACTGGCATTTTGTCTCCCCATGTAAGGTCCCTGGAGGCTCACAGGTCTCAAGCCGGCCAGCTACATTGCCCAGGTGCTGAGCACAGTCCCTCAGAAGCTGGTTGCACAATGTCTGTGCTGATAGCCTATGGCCTCCCATGGTCTGTACTCGTGGAATCCCTCCTTCAGCTCATGTGCCAACTGCTACTCCATCATGCCCAACGCTGTCCCCTGCTTGTAACAGTGAGGGAGTGTTGTCTGAAAAGGTCCAGGAGTTTAGGAAGTGGGACCAGTCTGTGGTCCTGGGTACCAGCAATCAGGCGTGTGTATATGGCATGGCCCCTCTTGCCTGTTTTCTCACTCATCTATAAACTCTTCCTCTGCCAAGGCTCTCATCTTCATCTTCTCCTGCTCTTTTTTTAAATTAAGTTTTTAATTATAATTCCAGAGTAGTTAACATACAGTGTTACATTATTGTAGGTGTATAGCATAGTGATTCAACAATCTTATACATTACTCAATGCTCATCATGATAATTGTACTCTTAATCCCCATCCCCTATTTCCCCTATCCCCCTACCAACCTCCTTTCTGGTAACCATCGGTTTGTTCTCTGTAGTTAAGAATCTATTTCTTTGTCTCTCTCTCTGTCCCTCTCACCTTCTCTCTTTTCCATTTGCTCATTTGTTTTGTTTCTTGAATTCCACATATGAGCGAAATCATGTTATTTGTCTTTCTCTGACTTATTTCACTTAGCATAATATTCTCTACCTCCATCCATGTCATTGCAAATGACAAGATTTCATCCTTTTTTTCTTTCTAAATTTTTATTTAAATTCTAGTTAGTTAACATATAGTGTAATATTGGTTCCAGGAGTAGAACTTAGTGATTCATCCCTTACATACAACACTCAGTGCTCATCATAATAAGTGCCCTCCTTAACACCCATCACTCATCTAGCCCACTTCCCACCCACCCCCTCCAACAACCCTCAGTTTGTTCTCTATTGTTAAGAGTCTCTTATGGTTTGCTTCCCTCTCTCTTTTTTACCCCTTCTCATGTTCATCTGTTTTGTTCCCTAAATTCCACATATCAGTGAAATCATATGGTATTTGTCTTTCTCTTACTGACTTATTTCACTTAGCATAATACACTTTAGTTCCATGCACATCCTTACAAATGGCAAGATTTCATGCTTTTTGGTGGCTGAGTAATATTCCATTATAGATATGACAATACATATTACATAATACATATATACCTCCCCTACATCTTTATCCATTCATCAGTCAATGTACATTTGGGTTTTTTCCATAATTTGGCTGTTGATAATACTGCTATAAATATCGAGGTGCACATATCCCTTCAAATTTGTTATTTTTGTACACTTTGGGTAAAGACCTAGTAGTGCAATTGATGGATGGTGACATAGTTTTATTTTTTAACTTTTTGAAAAACCTCCATACTGTTTTCCAGAGTAGCTGTACCAGTTTGAATTTCCAATGTAGAGGGTTCCATTTTCTTCACATTCTCAACAATACCTGTTATTTCCTGTATTATTAATTTTAGCCATTCTGACAGGTGGGAGGTGATATCTCATCCTGGTTTTGATTTGTATTTACCTGATGAGTGATGTTGAGCATTTTTTCATGAGTCTGTTAGCCATGAGTCTGTTAGCCATGTTAGCTTTGGAAAAATGTCTATTTGTGTCTTCTGCATATTTTTTAACTGGATGATTTGTTTTTCTTGGGTGTTGAGTTTGATAGGTTCTTTGTAGATTTTGGATACTAATACCTTATCAGGTATGTCATTTGCAAATATCTTCTGCCATAGGTTGCCTTATAGTTCAGTTGATTGGTTTTTTTTTTTTTTCACTGTAGAGAAGCTTCTTATCTTGATGAAATCCCAAAAGTTCATTTTTGCTTTTGTTACCCTTGCCTCCAGCAACATTTCTAGTAAGAAGTTGCTGCAGCCAAGGTCAAAGAGGTTGCTGCCTGTGTTCTCCTCTAGGATTTTGATGGTCTCCTGTCTCACATTTATATTTTTCCTCAATTTTGAATTTATTTGTGTATATGGTACAAGAAAGTGGTCCAGTTTCATTCTTTAGCATGTTGCTGTCCAGTTTTCCCATCACCATTTGTCAAAGAGACTGTCTTTTCTCCATTGGAGATTCTTTCCTGCTTTGTTGACCATACCGTTGTGGGTTCACTTTTGGGTTTTCTATTCTGTCCCATTGGTCTATGTGTCTGTTTTAGCACTGGTACTATACTGTCTAGACTATAGCTTTGTAATACAGCTTAAAGTCTAAAATCATGACACCTTCACCTTTGCTTTTCTTTTTCAAGATTGCTTTAGCTATTCAGGATTTTTGTGATTCCATACAAATTTTAGGATTGTTCTAGTCCTGTGAGAGGATTTAATTCTTTTTTATGGCTGAATGCATCTTCTCCTGCTCTTAAATACTGTTTACCCTACTCTTTTCACTGCATTCACTAATTTCCTGCTTTGCCACACCTGATTTAGATGCCCTACCAGGAAGGGGGTCCTCACAGTGCTAAGTATGTGCCTGATGGGACTCCTTAATGCCCTTTCACCTGGTTTCCTGCCTCTTAGAAGCAGCCATACCAATCTAGGTGGCCTGACCTTCGAGCTTCTGCTTATCACATACCCTGGGAGATTCTCCTACAAGCTGTTTGCTCTTTGAGAGTTGGTTAGGTTGGACATTCCTGAAAGATGCTGAAAGACAGAACTTTGGCTCAAGTTTTTTAAAAGGCCTTTTTGTTGCCCTTGCAGAGGGTCAGAATTGTTTGTGTGCTTACTTCTCAGTACATTTGCTTTTTTGTTCATGAAGTCGTAGAAGGAAACAAATGTTGAGCAAGGAGAAGCTTCAATTACACAGATTTCCTGATCTGCAGTGGAAGGCAATCTGCAGGGTAGGGCATTTGTTATATATCTGCAGTGTATTTGGCTCCTTTAATTTCTTGTATCTACCAGAACACAGTCTCAGTTGCAATGAGGGGTCTTGTGAGTTCAGGGACTCTGAAAGGGCTGGGGAAGGTGGGAAATCCCTATGCTCAGGATGACCTGCACAGCCCAAGGTAAACACTGATGTGGGTATCTGGGATAGACATTGTTGAATGTTGGGTGCCAGGACTAGGGTGATGTAAGTAGGCATGCATCTTGGCTGTGAAATTTGTAAAAATTTGTAAAAAAAATATTTTCCAATATTTTTTATTTTGCAAAATAAAATATTTTGCAATATTTTTGGAAAACATATTGCAAATGCAGTATTTTTGAACATCAAAATGTGTGCAGAAAAATACATTATGAACAAGATATCGAAATTTTAAATGAAGAGAGGATCAGTAACTTTGTCATGCCAAGCCAGACTGGAGCTGGCAGCAAAAGGAAAAGCCAATAATGCCAATTCTGTCTTTATTAAAAGTTTTTTAAAAATAAATAAAAGTCTTAATAATTTATTGATTATGGGCTTTTTGCATTCATTTGATTTTTCAAAAGACTGCATTAAAAGATTACTTTTTTGCACTATTGAGTCTTTTAGCACCCTTAAACTTTGAGCCCAAGGCAAGTCCTCACCCATCACACCCTAGTTCCAAACTTGCTGGCAGCCACTGTATTTAAAGAGCATTCCTTTGACTCCCTTTCATCTTTCATTTTATGTCCTTTCATTTTCTGCCTACTGGCAGAAGGTAGTTGTGGCTCAAGGGCCACGAAAGTACCATCTATCAGAAGCTGTATTGACAGTATTTAATATTAATCTGCATGTGATTTACTTTTGGCTTTGTGACTCAATCTGCTTCTCCACCAGAAATCCTTCAGGGGAAAATTGAGCAGTACCAGAGTAAATTAATAATGAAAAAAAGAAATTATTTTTCAAAATAGGTTTTCAAACACTATAAACCTTCAGGCTGTTTTAAAATAAGAGCTTTATTTCTCACACCAACATGTCTTCTAAGTAGAGTGATAGTCCTCTCGTTTATGAGATTATCACATGGTGGTGTATCAGAGGCATATTTCAACCTTTCGCCAATTGGGAGTCATCACTAGTAGGCAGCCTATGTGTGTAGAGCAGTTGTAGGGCGCATGTCCTTTACGCTGTGCCTCACGCTCATATCATAAGATAGCATGACACGGAAGGAAGTGCATAGGATTGATCAAAAGGTATTGATTTCTCATTTGTCACTTATTACCAGGGTAAGCTTCAACTTTTCTAAGTCTTTTCTAAGTCTAACTACATTCTTTCAATAGAAATACCAAAAGTCTTCCCAGGGTTGTTGGAAAGAACAAATTGAATCACAGGGGGAAATGCTTTGAAAACTGCCAAAGAGCTCTACAAATAAAACAAGTTCTTTCCTTGATCAATGTGCAACCATGGGGCTGATGAGGCTCTGCAGGGAGCCGAGGCTGACGTCTCTAGAAGCCCAGAGAATGTCTAGCTTGCATTTTTAGTGGTAGTCTGTTATTCTAAAACACACTAACTATATAAAAAGATGGTGAAAGGAAATCCTTAGAGGTCTTCACTGAGAAGTTGTTACTTATAAAATGCAAAATAATCATAAAGATTAGCTTGCGACAAAGTTTCTTGAGAAAGGTATGTGGACCTGAAATGTAGCTTGCTAATTGCGCAAGAGTTTCACTGATGTAGCAGTGGCAAAATAACAAACAAGAGGTGGAAAATGCTCTACGGAGAAGATAATTGTTTCTTTAGGAAATGGAACAGTTGCACCAACTCCTGGAACTAAAGAGCCAATGAATCTTAACTAATTGGATTAGAAATTGGTCATCTCTGCTTTAAAAGTGTCCTAGCTATTGGAAACTGAAATAGTCCCTTAACACATCTGATGGGAAAACCAAAGATAAAATTATCCTTTAGGGTTTACATGTGTCAGATAAACTGATGTCATTTTTTAAAGAGTAATTAATTTTAAAAGCCCTCAATTTAGAGAATGCCAGTTGTATTGATTTCACTGCCCTTCTATGGTCAGTGAGCAGGTGATATACAAAAGTCTTGTCTTTAGTTAAGCTGATGGCAATGGCTTGTGACAAAGGAAAAATAATCATTTTTTACTGGCTACACTGTAGGATGTGCTATTTGAACATGATGTTAGAGATGGATCAGCTCCTATCTGACAGGGTCCTTGGTTGGCATTAGTTTCATCTCTGGAAACTACAATGCTCCAGAAGAACGCTTCAAGGAAAATTTCACTGCCATTTTGGAGAAAGTAGGCAGGTGCTTCTTATACTGTGTAGTTATCCCAGATCCCAAGGCTGTAATTTCTTGCAGTGAAGGATTTATTTGATATTACATAGTGGTCAGGTCTCCTAAAATATTTTCCAATTGTAAACTAAAATATCTTAGTAGGTGAGCCTATTTTTAAATGTCAGCACTTTTCAGGCAGCATTTTAGAAACTTGAGCATTATATAAAACCCATTATAGAAAAGTAGCAGACACTTGCTATTGATTTAGATTATTTTTATTATACTGTTACTTAAAATACAATAAACACTGTGATGCACTGAGCAGAATCATCGTGTGCGCACACTGGGTTGCCTGGGCAATAAGCAAGAAGGGACCAGTAGATTCATCTTCTCCCTCCGCCATCAGCAACTCCCTTCCTCTGACAGTAGGGTCTGGCCTGCCTTTTACAGACTACTCCCGAGATAGCTGGTGCCCACATCACCAGTGCTGCTCCAGTTACCCCCATTGAAAAGTATTCACATACCTGCCCAGTAAAGGGAAACACCCACATGGGGGATGTTCCACCATCAAATTACACTGCCCTTGGCTTTCCTCTCCATGGGGTGATGGAAAGAGGGCAATCCTGTGCTTTCCCTGTGCCTCATTAGTTTTTTCTTTCCTCAATATGCCCTATCCTTTATTGTTTTCCTTATGGACCTAGTTGGGAACTAGTTTTTATAATAAACATGGGAACGCCTGGGTGGCTCAGTGGGTTAAAGCCTCTGCCTTCGGCTCATGTTATGATCTCAGGGTCCTGGGATCAAGCCCAACATCGGGCTCTCTGCCCTGCAGGGAGCCTGCTTCCTTCTCTCTCTCTCTCTCTCTCTCTCTCTCTGCCTACTTGTGATCTCTCTCTGTCCAATAAATAAAATCTTAAAAAAAAAAGAATGGGGAACTAGTTCTTGAAAGAAAATAGATGGTGGGGTGCCTAGGTGGCTCAGTGGGTTAAGCCTCTGCCTTCAGCTCAGGTCATGATCTCAGGGTCCTGGGATCAAGCCCCTCATCAGGCTCTCTGCTTGACAGAGAACCTGCTTCCTCCTCTCTCTCTGCCTGCTTCTCTGCCCACTTGTGATCTCTCTCTCTGTCAAATAAATAAATAAATAAAATCTTAAAAAAAGATATAATAAACACAAAAATAGGTGAAAATGCCCTATACATTTGGCTCCTCTACAACCAGGAAACCAAATTTTTAAGATTAAGTACAAGTGTAAAAAAAATCATACTAACATTAATGTAATACAATAATCGATTGTTGTTTGGGTGAAACTAAAGCATCGAGTTTAATACAAGAAAAGAGCAGCCTTAGTTTCAGTAGTGTGTTAGTCTATTTCTGTATTGTAACCGGAAAGATATTAATTTTAGAGAATGCCTGTTTGGAACAGTTCGATGGGCAAAGTGTTATTCATAACTTCAAGGCTTTTTTAGTATGTAGACTTCCTATTTAACCAAAATTCTGCCAGCAAGTAATTGTTGAGTGCATATTTTGAAGAGATGTCACATGGTAATTTGTCTTTACAAAGATGACTAGTTCATCTTAAAATAAGGTCAGCATTGTGATGTTATTGAATCAATAATAAACGGGTGTTTAATCCATTTATTCCTGGCATTGCAAAAAGAAAAAAAAAAGCTTCATTGTAATTCCAGTAGTTGCTGCTAATGAATTGTTCATTAGTACCGAGCAGGATGGGCTAAACTGTATGTCGGGTACATGCCTGAAATGAGCACACAAGGCCCATTGCCTACTTGGTGTGGGCTCTTTGAGTTTTATGAACTCTGTACCGTGAGCCGTGTGAAAACCCACATCTTCCACCATCGTTCTCTAAAACATGAAAAAACATAAAACTTATGTGTGATCTGGCCTATATTCTGGTCATTCATTCATTCACTCATTCATTCATTCACCAAAAACACTAATCACATATCATGTGACAGGCACTGTTCTAAGCAGTTGTGCACATCACTGAACAAAACAGATAAGATACTGGTCTCCGTGGAGCTCACACTTTAGCAGGGGTAGACAGAAAACAAGGTATATAGGACTGAGTTAGTTTTATAGTGTGTTGGAAAATGATAAATGCCCTTTATAAAGAAAAGCAGAACAAGGCCAAGGCAAATCCTCTAGATGGGAATGTGTCTGGTGGGTTCAGGAAACAGTCAATGTGGCTGCACATGAGTGAGTTGGGGTAGGAGAAGTGAGTGGAGAAATGAGGGCATGGCCGTGTAAACTGCGATAAACCACAGCAGTCACGTTGGCTTTTACTCTGAGCGGAAAGGAAAGCCACTGTGGCTTTTTGAGCGGAGGCATCACGTGATCTGACTTGCATTTTGGAAGGGTCACCCTAGAAGGATGGAGGTGCCTTCAACCAAGGTGGGGAAGCTGCAGGTAAGGCAGCGATGGGGGTGAAGAGATATAAGGAGTTCAGTCCTAAGCTGACTAACTTGGGGACATCTGGTAAGCATCCAAGTGGAGGAGAAGTTGGACACGAGTCTGGGGCTTGAGAGAGAGGTCTGTGCTAGAGATAAAGATTTAGGAGTCACTGAGTGTATTGATGGCATTGAAGTCAAGGGACTGATTGAATAAGATGCAGGGAATGGATGAAGCTAGAGGGGGAAAAAAAGAGGACAAAGCTCACAACTGGGGGCCCTCATAACATGGAGGATGTATTCCTTGAAACCTGCAGGAGGTCTCAGGATAGTCATCAGATGGTCCAGACTACACAATAATTGCATGGTTCCAAATTATCACTAGAGAGAAAACATAACGTATATGTTATGCCAGAGAACTCAGAGTCCCATAATACATCGTCTGTAGCTCCTCATTTGAGAAATCTTGCTCCACAGAACTCAACCAGGAGCAAGATATTTCTTCAAACTGAGATGGATTAATGTGATTCTATAATCATGCTTATGACTGACTTGCTCCAGAGAAGTGATTTTCACATTTATGCCCTTGTTCTACTTTATAAATGTATCAGAAAAAAATGCTAAAAATATTCTACACCCTAGATAATGTAGCAAATCTAGAAATGGGAATTTCAAAAATAAAGAGTTATAATATTTTTCTGCCACAGCCCAGTGGGGTATATCCCACTTGCCTTGGGGACCCTTAGCCTAGAGCAGTGCTGCTCACAGAGGTTCATGTCTGGTGGGCTCCAGTCTTCAGATCTTGAGGATCGTAGAACTCTTCCTCAACACCGAAAGGTCTGGAACTCATCATCAGCAACAATGTTTTCTCTCATCCCTATCAGCACATCCTTTCACGCATTGTACAAAAGATTTACCCATCTGGAATCTGACTCTGGTACAGTGGCTCAAGGTCTAAAAATCTCTAGGGCTTCTTTTAAAAATTTAAAGATCAAAGGAGAAGCTGATCCCAAGTGACTTCTACCTCTTGCCATGGAAACGCTGCTAATAATGTAGAGATATATGGAAAAGAAGCAGAGAGCCAATATATTTGGTGAAGAAAGAGTGTGACAGAAAATCATCCTTGCCTGGGAAACCATTCCCACCTTTGCAGGCCTTGCCTGCTGGCACCCAAGATACAGTCAGAGTGTCCTCTTCCCCAGCTGGCATATGTGGAACACGTGTGGACCGGTCATCCGGAGTAGAGCTTCCAGCACATTCTTCTGCAGAAATGTTCTGAAACAAGTTCTCATTCATGCACTGACAAGATTCAGTGAGCTGTAGATGAAACGAGCTTCGGGGACCTTCCTGAATGCATTTTTACATTTACTTTTTAATTTAATGAGAAAGTTCACATTGCGCATTAAGATGAACTTAGAATACAATAAATTATATCAAAAGATTTATTCACTTCTAATTTGTTATAATTTACAATCTGGAATTATTTATCAATATTTTCCTGTACTATTTTTTTTGAATTTTTTATGAACATATAATGTATTATTTGCCCCAGGGTACATGTCTGTGAATCATCAGGCTTACACATTTCACAGCATTTGCCATAACGCATACCCTCCCCAATATCCATAACCCTACCCTCCCCCACCTCCCAGCAACCCTTAGTTTGTTTCGTGAGGAGTCTCTTATGGTTTGTCTCCTTCCCCATCCCATCTTGTTTCATTTCTCTTCCCCATCCCCCCACGACCCCCTGCCCTGCCTCTCAAATTCTTCGTATCAGAGTGATCATGTGATAATTGTCTTTCTCTGACTGACTTATTTCGCCTGTACTATTTTTATATGTTAGTAGTTTGCACCTAAAATACTTTTTAAGAAGTATTCATTGCATGTACAATTATATTGTATATAATGATTGCTATTCTTAGCACATGTGTTTTTCCAATTTATCAGTTGTTTTATGTAGAAGTATCATCTTGAAATGCTAAATATTTTTCAAAGGGTGTTGTACTAGGTCCAGCAATTTAAGGTGCTCTTCATGGAAAAAGAGTAGAGAAGCAGACAATCGCATTGATTTCAGCTTTACTTTCTAAAAGAGACCAATTACAGCACTAAAAATGCCAATTCATAGCTATATTACCAGAGCAACAAAATTTGGACATTATAAACAGCCAAAATATTTCTTTTGTGATTGCATGGAGGAGAATTTTCCTATCTTATATTCCAAGAGTGTAATCTGATACCTGGGATTTAATTCTTGCAAATAAACCTAAAATGCACTATTTCTTTCTTTGAATTATTTCTAAAGTTTTACATCAATAAGAATCACAGTGATGTTTGCAACAGACAGACTCACAATTTAAATATGGCTGGAAGTATGTTTATATCAATTAGTTTATATATATGTATATATTTTTTCTCCTAGCAAAAATTGAACACGCTACTATAGAAAATTAAGAAAATTCAGGTAAAGGATAATGCTGCTCTTTACAAATAGAGAATACTTTTTTTTTCAATTAACATGAACTTTTTATATAAATTACTCAGGTCACAATCCTTGAGTGCAGTAGATAGAATTCGAATTTATTTTAAAAATAAAATTAGTGGGGAATTAAAAGTAGATACTCCTAAGTAAGTCTGGAGTGAAAAAGGAAAGTTAAAATCAAACCACAGACTATTAGATAAGACATTACATTAGACAAAATAACGAGATCAGGTTAAGGTTATACTTAAAAGAAAATTGTTGGCTTTATTTATCTTTATTTTTGTTTGTGTGCACATATACAGTTACTTTATGTACAACAAAGGAGTGGGGAGGGGGAAAATGAAAGAACAGAGAAAAATTGTAGTAGTCGGGATGTGGTGGAACCAAATGGCAGTTTTCGGATTGAGACTTTCTTCTTGGTCTGGAGGAACAGAGTTCTAAAGTAAAGAAACAGGTTCCCTTTTTAGGAGACACCTCTCTCTGCTGCTGGAACACATCACCTGTATCTTCACCCTCCATTTCCAGCTGTGCAGGTGTGTCGGTTTCATTGATTGGCTGCCCATCAAATCAAAATCTGCATCATTGACAAACCCTGTTGTTGCCAGTAGGCCTTTGTCAGTTTACTAAGATTAAAAGCCTCTTAATCTTACACTGCACCACAGAACCATCCCGCCCCCCCACCTTCACAGTAACCTGGCTGTTCTCAGTCTTAACTCCATCCTTGGGCTTTCCGTTGGCCATGGCAAGCGCTGGAGTCACCTGTGGGGCCGCTTCACAAAAGGGGTACGAGGTCTGCCCCCAGGGAGCACCCAGGCAGCCCCAGGAGGAGGTGAAAAGCGAAAATCCTTGGCTTTAGATGTGATTCTTCAACAAGAGACAATATTTGGTTAAGTATCCAATAAAATAATCTAGGGAACACATAAATAAGATACATGATAAAAGAAAAATAGGATTAAGCATTAATAACTTCTTTAAAAAAACACAAAGAATAGAACTGTTTGATTTAAGAGCAACTAATCTCCCAGTTTATACTTTGGCTCACTGGAGGAGCATTCCTAAGAGAACTGGATTCATACTTTTTAGTGCTTTTTTTATTGGTCCCTTTATTGATTTATGAAATGACTTCTCCCTGTTCAAGTGACTCCTCTTCTTCATTCTAGGTGGTCCAGTATTAATAGTCGCTTCTGCTCCTTATTTGCGCTCATCTGATGTGTCTTGGTCCATCTCTGTGAAAGATTTGTTTCACTTCAATACATGTTTTACACGTATTTTTGAAACAACATTTAGCTAGTTTTGTTTTCCCAACCTGGTTTAGAAACTGCTCTCTTCTGAAGATGGAATCTGACCCACTTGTACTTCTCTTAGTTAATGCAATTGTGTTTCATGCTCGTCTGTTTTATCGTTCACTTTTTCTCTGCTTTCCTGGGTTTTATTTACTTATTTTTCTGATGTGTTATGTTTTGTCTTGCTACTGATTCAGAAAACATAATCTATTTGAGAGCATCTTTCACTAAAAATAGGGAGACATTCATTGCTCTATCATAATAGTATTATCAACAAAGCCTCAATGCTCCACTGTCTCTTCACTGGTATTTTAGTTTCTATCTAAATCTCTTCTTCCAGCACGTTTGGAAGGTTGCAAAGTTGAGAAGGAGGCAGGGAGAAATTCATATGGCTTTAGCCATCTTGCAAATTAGCATCACTCATGGGGGGCGGTGGCCTCTTAGCCCAGACTCCAGAGATGGTACTTGAAGAGTCTGGATTCCCAGCACCTGCATCTCCAGCACTCTTGGGCTTTCTCAGGACTCTCCAGATCCATCTTTCTGTGGCACCTGAACCTCTGTGTTATAAATCTCCCCTTTAGTAAGTGAGATTAGGCTGCTGGCATTCACCTGCTCTACACACAACTCTCAGAACTCTCAATCACCATCTTGGGCAATTTCTTTTTCTTTCTTCCCCAGAAATGCATTCTATGAAGGAATATATTCTGGCTGCTTTTGCAGAGTTCTGACCCACAGTGGGGCTCCCAGGGCTTCTCCTGCCTTCATATCCCTTCTCCGGAAATGTCGTCTGCCATCTCTTACTTTAATTCTGGTTGTCTCTGGTCAGAACTTTTTCACTTTGAAGCTTTTGTTATGGTTGTTTCCTTCCCTCTTCCCACCAAAAATCCCAATGAAATGTGTGCAGGTTTTGACCAGCGATTCCTACTTTAGGGGCTACTAAAATTGGCAGGGCTTGTGTTGTTGATTTTAGGGTTGTTTGTTTTAACTACTTAGCCAGGAAGTCCATAAATGGTCTTTGTATATGGCCTCCGAAATGCCCTAAATAGCTTAAAGAAACAGGAATGATGCTCCTGGTTCATGACCTGTGTTTAGTAATAATCCAAAGTAAAGAAAATGGGTTTCCACTTATTTCTACTGGGAATCAGATCCTGCTTTTCCCAAATGTAGGAGTCCTTTAGTCCTGTGGCTCTGTTCTTTCTACTGCCTCTGGGGTTGTGTTGTGAGAAGCAAAATGCCAAAAGATAGTCACATATTTATTAATTCCTGTGGAGATCAAAGGGCTGGTGTCCAAGCACCATCTTTCAATCTCTCATATCCTGCTTCGGGTTCCTCTGCCTCCCTACCCTCTATAACTCAGCCATCCTCTCTTAGGAAGGATTTGACACATCTGACCCCAAATTCAGTTTAAGGAGTGCCTTTCTTGAGCCCACCAACTTAGCCCAGGGGGGTTAAAGTCCTTTTATATTTATAGGTAATTTCTCTGAGACATCTTAATTGAGTTCCTTCCTTTAGTTGTTTACGTGTTCTCCATGAATCTCCAATAGCTCCACCAAGAGATAAGAACTTACCTGGGATAGCCAAATTCTACAACAGAATCTAGAAACCTTCTCACAGCTTCTGTCCTTTCAATGGCATCACAGTATGCAGCTGAATCCTACCCCTTAGATATGCAAAACCGATTTCTGGTTTGTATTAACTAATTACTTGCCAGAACAGCAAATGTTAGCATTGGAGGCCGGCTGGACAGCCACCAGGGCCTGGAACACTTTCATTCTTTTTTCCTCTGCCCTCAATTACTTAAGAGGATTGTGACTCAGTGCTTCCTCTTGTCATGAAAATGACCTTCTGTCTTCCACTCCCTACCAGGAAGCCAGTTAGAAATGGAAACCCTGAAGCCAGATAATTAAGGATTTGCAATAATTGAATGATTTTTTACCAACCTCTGTAGTCTCCAGAGACCCCCAGAGACTTTTGTGCTGATGGTCCACAGGCAAAATTGTGGATATACATTTCTTCTTTGGAAGTATTTCTAGAAAAGCCCAGCTATCAGCAAATGCAGCTAAATGAATCCAATGTGACAGCCAGTTGCCATGGAGTGAGCCTAGTTCTTTAACTTTAGTTGCTGAATCCTCTTGGGAAAAGAGAATGATAGTAAAAATTTCTCTTCCCAGGAGATTTCATTTAGCTATCTCTGTCTTATTTTCATGCAGGATTTCCTGGCATCAGGCATAGTGCTTTTCCTCTTACCACTCTCCATAGGCTAAGGTAGTCTAATTAAAGCAATGGATCACTGCCGCCGCTTTTCAGAAAGCTTATAGTGAACAGGGTACGGGCATTTCAAAATGGGTTTTTATGCACTGCATCCTAATTATACATGAGTACTGCACAATTTATTGAGACATTTATTAGATCTTTATTTCTTTTCCTCTTCAAAGAAAGAGCAAACATTTAGTGAGTCATAGCATGACTTGGGAGATAAACATTTTATGAAAATTAAAAAAAAATCTCTAGTAACAAGCACCATTCTTGTTCATGTCCATTTTCTTAATTTTGTACAATGAGCATGTACTATTTTTGTTAAGAGACAAGGGATATGAACATTAATTGGCATAAAAATCCTTGCAGCTATCTTTAAGTCATGAGTCTGATTGAAAGTAGCACTAGAGTTCTTTGCTTATTGATAGAAAAGATTAGATATATTTCAGTGAGAGAAATAGTGCATTATAGTTTTGAACCTTGAAAATGGAGACAACCTGGAGTGCTAAGGAAAGGAATCTGAATTCTGAGATGCATATTACAATGGGGAAAGACCGCAAGTCTTGGAAAAAGATTCTAATTCTGTAACCCAACTATTAATACAAGACATGCTTTTAGATAATTTTTTTCATTGAACTCATTTTCAGTGAGATAGCGTATTTAAAAGACAATTTTCACAGTAGAAGCACTGCAAAAAGTGGCTGCATATTTATATTATTAAAAGAGTTATTTGACTTGTTATAGTTAACATTCTGGGACTTCCAGCAAGCATTGTGATTCTGAGCATCCCTCCACTGGGACATGAGGGAGAAGACATCAGTCAGGATGACAGAATGAGACGAAATCATATGCTAGAGCCATAGTTCGCACGTTGTCAGTGCAGACCAAATCCAGGCAGCCTGCACAGACCTCTTTCATTACTGGCTGTCCCTGGGTGGAAATCCTGGGAAATTCTCTGGGCTCTCAAACTCAGTTGTTCCTTTGGAAGAATGAGGAGCAGGAACACATCAGATATGTTCTAATGCTCTTCTGTCTTTAAGTCTGTGATTCTATTGCTGTGGCACTCACAGATACTTCCAAATGGCCAGTATTCCACAAAGATCCAAAGCCTATTTTTCAAGATCAGGGTCCTCCAGAGTTCTCAGACCTTGGCTGGAGCCCTCTCTCTTTCTCACACACACATACACACACCCCACACATACATGTTGTCTTCAGCATCTCCTGCATGCTTTGAGTTCTGATACTTATTGGGTAGCTTAAATTCTCTGACATGACTTTAACTGGGAAGGGATAAGAGAGAGGAACAGAGGAATGGGGGAGAAGACAGAAGATTCGTCTCCCCCCCTCGACCCTTTCCCAGCACCCCTGCAACACCACTTAGGAATGTACCTTCCAGGGAGATCATATCGCCACAGAATTTGGATGTTTCCTGACTTTGTCTTGTGACAATCAAATAAGTGGCATAAATACTGTCTAAGATCCTACAATTTGCCAAATGGTCACAGAGTAAAAATATGAGGCTACAAAGATGAGTCCTTAGACTCTGTCCTCAAAGTCTTAATCAGGCATGGAAAGGGAAATACACCAGATCAAGAGGAACACAGTACTGATCACACCGAGCTCAAGATGGGGAAGCTCTGAGGGAGCCCATGAGCTGAGGAATGAGGGCCAGTGGGGCTCTGCCAGGCTTACCAGGTAGAGGTGAGTAGGAAGGCATGGAAACACATCTGAGTGTGGAATGGTTAGGGGAGGACTGGCTGCTCCCTGCGCCTGGTTGTAAAGTGCTTATTGGGGAGGAACCAGAGAGTGTAAGAAGATAGGCGAACTTGAAGTAAAGAGCTTTGGATGATGAGCTAAGTTCAGAACTCATCTTAGGCAGCAGTGATTCTCAACGCTGTCAGAACCCGTGTCCCTTTTTATAACACATACTGTGTAATGCCTCCTATACAGTGCAGCCTGAAATGAAATTCATATTACTGTAAACTATCTACATACATAATGAAAAATTACATAAA
This sequence comes from Nasua narica, assembly GCA_028533885.1. Classification (NCBI taxonomy): domain Eukaryota; kingdom Metazoa; phylum Chordata; class Mammalia; order Carnivora; family Procyonidae; genus Nasua; species Nasua narica. Next base: position 7,393,550 of record CM052806.1, read on the forward strand.
AAAATGAAAGACTGAGCTATGACATGAAGGAGAACATAAAGGAAACATAAAGGAAAATACATTTTCAATATGTAAATGCCTGAATCTCACTAAAATAGAAGACATAATGAAGTGGTTGGATGTTTGTACTGTACATAGAACCACTAAGGATGTGGCAGCTACAGATACATGTGATACGGGGATGACTCAAGGACCTCGTCATCAGTGCTGGGATCTTCTGAAATGTCAAAAAAAAAAAAAAAAAAAAAAACAACCCTTGAAGAAGTGCTGAACACGAAGTACAATATTCTCTTGATTTCCTAAATGTTTTCACTTCTGGGTAATCAGAGTATATGAAAAACATGCAAAAATATTTTGTGTGTCTTTGTAAATTGGAATTGGTCCCGAGTTTATATAATTATAAATAGCTCTTTTAATTATAGGAATGTTTGGAAAGACATCCAAAAGTCACACTGCAGGTGGGACTGTTACTTCTTAGAAAGGACAGTTCTCTGTGTGTCTGGAAGACCTAGGCATGTACCTTTGGGGCCCAGGTAAGGGGACTTGTGAGTGGCTATGAGAGATTTCTAGCCAGTGGGAGTTACAGCTGCAACAGTCCAGCAGGGGGAGTCTCTGGGAAATCCACAAGTGTCTTAGAGAAAGGTAGTTTGAAACTACTGCCTTGGCCCAAGGAAACCAACAACAGAGTGTATTGGTTATATTGGAGTCAGCCAGGTAAAAGTTCTCCTGCACCTGAGCTCTCTTCCCCAGCCGTGATCCAACACTGTGAGAGCCTAGCGAGTAGGGGGAAGAGATGCAGACACATTTTCTAACACACTGAAGTGTTAGAAAAATCCATTATCCCTTTGGGAAAAAAAGTAAAATGTTAGACTGCTTCATCATACCACATATAAAATTAATTCCAAGAGGAAATAAAATCTAAATATAAAAAATAAAATTGTAAAAGAACCAGTAGAAAATATTGTTAAATATTTTTAGCGTCTTGGCTTAGATAAATAAGCCTTCTTTATCTTCTTAATATCTAGATGTCACAAAAATGGACAGAGTTGACTATGTAAAGCTTTAAAATTTCTCTATATTGTGAGATACCAAAACCAAAGACAAAGAACTGCATAGTAGAGACTAATCACAAATGTATTAAAAATAAAAATATCTTGAAAATATGATGATGGTTTCTAGACAGCATTGATAAGAAACAGAAAAACAATTTCTTACAAAAATCTAAAGAAAATGAATAGGCAATTCTCCACAGAAAAAATACGAACAGAAAACTTGACAGAGGTAGTACTACAAATTGGTGAGAAAAAAAGGTCTCTTTATTCCTGCTGTTAGGTCAATTGTTTATGCACATGGGCAAAATGAAATTAGATTGCTAACACATATTATTATAATAACTAATTTCCAAGTAAATAACTCCTTACATGAAGAAAACAAAATGCTAAAACACTTAAAGAAAATATTTTTAAATTTTAATTAAACTAATTAACATATAGTGTATTATTAGTTTCAAAGGTAGACTTCAATGATTCATCAGCCTTATATAACACTCAGTGCTCATTACATCACATACCCTCCTTAATGCCCATCACCTAGTTAGTTACCCTATCCCCCCACTCCACTCTCCTCCAACAACACTCAGTTTTTTCCTATGTTTAAGAGTCTCTTATGGTTTGTCTTCCTCTCTGATTTTGTCTTGTTTTATTTTTCCCTCCCTTCCCCTATGCTCCTCTGTTTTGTTTCTTAAATTCCACATGAGTGAAATAATATGATAATTATCTTTCTCTGATTGACTTATTTTGCTTAACATAATACCCCCCTAGTTACACCTACATCATTGCAAATGGCAAGATTTCTTTTTTTTTTTTTGATAGCTGAGTAGTATTCCAGTGTGTGTGTGTATACATACACAACATTATCTTTAACCATTCATCTGTCGATGGACATCTAGGCTCTTTCCATACTTTGGTTATTGTGGACATTGCTGCTATGAACATTGGGGTGCAGGTACCCCTTCAGATTATTACATTCGTAACTTTGGGGTAAATACCTAGTAGTGCAATTTCTGGGTCATAAGGTAGCTCTATTTTAACTTTTTGAGGAATCTCCACACTGTTTTCCAGAGTGTCTATATCAGCTTGCATTCCCACCTACAAGGGTGAGAAGGTTCCCCTTTCTCCACATCCTTGCCAACATCTGTCCTTTCCTGAGTGGTTAATTTTAGCCATTCTGACTGGTATAGGTGGTATCTCATTGTGGTTTTGATTTGTATTTCCCTGATGACTAGTGATGTGGAGTATTTTGTCATGTGTGTGTTGGTCATTTGTATGTCTTCTTTGCAAAAATGTCTGTTCGTATCTTCTGCCCATTTCTTGACTGGATTATTTGTTCTTTGGGTGTTGGGTTTGAGAAGTTCTTTATAGATTTTGGATACTAGCCCTTTATCTGATAAGACATTTGCAAATATCTTCTCCCATTCTGTTGGTTGTCTTTTGTTTTTGTCGACTGTTTCCTTTGCTGTGCAAAAGGTTTTTATCTTGATGAAAAAAAGTAGTTAATTTTTGCCTGTTTCCCTTGCCTTTAGAGACATGTCTAGCAAGAGGTTTCTGCGACTGAGATGAAAGAGGTTGCTGCCTGTGTTCTCTTCTGGGATTTTGATAGATTCCTATCTCACATTAAGGTCTTTCATCCATTTTGAGTTTATCTTTGTGTATGATCTAAGAGAATGGAAAAGAATGGTCCAATTTCATTCTTCTGCATGTGGCTGTCGAATTTTTCCAACAGCATTTATTGAAGAGACTGCCTTTTTTCCATGGGATATTCTTTCCTGCTTTGTCGAAGATTAGTTGGCCATACAGTTGGGGGTCCATTTCTTGGTTCTCTATTCTATTCCATCAATCCATGGGTCTGTTTTTTGCCAGTACCATATTGTCTTGATGATTATAGCTTTGTAATAGAGCTGGAAGTCCAAAATTGTGATGCCACTGGCTTTGTTTTTCTTCTTCAGCATTCCTTTGGCTATTCGGGGTCTTTTCTGATTCCACACAAATTTTAGGATTATTTGTTCCAACTCTGTGAAAAAAGGTGATGATAGTTTGATAGGGATTGCTTTAAATGTATAGATTGCACTAGGTAGCATAGACATTTTAACAATATTTGTTCTTCCAATCCATGAGCATGGAATGTTTTTTCCATTTCTTTGTGTCTTCCTTAATTTCTTTCATGAGTATAGTTTTCAGAGTACACATCCTTTGCCTCTTTGGTTAGGTTTATTCCAAGGTATGTTATGCTTTTGATGCAATTGTAAATGGGATCAACTCCTTATTTTCTCTTTCTTCTGTCTCATTGTTAGTGTATAGAAACACAACTGATTTTTGTGCATTGATTTTGTATACTGCCACTTTGCTGAACTCCTTTATGAGTTCTAGCAATTTTGGGGTGGAATCTTTTGGGTTTTCCAAATATAGTATCATGTCATCTACAAAGAGTGAGAATTTGACTTTTTTTGCCAATTTCAATGCCTTTTATTTTTTGTTGTTGTTGTCTGATGGCTGAGGCTAAGACTTCTAGTACTATGTTGAACAATGGTGGTGATAGTGGACATTCCTGCCAAGTTCCTGACCTTAGGGGAAAAGCTCTCAGTTTTTCCCCATTGAGAATGATGGGCTTCTTATAGATGGATTCTATGATATTGAGGTATGCTCCCTCCAACCCTACACTGTGGAGAGTCTTAATCAAGAAAGGATGCTATACTTTGTCAAATGTTTTTCTGCATCATTTGAGAGGATCATATGGTTCTTCTCCTCTCTTTTATTAATGTAGTGTATCATACTGATTGATTTGTGGTTGTTGAACCACCCTCACAGCCCAGGAATAAATCCGTCTTGATTATGTTAATAATCCTTTTAATGTATTGTTGGATCTTACTGGCTAGTATCTTGGTGAGAATTTTTGTATCCATGTTCATCACGGATATTGGTCAGTAATTCTCCTTTTTGATGGGGTCTCTGTCTGGTTTGGGGATCAAAGTAATGCTGGCCTCTAGAATGAGTTTGGAAGTTTTCTTTCCATTTCTATTTTTTGAAATGCTTCAGAAGAATAGGCTGCCTAGTGAATGGAGTAAGGGATCTACAAATCACCCAAGTGACTTATGCAACCCTCCTTGTTTTAATAATACGCTTTGTCTCATGAGCCAGAGATTTAGTGCTGGTAGTTCTCGAAACTTTTGAGGATTTTGCACTGTAAATCAAGGTGGACTGTCAGCAGGATTCCCAACAAAACATATGAATATATGAAAAAGTGACCTTATAGACAAAGACAGTTACATACATCTGGGCAGACGTATCTGCATGCTGGGGTGCATTGCTTGGCTGGAGAGATGTGGCCAGAATTTCAGCTCCAACTCAGCTGATTTGGTGCATTTATACAATGAAGAAGCCACACACAGTTGCCCTACTTCTCAGCTTCCTTTATGACTGTTTTGTGTCCACCTAATTGGTTTCTTTGCATCCATTGTCCGGAAATGTGTTGCTATTGTCTTTCTCCTGTTCTCTTTGTTCTTGCGGATTTATGTGTTCTTGGTAAATGTCCTTTTTAATGTGATTTTAGCAAGGTTTTTGGAAGGAATAAAATTAAGAGAATGTATTTAATCCATTATTTAACTCAGAAACTTATTCCTTCTTTTGAACTACTGCATTTTTCCAGGTCTTTAAATTTCCTGTTTGTTCATCATTACATGGAAGGCATTTGTGTTTCTTTCATACTAGGAATTGATATGGGACCTGCCAAAATGGTGTAAAAAATATTTTAACGTATATCAAGCCAAAACAAAGGAAGGGGGTAGAAGTTTATGCTTCTTGCTATTAAAATGAATGCCCTTATGATCATCTTTGAAGGTGCCTATTCTTTAATTTTAGTCTTCATCTTATCTTTTAATACAAACATCCAGTACATTTATACTTCTTGGTCATAATTGTATGAATAATTTCATGTTGTTGGCCTTGGTTTTGTTTTCTCTTTTTTATCTCCCTTCTCCATGTTATTTTGTTCTCCATTTTGTCTTATGTATTCTCCATACTTTATTTTCCTTAGATATTTTTTTGTTTACCAAATACCAAATACCAAAAGAATGATTTTGGTATATGCACTAATTTTAAATTCTACATTTAGTTGTTAATGTTGCACGTGCAACATTTGTATGAACCTGGAATTTGTTTATACCACAATTTTCTTATTCTTTTATTAGTTTCTCAATTCACTGGAATGTTTTTGATAAATATTTATAGGAAGGTTACATATGAGGTTTATTTCCAAATTGGTTCATATGTGACCATTTTTCTATTGCCATCTTTGGATCTTTTGTTTTATATTCTATAATACTATGAAGATGAAATCTAAAGCAAGCTTGATTTTCTGTCTGTGGATGAGTGAGGTGGAAATTTTTTCCTATGCTGAAGTAGAATTGTAGAATTTTTAACTTATATGTGGGATTCTTTTGTATATGTGTATATGTGAATGTCTGTATGATTTGTTAAATTCTTTAATTTTGAAAATTCAGAATTTCACTATAATTTGTTGAGGTCTTTTGATCAATGCACAGAGTGGAAATACATATGACCTTTTTTTCTTAAGATTTTATGTATTTATTTGACAGAGAGAGAGAGCACACAAGCAGGGGAGGTGGCAGGCAGAAGGAGAGGAAGAAGCAGGCTCCTCACTAAGCAAGGAGCCCAATGTAGGGCTCAAACCCAGGACCCAGGGATCATGACCTCAACTGAAGGCAAATCCTTAACTGAATGAGCCACCCAGGTGCCTCCATACAAATGACATTTTAAGAAAAACTTCCTTATTATTGTTATTGTGTTCAATTAGCCAATATATAGTACATCATTAGCTTAAGATGCAAGGTTCAACAATTAATTAGTTGCATATAACACCCAATGCTCATCAAAACATGTGCCCTCCTTAATACCCATCAGCTGTTTATCCCATTCCCTCACCCCCTTCCCTTCTGTAACACTCAGTTTGTTTCCCAGAGCCCAGAGTCTCTCATGGTTTGTCTCCCGCTCTAATTTCTTTCCATTCAGTTTTCCCTCCCTTCTCCTATGGTTCTCTGTGCTATTCCTTAATTTCCACATATGTGTGAAGACATATGATAATTGTCTTTCTCTGCCTAACTTATTTCACTTAGCATAATCCTCTCCAGTTCCAACCATGTCGATGCAAATGGTAGGTATTCATCCATTCTGATGGCCAAGTAATATTCCACTGTGTATATGAACCACATCTTCTTTATCCATTCATCTGTTGAAAGACATCTCATCTTTTTCCACAGGTTGGCTATTGTGGACATTGCTGGTATGAACATTGGTGTGCAGTGCCCCTTACATTTGTATCTTTGGGGTAAATACTTAGTAGTGCAATTGCTGGGCTGTGGGGTAGCTCTATTTTTAACTCTTAAGGAATCTCCATACTGTTTTCCAGAGTGGCTGCACTAGCTTGCATTCCCACCAAGAGTGTAAGAGGATTGGTTCCCCTTCTCCACATCCTTTCCTACATTTGTTGTTTCTTGTCTTATTAATTTTGGCCATTGTAACTGGTGTAAGGTGATAATCTCATTTTGGTTTTGATTTGTATTTCCCTGATGGCTAGTGATATTGAACATTTTTTCATGTGTCTGCTAACCATTTGTATGTCTTTTTTGGAGAAGTGTCTCCTGGCCATTTCTTGATTGAATTATTTGTTTTTTGGGTGTTGAGTTTGAGAAGTTTTTTATGGATCTTGAGTATTAGCCCTTTCTCTGATATGTCATTTGCAAATATCTTCTCCCATTCTGTCAGTTGCCTCTTAATTTTGTTGACTATTTCCTTTGCTGTGCAGAAGCTTTTTATCTTGATGAAGTCCCCAAAGTCCACTTTTGCTTTTGTTTCACTTGTTTTTAGAGATGAGTCTTGAAAGAAGTTGCTGTGGCCAAAGTCAAAGAGTTACTGCCTAGGTTCTTCTCTAGGATTTTGATAGATTCCTGTCTCACATCGAGGTCTTTCATCCATTTTGAGTTTATCTTTGTGTATGATCTAAGAGAATGGTCCAATTTTATTCTTCTGCATGTGGCTGTTGAATTTTTCCAACAGCATTTATTGAAGAGACTGCCTTTTTTTCCACGGGATATTCTTTCCTGTTTTGTCGAAGATTAGTTGGCCATACAGTTGAAGGTCCATTTCTTGGTTCTCTATTCTATTCCATCAACCCATGGGTCTGTTTTTTGCCAATACCATATTGTCTTGATGATTACAACTTTGTAATATAACTTGAAGTCAGGCATTGTGATATCCTTGTCTTTGATTTTCTTTTTCAACATTCCCCATTCCAATTCAGGGTCTTTTCTGGTTCCATACAAATCTTAAACTTTTTTGTTCCAGCTCTATAAAAATGCCAATGGTATTTTGATAGGGATTGCACTGAAAGTGTAGATTGTTCTGGGCAGCATAGACATTTTAACAATGTTTATTCTTCCAATCCATTGGCATGGAATTTTTTTCATCTCTTTGTGTCTTCCTCAGTTTCTTTCAAAGTGTTCTGTAGTTTCTAGAGTACAAATCCTTTACCTCTTTGGTTAGGTTAATTCCTAGGTATCTTAAGCTTTTGGTGCAGTTGTAAATGGGATAAGCTCCTTAATTTCTCTTTCTTCGGTCTCATTGTTAGTGTATAGAAGTGCAACTGATTTCTGTGCATTGATTTTGTATCCTGCCATGTTGCTGAACTCCTGTATGAGTTCTAGTCATTTGGGGGTAAAGTCTTCTGGATTTACCACATAAGGTATCGTCTCATCTGTGAAGAGAGAGAGTTTGACTTCTTTGCCAATGTGAATGCCTTTTATTTCTTTTTGTTGTCTGATTGCTGAGGCTAGGACTTCTAGTACTATGTTGAACAATGATGGTGAGAGTGGGCGTTCCTGTTGTGTTCCTGACCTTAAGGGAAAAGCTTTCAGTTTTTCCCTGATGGAATGATATTCTCTATGGGCTTCTCATAGATGACTTTTATGATATTAAGGTATGTTTCCACTATCCCTATACCTTGAAGAGTTTAAATCAGGAAAGGATGCTGTACTTTGTCAAATGCTTTTTCTACATCAGTCCAGAAGATCATACAGTTCTTGTCTTTTCTTTTATTAATGTGCTCTATCACATTAATTGATTTCTGAAGATTGAACCACCCTTGCTTCCCGGGAATAAATCCCATCTGGTCATGGCGACTAATCCTTTTAATGTACTGTTGGATCCTATTGGCTAGGATCTTGTTAAGTATTTTGGCCTGTTTATCAGGGATATTGGTCTGTAATCCTCCTTTTTGATGAGGTTTTTGTCTGATTTTGGGATGAAGGTAATGCTGGCCTCATAGAACAAGTTTGGACGTTTTCCTTCCATTCCTATTTTTTGAAACAGCTTCAGAAAAATAGATATTATTTCTTCTTTAAATGTTCGGTAGAATTCCCCTGGGAAGCTCTCTGGCCCTGTATCGTTTTTTGGGAGGTTTTTTTATTATTGCTTCAGTTTCCTTACTGGCTATTGCTCTGTTTAGATTGCTTGTTTCTTCCTATTTCAGTCTTGGTAGTTTATAAGTTTCCAGGAAAGCATCCATTTCTTCCACATTGCCTAATTTGTTGGCATATTGTTGTTGGGAATAATTTCTGATAATTGTTTCTATTTCCTTGGTATTAGTCAAGATCTCTTCCCTTTCATTTCTGAATTTATTGATTTGGGTACTTGCTCTTTTCTTATGAATAGGTCTGCCCAGAGGTTTATTGATCTTATTAATTCTTTCAAAGAACCAGCTCCTAGTTTTGTTGATCTGTTCTACTATTCTTCTGGTTTCTATTGCATTGATTTCTGCTCTGCTTTTTATTATTTCTCTTCTCCTGCTTGGTTTAGGCTTTATTTGCTGTTCTTTTTATAGATCCTTAGATGTAAGCTCAGCATGTGTATTTTATTTTTCTAATTTTTTGAGAGAGGCTTAGAGGACTATGTACTTTCCTCCTAAGGACCACCTTTGCAGTATCCTATAGGTTTTGAACTGATGTGTTTTCATTCTCATTAGTTTCTTTTTTTATTTTTATTTAATTTTTTTAAAGATTTTATTTATTTATTTATTTGACAGAGAGAGAAAGAGATCACAAGTAGGCAGAGAGGCAGGTTGGGGAGAAGCAGGCTCCCTGCTGAGCAGAGAGCCCGATTCGGGGCTCAATCCCAGAACCCTGAGATCATGACCTGAGCCAAAGGCAGAGGCTTTAACCCACTGAGCCACCCAGGTGCCCCATTCTCATTAGTTTCAATGAATTGTTTAAGTTCTTCTTTAATTTCCTGTCTGGCCTAATCATTTTTTAGTAGGATGCTCTTTAATTTCCAAGTGTTTGAGTTCCTTCCAAATTTCTTCTTGTGGTTGAATTACAGTTTCAAAGCATTGTGGTCTGAAGATATGTAGGGAATAATCTCAGTCTTTTAGTATCAGTTGAGACATGATTTGTGACCCAGTATGTGGTCTATTTTGGAGAAAGTTCCATGTACACTCAAGAAGAATGAGTATTCTGTTGTCTTGGGCTGGAATGATCTGTACATACCTATGAAGTCTATCTGGTCCAATGTGTCATTCAAAGCTCTTGTTTCTCTGTTGATCTACTTCAATGAATTGTCTATTGCTGTGAGTGGAGTGTTGAAGTCTCCTACTATTAATGAATTATTATCAATATGTTTCTTTATTCTACTTATTAATTGTTTTATATAATTGGCTGCTCCCATGTTGCGGCATAGATATTTACAATTTTTAGATCTTCTTGTTGGATACACTTTTTAAGTATGATATAGTATCCCTCTCCATCTCTTACTGTGGTCTTTGGTTTAAAATCTAATTTGTCTGATATGAGGATGGCTACCCCAGTTTTCTTTTGAGGTCCATTAGTGTGGTAAATGGTTCTCCATCCCCTCACTTTCAATCTGGATGTGTCTTTATGTTCAAAATGAGTCTTTTATGAATGGCATGTGAATGGGTTCTGCTTTTTTATCCAACTGAAACCCTGTGTCTTTTGATTGGGGCATTTAGCCAATTTATATTCAGAGTAAGTATTGAAAGATATGAATTTAGTGCCATTTTATTGCCTATAAAGTCCCTATTTCTGTAGATTTTCTCTGTTTCTTTCTGGTTTATGTGACTCTTGGGGTCTCTCTTCACTTACAGAACCCCTCTTAAAATTTCTTTTTTTTTTAAGATTTTATTTTTTTTATTATTTTTTTAATAGATTTTTATTTATTTATTTATTTGAGAGACAGAGAAAGTGAGAGAGAGCATGAGAGGAGAGAAGGTTAGAGGAAGAAGCAGACTCCCTGCGGAGCTGGGAGCCCGATGTGGGACTCAATCCCGGAACTCAAGGATCATGGCCTGGGCTGAAGGTAGTTGCTCAACCAACTGAGCCACCCAGGCGCCCAAGATTTTATTTTTTTTAACAGAGAGATATAGCAAGAAAGGGAACACAAGCAGGGAACAGGATTCCCCCCAAGCAGGGAGCCTGCTGTGGGGCTTGATCCCAGGACCCTGGGATCATGACCCAAGCCGAAGGGAGATGCCCAATAATTGAGCCACCCAAGTGCCTCCTTAGGGCACTTATCATCCTTAATATTTCTTGCAAGCCTGGGTTGGTGGTCATGTATTCTTTAAATTTCTGCTCGTCTTGAAACCTCTTTTTCTCTGCTTCCATTCTGAATGACATCCTTCCTGGATAAAGTATTCTTGGCTGCATGCTCTTTTCATTTAGTACCCTGAATATATCTTGCCAGCCCTTTCGGACTTGCCAGGTTACTGCGGACATGTCTGATGTTATTCTGATGTTCCTCCAAATGTAAGGAAACTCTTCTCCCTGGCTATTCTGAGGATAGTTTCTTTGGCTATAAAATTTGCAAGCTTCACTATTAAATGTCAGGGTGTTGATCTATTTTTATTGATTTGGGGAGGGGTCCTCTCTGCCTCTTAGACTCAAATGCTTGTTTCCTTCCCCAGATTAGGGAAGTTCTCAGCTATGATTTGCTCAAACATACCTTCTAGCCCATTCTCTCCACTCCCTCAGGGATTCCAATAATTCTGGCATTGGAACATTTCATGGCATCATTAATGTCTCCAATCTTTTTTTTATGTGCTTCTAGCAGCCTTTCTCTGTTTTCCTCAACTTCCTTTCCATCAGCTTATCTTCTAGATCACTGATTCTCTCCTCTGCCTCATTTACCTGGATGTTAGAGTATCCAGTTTAGACTTCATCTCATTCATAGCATTTTTAAGTTTGACCTAATTAGATCTCATTTCTACCCTTAGAGATTCTATATTGTCACTAATGCTTTTTTCAAGCCTAGCTATTGGCTTTCTGATTGCTATCCTGAATTCTATCTCTGATATGTTGCTTATATCCATATCATTAGTTTTGTGGCAGAGGACATTGTCTCTGGTTCTTTTTCTTTGTTGGGAGTGCCTCCTCCTAGTCATTCTTTCAAGGGATGGTTGAGTGAATGACCAGAGTCCAAAATACCAACCATGATCCAAACAAAATCCAGAGTAGTCAGAAGCCACCCCTGTAAAACAAAGCCAAAATGAAACACAAGAATAAAATTAAAAAATTAAAATTAAAAAAAGGAAAAAGAGTGGAAGGGGATGTAGACTCTAACCTCTCAGTGTGGACAAAGCAGGGTGTTCCAGTTGTTCCTGGATGTATTTTGGTCTGTGTGTTAGAGGACACTATGTCCCAAAATTACCAGGAAGTGAAACTTATATATATGTATATGTATGTAATATATAATATATATTATATATTATATGTAATACATTATATATGATAAGTTAAATATATATTTATTTAAATATAATAAATTAAAATTATATATATTAAAATGTATATATTAAAATGGAATGGAAGGAAAAAAGGAATTAAAATGAAGCATATATCTATAAAAATATAGGTGTGAAAAAATGCAAGTTAAAAAGTGACTATGAAATATAAATTGATACAATAAACATCTAGCTGAAATGAAGAAAAAGTAAAAAGAAAAAAAAGAAAAGCATAAGAAAAAGAAAGAAAAAGAAAAGGAGAATTTTATCTGAAAAATAAATAAGTTGTGAGGTCACACCTGGAGCTCAGGATACTATTTTCCTCTGGTGTTGGGATTTTACAGTCTTTTGGGATCCATAAGGTTGTCCTCCACCTGTTTTTCCACCTGTCTTCTCGGGGAAGGGCCTGCTGGCGGTTTCTCAGGTAACCCTCCAGATCCAAGTTGCCGCTCAGTGGAAACCCATCCTCTGTGTGTCTTTCCTTACCTGGAGGCTTTCTGCGCCTCTTCTGAGGATCAAAGCAAACATGGCTGCACCCAAACCTCTGGCCCAGAGCAGAAGGATGGCAGTCTGCCCTCTTTAATAAACCCTCCGGGACAAACAATCTCCATTTCTGTATGCACCGAAAATGCAGCCTCCTATGGTGTACTCCCAATGCAACTCTCAGGGAGGTAGTCCCAGGGTCCCAGGAGTGTCACTGCCCTTTGTGATTCTAAAACCTTGATCTACCATGGGCTCATTCACAAACCCATAGCTCCTGGATCACGTCTGGGTGCTGCTATAATGCCCTTTGCAGGTTGCTACTCCCCTTCTAAGTTTTTGCCCATTTGTGGGTGCAAGTTCCCATTTTTTTCAGGCTGCTCAGGAGAAGAGCAATTATCCACTGACCTGGCATGGGGTTTATGGTGATCCGAGCTGGGAGTCCTTTCCAGGGCTGAGTGACCATAACCTGCTTCCTGGGTCCACTGCTCGGGCACTCTACTGGTTCAGGCTACCCCTTTTGTTCTGTGGTCCCTCAGATCCCGAGACCACAATGCCTTACCTAGAATTGTGCCTTTTCATTTCCAGAGCCTCTTTCAGAGAGAGATGTCTCTCACTAAAGCAGATTTCTTAGGGTTCTGATTTTGTGCTCTGGTGTTATATCACTTTCCAAGAGCCAGCTTATCAAGGCTCCCTCCCCTTCTGTTTATCTTCCAATATCTCCCCATAGATTATGACTCTACATATCCTACCTTGCAAAAAGCAGTTGCTTTTCTGCTTGTAGAGATCCAGATATATATTCTTGTATCTCAGGCTGATTGTGTGGGTGTTCAAAATGGTTTGATAGATATCCAGCTAAATTCAGGGAATCAGTTGAAACAGGGTCCCCTTCTCTTCTCCACCTTGCTTCCTTCCTTAAGAAAAACTTAAAAGGTGCTCAGTCCTGGGTAATTGGGGAAAGCCAAGTTGCCTTCACTATTGGGGAGAACGTAAATTTATACAGATGTTTACAGAGCAGTTAGATAACACCCATGTTCTTATTTTCTCAGTCTTCCTTTTCCGTTGTTCATTTCTGACTCTCCTTGTCCTCTTTAATTTGTGTTTCCTCTTACTTAATTATAATTCAACCACCCAACATTTGCTATTGTATTTCCTGATAAAACAAACTTGCTCTGAGAAATTACTGTTAATGTTGACCTAAGGTGCCTCTCATGTTCAATTCTGAGGTACCTTCCAAATGCACCTGGCTCAAAATAGCCTTCCCAATTCTGCCCTGTCCTTTCAGTTATCCCCAATTCCATTCATTATTTCCCTGATGAAAATTGAAATTTCTGCCAATTGGAAGTACACTTAAAGCACCCCACAAATGGAATGGAAATGATATCTATGAAGCATCTCCTACAGCATCTAGCTCAGCATGTGTGGTCAAAAATGTGTTTCCTCTGTTTCCCTTTTGTTTAAAAAAACCTCACTTATCCTCAAAACAGCTCTGAACATTATGAGAAGCCAGACTAGGGTACTTGCACAAAATATAAGAATCCTTTCCTCTTTCAGAGAAATGTTCATTGGTGGGCCAAAGTTTTTAAATAATAGTTTGGCTTATTTTTTTGACAGTGATAAAAATGTGAAATTGTAATTTCTCACCGATTAATTATATTAAACTATTTCCAGTTAGTAAAATCCTTGTGGTGCTTCATATTCAGATAAGCAAAGTGGTAGGGATGGAGAGCAAGCAACACAAAGCATGTAGACATGACACAAAGGGTGCAACACATACAAAGGCAGGGGAATAACTGTCCTGAGTCAATGTCAGAACCTCTCCCACTGCAGGGCTTGAGGGGCTACACCAGCCATTTCAGTGTGGTCGCATTTAGCCAGATTCTCCCCATTTCCATACTGCTCTGATGACATGGCTTCCTGTAGCTCACGGTGGCTTAATTTATTGGACTTACCCCAAATTACACCACAATGTCCTAGACAATATTTATTCTGATAGTGGCCTAGCTTTCCTGGGTCTAGAGAAATAGACAAGAAGGCTGAGAAATTGACACATTCCTTCAAAAATGAGCTGCTGAGAAGTTTAAAGAAATAGTTGTAAATTCCATGAAATCATTATTGGCGGTCTATAGACACCAAAATAAAATGCTGTCCTGCATTCAGAGAAGACTCTTTTCTCTCTATAGTTTAAGTGAACACTTGAAGCATTCATGAAAGGATATGCGTTTGAGCTATCTTTTATTCCCTGATTGAAAGGGATTTGCACTAAACTCCTTCATCTGCCTCTTGCTGCCACATGGCCAGTGGCACAGAGCTTTTAATTCATTTAACTTGTTTATTTATTTATTACCAAAAATGTAGAGAATAGTTTGCAAATAAACAGCCTTTTCAAACACTGTATCCTTAATCTGGTCTCATTAGTATTCCTGCCCCTTGGAGACAACCAACATCTTGGAAGTATGCAAAGCTTTTTACATTTAATCACAGACAACCCCCTAGTCTCTAAGTCTCACCGGCCTTGACTTGTTTCACTATGATCATGAAAGTTAGTTGGATGGGTTTTGGCCCTTGATCTTCCGAACCTCTCAAACACTGTTTGTATAACTATGGGGATAGTAATAGGAGACTATGACTAATTAGAACTTAAGGGAAATGGGGAGTCCAACTTGGAGACAACGATTCTTTTTCTAACTTCTCTTTTCCGTCTCCAAATCATAGCCATGTCCTGCAGCTCTATTCAAGGACATCTGCTTGTCTCTCACTGTACTTGGCTCTACAAAGACCTTGTTCACTTTCTTGTCTCCTTTGGAAGGGGTTCAGGACATGCCACCCCAAAATGTACCACTTTGGTATATTGATTACTTTGAACTGAAGACACTTGAAAAACAGCAAATGCACAAGGAGGCGTTCTTTCTTTGAACTCCCTTATCTACCTAAAGACACGTCCTCAAAAAGGAACTCAACTGTCATAAATCCCCTTCCTGGAAGTTTCATAAAGCAAGAAGATGGACTCATCACAAGAGAGGAGACTAGAAGTCAACAGCACTTTTGTTTCTGTGACCCAGAAACACTTGGTCACATGTTATCACAATTCCCATCTCTTCTTTTAAGGGCCCATTCATCTCTCCTAAGAATCACTTACTCTCCAAATTGTCTACATACCCTCTCTTATTCTCCTATTAAGATGGGTATATATAAGCTCTCAAATCTCATTGCTTTTTGGGGTATTCACTTTTTCTCTGTGGTGCCCTATTCATTAAATGTTAAAAATTAATAAATTTTTATAGGTTTTCTCCTGCTAATCTTCTCATTGTCAGCTTATTTCATTGAGTCAGCTATAGAACCTAAAAAGGTAGAGTCTTTTTTCCCTGAACTCTGATCCCTATATCCTGACTAGTACCTGTATAGTACACATACCCTTGTGATCTCCAATTTTCTGTTTTCAGTTCCTTCTAGGATATTTCCATTTACATGATCCCAATGCACTCAGAACTTAACTCATCTCTTCCTGCCTCCTGCTTTGTATCCTTCCAAGATGTTGGTTGTCTCCAAGGTCAGGAATACTAATGAGACCACGATTAACAACAACGACAACAAAAACAAAATAAAACCCAACAACCCTCGTTCTGAAAATATTCAAACTTTCTTATAAATGTACTGTTTCTGTGTGCCTAATTACATTGTGCAATATGCCATTACTATGACTGGGTATAGCCTAAATTCTTTTTTTTTTTTTTTAAGGTTTATTTATTTATTTATTTATTTATTTATTTATTTATTTATTTGACAGAGAGAGAGAGAGAGAGAGCACAAGTAGGCAGAGAGGCCAGCAGAGAGGCAGGCAGAGAGAGAGGGGGAAGCAGGCTCCCTGCTGAGCAGGGAGCCCGATGTGGGGCTCGATCCCTGGACCCTGAGATCATGACCTGAGCTGAAGGCAGAGGCTTTAACCCACTGAGCCACCCAGGCGCCCCTAGCCTAAATTCTTCAAAGGCATTTTATTCTAAGAAGGAATAGGTCTACAGAGATACATGAATTCTTTACTTTGATGCAAGAAAAACATCAGCAGAGGCTTACCAGGAAGTGCATGAGATTAACCCCTGGAGTCCTAGATAATTAGTCAACTCTGTAAAAAAAATTTTCCAGCTTTTTGAACTGATTCTATTGCCACACAGAATTGGAAGATAGGCTGCAGGATTAAGGGCTTTGCTATCAGACAGTGGCTTGAATACCTAGGATGACTTTGTTAGAAAGATGCTACAACTCCCTGGTGTGACATCTTTAATGGAAGTGATAAAATGAGAACTGCTTTGGAAAATGACTCCCTTTTCAAATGATGACTGTGAAAGCTATTTATGACATACTTTATTTAATGTCTTCCTGCTTATTGTGTTTTCTTTTTCTAATCCTGGAATTAACAATTAAATGTGTTTTGTTAGCTATCATCTAACATTTTTTTTTCACTAAAACATGTCCCATCTCTAACAGTAATGAAAACTCTGTGAATAAGTCTACTTTATGAAAACAGCACAGTTATTTTTTCCCTGACAGTTCTATGTAGACGTAAGGCATTCATTCATTTAATTAACCATTTGCTGTCATTATTATTATTATTATTATTATTATTGAGCACTCATTATACAAGAAGCAATGCTTGTATTGAGAGGGATGGAAGATATATACTTTTTTAAGTAAACAAGGAGTTTAGATTCTAATAACACAGTAGAACATGTAGTCTGGATAGCCACAATAAAAACAGAGAATTAGAAATTTCACCCACTTGCCCTCTCACTTTGTAGTGCTGGGCCTCCCATATTCTATTCCCAGCATTCAACTCTGCCCATTCTAGCCACCATCACTTTGCACATGAGAGTCTCCCTCCTCACCAGGCTCCCCAGCACCTGAATCTAGACCTCATTTCCTGTTCCGAAGAGTGCCACTCAAAGTCTTTGTCTCCAAGTGCACATGCCCTTATTCTGTGTTTTATCCCTTTCACCCACGCATGCATTGTAGAGGTGGGTAGTTTCTAATGAAGCACCCATTGTGCTTCCTCAGTCAGGCTGTATAAGGGGTTGACTTTCTTCTCCATCTCAGCACTAGGCTGTAGTGATTCACTGCACTTTCTACCCAGAACACATCATTCCACAGCAACCATGCCCTCTCCTACTTCTTGTAGCATTCTGGATCACCAACACGACACTCTCTGACAGGCCAAGGTACAACACAAAACAAATGCAAACGGGTGAAGGATTCAGGGGAGACAGTGTGGCTATCTATCAGCATCATAGCACTCAACCTCTTTTCCCTCAGCTTCCTCTAGAACTCATCCACAAGAGGGCCCAATGTGAAACCCTAATGATATGAAAGGGAGAAATAATTGAGCACAAAGAGAAAGAAGATGAGACTCTGGCCAGCATCACACTCAGTTGTACTGCCAGTGATGATAGAAAAGATGTGGGCTGGAAAAGCTGTTACTGAATCTTCCCACCATCTCAAGAATGGCCTGAGAGGCAACAAAGCAGTCTACTGGATAATCCTCAGCCCTGGGGAAATTTGTGAGGGATGGGTAGTGATGTCATCTGCTCTATCAAGGACCTTTATTGAGGATTTAACAAATTGTTCATTTCTTACTTTCCCCACCCTACATCTTTCCCAGATCTGACAGTTTTGATTCTCCTGTCCTTAGTAGTTTCAACAACTTGATTCTAAACTCCACAGAGGACCTGAGTGCCTACAGTTTAATTGCTCTTTCTGCATCATTTCCAACTTCTGCAAATAGCTTTTCAATTATTTCTGGAGGTCCTGGCACTAACGTCTTTGAACTCATGCTGACTCGGAGGAAAAGCCCCAGCCCTGACTCCTGCTTCCCCAAAGCTGTCTGCCCTTTTCTCTTTAGGGTTTTGAAATTCAGACAAAGAGCAGATAATGAGGAGCTTGCCAATTGAAAGTTTTAGAACAGAATTGTTCTAAGACATATTAGCTTTTGCAACAGAGACAAACAACCCCAAGAAATCCAGTGGCTTGCAAAACAACAAAAGTATTTCTCGTTTACGTTACAAAAGGAGGGCTGTAGATCTGCTTCAGTTCTGCTGGCATTGGTGCATTTTTCTGACCTCTGCTCCGTTCTGGCACCCAGAGAAAGAGAAGTTTCTATATGAGACCTGTTATTCCCACAGTAGGGGACATGAATACAATAGAGCCTGGGCCCATTCACATAATGTAAAACTTCTATTTAAATAAAGCTAATGTCATGGACATTTGCAACCTATTTGCTAAAACACAGTGGGCCAAGTCCTGATCACATATCCTCTTTCCCCACCATGTAGGGCAGATCACTTAACCCAGGGTGGGGACACATAATCCTATGTCAAAGAAAAAGCACATATTTGAAAATAATATCATGGGGAATGTAGGTTGAAGTGAGAGGTGAAGGAGAAAGGATCCCAGTGACTAGAATGGGGTACAAAGCAGGGTTTGGTCCACAAGAGATGGACAATAAGTCAGTTACTAATTTCTATAGTATATTTTTTTATTATAAGCAATAGACACTTAACTCAAATTAGCTTAATTGAAAAATGACCTAATGGGTTGGCATCTCCAGATGGAGTTGACGGATGCCAGCTCTATGCTCACAAATAATTTCCCCAGGAATCACTTCCTGTTTTGGCCTCTTTTATACAGTTTCAAGATGGCTTCTGGAAGTTCTAGGCTCACAGTTTATCAACTTAACCCCAGTGGAAAGAAAAACGCCCATTTTCCAATAGCTCTAATTACAATGACATTCATTGGTTCTGAATGTCTCACCTGTTTCACATTCCTAAAACTAGTCCATGTGTCAGAGGAATGTGATAGTTACCTAGACCTGGGTCACATAGTCACAGCTAGCAATGGAAGTGAAGTCAGCTACACCTGAAACATTTAGGTGAAACCTAGGGAGCAGTTCTCCAAGGAAATTTGAGGTCTTAGCAAATGCTAATTCTGAGAGTCCCACAAAGTCACTAAGGAGAATTGTTGGTTAAATTAAATTTGTTCATGCTGGGCAAAAGAAAGCAAATTCTCACCAACAGGGAAAGTTACGGCAGGATTTTGAGAGGACTAGGCTAAAAAGGTCAGGTGGAATTCTGGTGAGGTTGGGCAGGGTTTTGGAAGTGAGGAATGAGTAGGACAGGTGGATAACAATACCAATAGGTGGAAGACAGAAAGTAGGGATTTTCCCTTAAAGTGTTTAATGTAACATCTCTGTCCTACCCTGACACTGGTTTTTCCAGAGCAATTGTAACCACTAGCTTGGCTCTTGACTGACTGCAGGTTTCATTCTTGGTAAGTATCTGTTTCATAGTGAGGGGGTAGGTGTCTGGCTGATAAAAAGAGCAGATGCCCACAGGATAGGTCGTAGTACCAGCCCGAGGACAACTATTGGGCTGACTTGATGTGGAGTCACTTGAATGACTAATCCAAGGCCCTTTTTATCCCTCTTGTCTGAGTACAGGGTTAGATCAAGAGCTAAGAATTTTGAGCTGTCGTTATTGGCTCTCCAAAATTGGTTGGAAGGCAGTGATGGAGCATAAGTGACATTTCTTGAAGTTGCTCCACTGGTCACGGGAATATCCCCACAAGCTTCAGTTTCTCTTTCCATTCCTGAAAGCTATAGGCAGCATTGTGTTTCAGGGAACCAGGAAAAGGGTTTAGGATAATGGAGAATAAGACAGAGAATGTAAAGTGGTGGGCTGGAGAGGGGAGAGAGTGTGTGATCAAGAAGAAAGTCAAACTTTTCCTTTTAAAATGATGACGGTCACTATATGAAGAAAGCTAAGAGTCAATCCATTTAAATGAAATACCACAGCCACTTTTCCCCCAACAAGCACCAATAATTTCTTCCTCCCTTGCTCATATTAAAAACTATTTCCCTAAGGAAACTCATAAATGGGTTTTAAAAAAAACTTTAAAAGTGCTCATTAATTTCTATGAGTTCAGAAAAAATCCCAATTTTAGTGCTCATTGTTGCATCCCTTAATAATTTTTGTCTGATGAAAAAAAGTAATTTTTCTTTCTTCTCTGACTGCCAGAGAATCTTAACAAAGAGCGCTAAAGAAATAAGACTCAAGCCACCCCTGTGTGGTAGTGAGGACCTCAACAGTCACCATGCTGTGTGAACAGTCGCTCAAAAGTACCCTTCTTTGTGCAGGGTCTTGGACTTCACTTCTAAACTCCTTTGTTTCCTAAATTATTCCTTTCCTTCCCATGCTTTTCAAAAACAATGAACACAATCAAACTAAGGGGCTAATGGCAGAAGCAATGAGACTCTTTTCTCTATTTTTCCAATGTCTCTCCAAGAAGGGGCCCTCATGTAGGGCAGTCACAGGCCTTGATTTTTGACAGTAATGATTTGATGAATTATTCCAGAAAGGCCAATTCCGAATTAAAAGCATTTTTCTAAAGAAAGATGAAGTTTTAATAGGTGTTTTCCTGATGTTTAACGATAAGGCTATGTATGTGTGAGTAAATTAGGTTCAAATCACAAGCTCTACATACTGCTTTATGGTTCTGATCTTTATAGGACCCACCATAATGGTCTTATTCTTACTCTGCTGCACTCAGCAGAAGAGATTGAGCCAGCAACTTGTATTTATTGTATTCTGCCAGTGTGTGCATAGCTTGGCACCTGCTCACTTTCTTTTTTTTTTTAATTTTTTTAAATTTTTTCCCCCAAATATGTTTATTTTAATTTTTCAGTGTTACAAGATTGATTGTTCATGCACCACACCCAGTGCTCCATGCAATACGTGCCCTTCTCAATACCCACCACCAGGCTCACCCAACCCTCCACCCCCTCTCCCCTCCAAAACCCTTAGTTTGTTGCTCAGAGTCCACAGTCTATCCTGGTTCATCACCCCCTCCGATTTCCCCCCATTCACCCTTCCCTTCCTTCTCACAATGCCCTCCATGATTTTCTTTATACTCCACACGTAAGTGAGACCATAAGATAATTGA